>JAWMAG010000003.1:11400000-11780000 GCA_037013455.1 Ceratitis rosa
TAATAATCCAATCGCACTTATAGAACGCGAGATATAGGTCCCTAGAGTTTTCTATTACGTAAATAATGGAATACTTTTTATTAGACCAAATATTATATTTACGAGATTATAAGTTCTTCTGAGTTATGATTTCCCGTTAAGCATCATTTTGAGTTCGGCGAGAGGCTCGAGTACATCTGGTGACTTTTCTTTCTGGGTGGTGGTTTTATTAAAAAAATTTTCTCTTAAGTAGGGGTTCGGTTGAATCAAGTGCTAGGTGAAACATATCTTTTTTTTTTCAGATTATAAATGCTACTGTTTTGTCGAGAATTCGAAATTCTATCCTGATTGTAAAACTTATTTCAGCACTCTGGCCAATATTCTCCTAAATATCCAGCTGGAACTGTAAAAGCTGTTATTATCTGAGATCCATGACAGTGGATACCAGCGATATTTATCCATGTACAAGTTTGTAGTTTTGTTACAGAAACTCTGGATCTTTGGTGGAGTTTCATTTTTGCAGGAAATGGTACTCAAAAGCACCGACCTACGAAAAGTCCCCTTTGTTTCCGTGACGTTTCTTGAATAATGTTTTTCCATTCATTAAAGCTTTGTAATTTGACCTATCCAATTTGCTATTTGATATTTCCTATTTGGTTCGAGATAGTTGCAATTAAAATTTTATCATCGATAAGCATTACATTCAGGTAAATAACAGCAATATTTCTGACAGCCTAGTCATTAGTTAGTTAGTGTGATACCTATGGGAAGCTTATAAAAGAGATTCCTCTCACCTTACTAGATGCTTAAACCACTTGGTTTTTTTTTTATAAAGCACACGAAATTATTGACACTTACTGACGCAATATCTGCAAGGCAGTCAAAGTATAAATTACCGAAGAAATGATGTCCAACTGCACTTAGGGAGGAGCAGTGGCACAGCAGAGGCAGTGTTCCACCAACACCTCCTCGTATCTGCACCTGCAACCGCAACAGAAAGCATCCTTCCAAAGTGAGGTCTGTTTATTATACCAGTAGTTATACTCTTGGAGGTTAGAAGGAGTAGAGACTAGTTCTTTTTTCATAGATCAATGGCCAGATCTGTTAGGTGAAGGACGATCTTAGCATGTATTTTGCAACGGAAAAAGGTATGCTCGCATCCCGGGCAAAGTTTACCGTGGTGAAGATTGTACCTATTATTGTGCGGGGATTCAAACTACAGACGTTAACAATACAGTCTAGAGGTTGTCAGAATATATTAAAATATGTTGAGTTATTGTTATTTCTTAGAAGATTTCTTTAAAGACGCAGCAGTGGTCGAATTGCATTTGGCCTTAAGGCGTTGGAGGCTGTTACTACATGCGCCCATAGTATGGGTGGAAGCTTCCTCTGTGAAAGTGAATGAGAAAAATCATTTTTGAAGAATCTGGCACAACGCTGTTTCTCATTGACCTCGTCAACTTAGGCCTCACTGCTAGCTAGCTACTCGCTACTAAACTGGATGAGCTTCAAAATTTCGTTCTCATTTGAGGGCTCGGCTGATACCCAGACTCATACTCTCGGCCAGCTTGGGATTACTGCCCCAGCCGTCTCGTACTACATGTGCAAAACCTGGGTATTTTTGTAAAATTACCTTATAGACCTTAAACAGGTCCATCAATATTGATTTCCAGTTATGAGGGGAGATATTGTATAACCGTCCAGTTGCCACCTTTCTATAACCCCCAGTGTGAAGTGTTCTTCCATTACCTCGCTGGCTCCTACCTATGCATTTTGAAGCACTCACGATATTTTTTCGAGATCGAGGTTTCTTAGAGACTGTTGACTACGAGGGTGCAAGTGGGATAGTCTTTTCGTTGACAAGGCAGCGAGTGATTCCTTTGCCCAGTTAAGACTGGCTTTCTGATACTCGGTTGTTCGTAACAACATTAAAAATATTACTCATAACGATTGCCACAGTAGCCCAAATAATGATATTATCGCTTCTTAGCCGAAATATTAATAGCATAAACTGCATATCTTTCCATTTGTTTATATATATTATATATATATCAATATACGAGTTTGTGAACGTACTTAAATATCTGTAGTATGCAATTTGACTGTGTATTTGTTCAGTGAGCAAAATAATTTCAATGTCGCAAGGAATGCATCTTATTTATAATGCGGTATTTCCTTACTTCCTGGATTCGACAGAAAAAGGCAAACAAAAAATAGAATTTAAAATGGTGATTCTATGAAAACCGGCACAAAAGTTGACCTTACAAATAAAAAGAATGTTAGTTGAGCACACAGGAGCTGGAGAATTCATAGCTAACAATTCAATTTACTTCCATCACCAACCGCATTTCCGCATTTGCATCTGACAAGGAATGCAAAACAAAGCATATTATGTATATTTACCTAGGGTACGGTTGTTGTAGTATAAAGGAAACATATGTATATCATCAAAGGACATGGATTGGCTACAATCTAAGCGAGCAGTAAGACAACTTGAAGAATCTATTATTCAACTTATTTATCCTCCCAAACAAGTACGGCTGATATTGCAGTTGCATAATTTAAGACCACGCATATTCTACTGAAACAAATTTGATTTATTTTTTTTTTTATTTAAATTAATGTTTTATAACTTTAGGGTGCTGGTGTACCAGGATTTAAACCCTAGCCTCTCTAATGGCAGTACCAATGCTAACCACTTGGCTACCGGCTACCTATATACTACTATAGTAATTAATGAAGCTCTAGAGGAGCAAGGGTTTGAAATTAGGGCGGTTGTTAACATAATTAACAGAAATAAAGTGCCGCAGCCTATGTTTAAAGTGTTCTTATCGCCAAGCTTAGCTCAACTTAAGAAAAACGAAACGCATCCAATTTACGGTTTAAAATACCTTTTGCACCGAAGAATCACGGTGGAAGAAGCGCTTAAGCGTAATGGTCCCGTGCAATGCACAAACTGTCAGGAATTTGGTCACACAAAATCCTATTGTACTTTACGTACCGTTTGCGTAGCATGTGGTGATCTTCACCATTCTACCAAATGCCCCTTGAATAAAACGGATGCAACACAAAAAAAGTGTAGCAACTGCGGTGGCAATCACACCGCTAATTATAGAGGTTGTCCGGTTTACAAAGATTTAAAATCTAAACTTTCTCAGGGTATACAAGCCAAACGGAACCAGCTCCCATATACTACTTCCATTCCGAGCCTTTCCAACATACCCAGCTCAAATATTGGTCAAATGTCCTATGCCAACGTAGTAAAAGCCAATGTACAGGCCCCACCAGTCACCCCATCCAGTACTGGAGTTGAGACCATGATTCTTAATTTAACCCAGTGCATGACACAATTTATGTCAACCATGCAAAGTATGGTTCAAGACCTAATAAAGGCGCAAAACCAAATGCTCCAAACCCTGTTGACCAAAAAATGAGTGAACTCAGGATTTGCTTATGGAATGCTAATGGTGTAAACCAGCATAAATTAGCACTCAAATTATTTTTACAGACCCACGAAATTGATGTTATGCTTATATCTGAAACACATCTCACCCAGAAGTATAATTTTTACATCCCTGGGTTTAAGCTGTACAACACTAATCACCCAGATGGCAAAGCACATGGTGGCACAGCTATACTCATAAGGAACCGTTTAAAGCATAACTTTCTTAATTCTTTTTCAACGAATTGGTTGCAGTCAACCTCGATCACCCTTAAAAATAGGGTGGTTGACCTTACTTTAGCTGCAATTTACTGTCCGCCACGTTTCGTAATAACAGAAAAACAATTTAGCGACTTTTTTAGGACTCTAGGTGGTAGGTTCCTAGCTGGAGGTGATTACAATGCGAAGCATACTCATTGGGGATCGAGGCTAATTAACCCGAAAGGTCGTCAGTTATATAACACGATCATAAGTTCAAAAAATAGTTACGATTTTATCTCCCCAAGACAACCAACTTACTGGCCTACGGACTCAAGGAAATTACCTGACCTGATTGACTTTGCAGTCACTAAAAACGTAGATAGGAGTTTAGTACTTGCTGAAACCTGTGCTGACTTATCTTCTGATCATTCCTCAATAATCATTAAATTGAACGAACAACCAATTGAAAGTGAGCATGCTTTTCGACTTACTACATCAAGAACTAACTGGCTTAAATATAAAAAATACATTAGCAGTCATATACAGACCAATCCGCAAATAGAGGGAGGAACTGACGTTGAAAATGAGTTACTTGTATTTAACAGTATACTAGCAACAGCAGCAACTATAGCCACACCAGAGCAGAATACAAAAGTAACTAATAGTGGAATAGAATTACTGGTCCGAAATAAGCGACGTTTGCGTCGCGAATGGCAAGCCTTAAGGTGGCAGAAAACACTATTGCCGCCTTAAATCCAAAAAAATCTCCAGGAGACGATCATATCTCACCAAAAATGCTAAAAGAATTGCCAAGCATTGCTCTCGTTTTTCTTGCAAAGCTTTTCAGTGCCATTTTGATGCTAGGATATTATCCACAACTCTGGAAAAAGTCGCAGATAATTATGGTAGTTAAACCAGGTAAAGACGCAACCCTGCCGTCATCATATAGACCAATCAGCCTGTTGCCTTGCCTATCAAAACTTTTCGAAAAAGTGCTGCTATCAAAAATTACTCCTTTTCTCCATCAAAATGATATCATTCCTACACATCAATTTGGATTTCGGGAAAAACACGGCACAATTGAACAAGTAAATCGTATAACAAACGAAATAAGGAAAGCTTTCGAAATGCGAGAGTATTGCTCGGCTGTTTTTCTTGATGTGGCGCAAGCATTTGACAAAGTGTAGTATGATGGCCTCATTCACAAAATTAAAAAATCATTACCTAATACGTTCCACAATATCCTCGAATCCTACTGATCCAACAGGCGATTCACAGTAAAAGTAAATGATTACATAACAGAAGAGTGTCCGATTACGGCAGGTGTTCCGCAGGGCAGTGTTCTTGGGCCAGTATTGTACATACTGTTTACCGCAGATATCCCTACAAGTGACGAAGTAATTACGTCAACATTTGCGGATGATACTGCTATACTAAGTCGACATAAATGCCCCATTACAGCCACAAAAGTGTTACAGCAGCATCTTAATCAAATTGAAGAATGGCTGGCGAAATGGCGCATAAAAGTTAATGAAAACAAATGCAAACACATAACTTTTACATTAAGGCCAAAAACGTGTCCTACTGTTAAGCTCAGCAATGTATCAATACCGCAAGCTGACGAAATTACATACCTCGGAATCCACTTGGACAGGCGCTTAACCTGGAGACGACACATTGCAGCTAAAAAGCTGCAGCTTAAACTCAAATCTGCTAGTTTACATTGGCTTTTAAACAAGAAGTCTGGACTAAGCCTTAGCAACAAAGTCCTCTTATATAATGCAATAATAAAACCGATATGGATGTATGGGATCCAGTTATGGGGCACAGCTTGCGCGACGAATATAGATATAATTCAAAGATTCCAATCGAAACCGCTAAGAGTAATAACGGGCGCACCATGGTACATGCGTAATGAAAATATTCAAATATACCTACTATCAAGGAAGAAATTGAAATCGCAGCAAAAAAATACTTAATAAAACTGCGTAACCATCCGAACCCTTTGGCTAACACCTTGGCCCATGCAACAAGTCAAACCCGCCTGCGGAGAAGAGACAAAGCAGCCTTCTAAAGAGCAACGTCAAGCCAGCAGCCCATTCCTACTAATGGGCTTTAAGTTTTAATTTAGTTTAAGATTTTATTACTTATTGTTAGGCTTCCGAAGTCGAAGTAGATCCAATAAATAAATATTAATGTTTAAAAAAAAAAAAAAAAAAAAAAAAAATGTCCAACCCAAATGACTCAACTTCTGACGTGAAACATAAATATCTGCTAAGAATGTATTCTTTAAATATGAAGCTAAACATAATTCAGTTCAATAGTTCAACAGACTTATTTAGCCATTTCAATATAACCTCCCAACATTTGAATAAAATTATTGGATTAACCACAACCTTTCATTGCTTTCATTCGTCCATGCTTTCCAAACCCACAAAATGCTATCCACGATATTTAAAACGCACAACTAAGAAAATCATGTTTTCCCGGTAGACTTCACGTCCGCATAGAAACCAATTATTGACTGAAAGCCGTTCATATTGTTGGATGGGCCATTTTATAATATAATTGGTGCTTTTTAACCGCCGAGCTCCTCCTATAACCCTGGTCATCTGCATACTACCAACCGTTCGACTATTACAGCCGCGGATGGACTAATAGCAATAATTAAATTTCAATTAGTAACAACGTCAACGACAAATACAGTTGAAGAAAAATGTATCGCATAATAGACAATTATAATGAATCATTAGATATTCCACCAAAATTCGATTCTTTGCATTTTATTTTCGGTTTAACCTAATTATTCCTCTCTTATTTGGTTCAACCTGTCTGCTATAAATTGTATTTCGTTTTAAATAATTACCGACGTCACAATTTTATTATTAGTGTATGTGCACAATGAATTTTAATTACGATAAGGTACCCTGCAGGGAAAAGGTAGACTAGTATGCAAAAATTCTAGTTAAATACTAGTATTTTGAAGATGAAATCAGTCCACGGCTGAATTACATTTTCTGCTATGCTCTATTTTTCTTTTTTTTTTTTTGTTGTTTGGTGAAGCAGAAATTTTCACCACCTCGCCATTTGAATGTTGTTTTTAGTTTGCCACGGCTGAGTTTCACTTCGTAAAAAAATCGGTTAAACTGCGCAGATTTTCTTGCTCTCGACATCAAAACGATAGCTTTGTGGTTAGAGGTCACCACTGTGGTGCGTGAGGTTCCCGCCTCGATTCTCGCAGCAGGTAAATTAATTTTTATTTCATTTCTTGGTGAAGTAGAAACTCCACATGCTTAAATGAAATGGTACACAAATAGTATGAAGCTGATGCATAGTCGGCCAATTGGCAGTTCGTAGGACATCGCTTGGTCAATATGAAAAATAAACTTAACGAAATGATTTTGTTTCGTTTCGGCGCCATGAATTTGATAATGTTGAAACCACACAAACTCGTCGTTTATGTTAATTTTAAAATAACTGCCGGCTATGATATTAAGAGCACATTGCAATTTTAACATTTAACATTATCTGTAAACGATTTAACATTAACGACAGCTTATCGTTTCGGGTAAAAACGAAAAGAAATTTATATTGATAACTCTTTTATCGCTAATATTTCCAAGTGTTTCAACAGAAACGATAGATATTTTTTGATTATCGAGAAATTTATCGTTACGATAGAGCCTTGCTTTGAATTATAGAGTGATTCGAATTATCGCAGGTTTGAATTAACGTGAGTTGACTGTATTATATTATTGTTATTGTTGTTGCGTTGTTGCGTTGTAGCAGTTTTTAGCGCTGAAATAATGCCGCAAAAAATGTAATGATATTCATTCTGGCAATGAAAAGAGGACCTGCAATGCAAGCGAACTATTGTAGTCTGAAAAAGTACCTTCAGATATTGAACGCAGTTGTATACATTACATTTAAATTATTTCTGAAGGCCAAACATCGACAAATCAACTGCACTGTCATTCCATACAGTGACAATTATTTTTCTAATTTTTAGTGGTTAATTCATATTTATTTCAGTGAAAGGTGAAAACTTATTTTTCAATCAAAAACATTTTATATAAATATCCATACGTACATACATATACCTAATATAGCAAAAAATATATTTCCTCATGTCTAAGTTTGCAATGAGCAGCAAGGAACTACTCGAAACAGGTTGCACTTGATCAACAATACTCGTACAATACAAATACATACACACTTCCTCTTCTCATAGGAATATATAATATAATTCAAGGCAACATATGTCTAAACAGAAAATAACAACAATAGTGCTGCGGTTAAACAATATTTACATAATAAATTGTCTGCCAATGTCAATGTTGTTCGTGGTGTCCTTGATTGCCCATATTTGAGGTTGCTTCTAACGATATAATGGAATACAATTTGGAATTCTGTTTGAGAAATTGAAATAAATATGTTTTGAATATAATTACTACACTGTTTGAAATATAGTAGAATAGGAAAACTGATATGAAGCTTTAGCAAATTTATAACTTCAATGGTAGTTATTTCAACATTTTATTAGGTAAAAAGTATATACAGTGGCGGACTAAAGTCTACATACGATCCATTTTTTGGGAATTCAACCCGTCCTATAGCTTTCACAGAAAAAATAATGATGCAGTTTTGTTTTAAATTCAAGTATATAACAAAAACTAAAATTTCTCATTTATTCAACATTAACTTTCAAAGTTATTAACAAAAAATGGAAAAAAGGCACTGACAAAAGTGAACATACGATTTTTTGCTTAGCTATTCTAGGTAATCATATTAATTTTAATAACTAAGTTAATATTTTGTTGGGCCACCATGCGCATCGATCACCGCTTGCAAGCGTCTAACATTGAAAAAAAACCAAATTTTCCAGCTCTTCTCCTGTAATGTTTTGCCAATCTTCTTGAAGTTTCTCTCTGAGCTTTGATGCATTACTTATAGGGTGTTTTCGAATTTTCCGCTCCAATATTTTCCATACGTGCTATGTAATATTCAATTCCGGACTTTGTGGTGATGAGTGCAACTGCCGCGGAGCATAATACAGCAGCCAATCCTTTACAATTTGCGCTGTGTGCTTAGGATCATTATCCTGTAGAAAGATCCAGCTCGAGCCAAGGCACAGTTTGTCCACAGATAACTTCAAATTATTTTCCAATATGGTCTTATACTCGAAGCGATCCATATTTGCTTCAATAAAGACCAATTTACCCACCCCAGACGCTGCAACTGCTCTCCAATCCATGACACTCCCACCACCATGCTTTAAGGTCGAAATAAGGTGCCTGGGATCCATGGCAGTAATGGGTTTTCTCCAAACTTTTGCTCTGCCATCGCATCCAAATATGTTATATTTTGACTCATCCGTAAATAGCACGCTTTTCCAGAACTCATGATCCTTCTTTAGATGCTTTTTAGCGAACTCCAACCGATGTGCGCGGTTTTTCTCGCTTATGAGAGGCTTCTTGCGAGGAGTTCTGCTGTAGAATCCTTCGTTGTTAAGAGTTCTTGTTATTGTGCGTAAGTGCACAACAATTTGGGATCATTTCACTAGCTTCTGGGCCAAATTGGTAGCATGTACCTTGGAATTTTGGCTTACTTTATTACGGATGAAAGAGATGTCCCTATGGGTAAGCTTCTTTGGACGGCCACTTCGCGGCTTACTCTCGAACGAGCCCGATTCTGCAAGTTTTTATAAATTGTTTGCACCGTCGCTTTTCTTAAATTTAACAATTTAGCTATTTTGCAGAACGTTTTCTTATCATTTCTGTGTTTTATAATCAATTTTTGCACAGCCACCGGGATTTCCGTTCCTGACGACATTTTCGCGATTGTATTTCTTTTTTCAAATGATGGAAAACAATAAAGATAAAGCCAAATACCAAGAAAAGTATAGAAAGAAAAAAAAACGGTACTTGACCGCTGAAAACAATAGCTGAAGTAATAAACGAAACAAATTAATGAAACGTATGTTCACTTTTGTCAACGGCTTTTTTGAGTTTTTTGTTAATAACATTGAAAGTTAATGTTGAACAAATATGAAATTTTCGGTTTTGTCTTACAATTAAATTCAAAGCAAGACTACATCAATACTTTTCCTGTAAAAACTATGGGACGGTAGGGATTCCAAAAAGGGGTCGTATGTAGACTTTAGTCCGCCACTGTAAATGGATTTCCAATAAGGATGATATGATTTCTAAGTGTCGCTTTGGTCATTTTTAATATGTCATGATTTGTCTTTTTTTTTTACTGTATTCAGTAATTTTTACAATTTTATCAAGCAACTTTTACAAATAACAACAACAACTGCTTGAAAACGATAACGATTTTTTAAGAACATAATCTTGCCGATGAGGCTCACTTTTATCTGAGTGGTGCGGTAAATAAACAAGTCTGTCGATTCTGGTGCGAAGAAAATCCAAATATTATTCATAAACAACAGGTGAATGTGAACCTACCAGGGGTGTTTTTTCGATAAAGAAAACACTTAATTTTCAGAGGAATCTCAAAATTTTTTTATTCAAAGTATTGACCATCGGTTTCTACACATTTCGCCCATCTCTCAGGCAAATTATGGATACAATTCCAAAAAAACTTTTTCTCTTTCGAGGCAAACCATTCGACGAGCCATTTTTTGACTTCTTCAAAATTAGCGAAGCACTGTTCTGCAAGGGAGTGTCCCATCGATGCGAAAAGGTGATAGTCAGACGGGGCGAGGTCTGGAGAGTATGGCGGGGGCGATAATATTTCCCAATTAAGTGTTTTTAATGTGTCTTTCACCAGTTTAGCGGTATGAGACGGCGCGTTGTCATGTTGCAAGATAACTTTGCCATGTCTTCGATCAACGCATAATTCAAATTGATCATTTGTTGTCGGTAGCGATCCGTGTTCACCGTTTCACCAGGTTTTAACAACTCGTAGTACACCACACCACACTGGTCCCACCAAACACAGAGCATTGTCTTACAGCCAAAGCGATTTAGCCTTGCAGTCGATGGGCCAGCTTCACCAGGGGAAAGCCATGATTTTTTTCACTTCGGGTTCTCAAAATAAATCCATTTTTCGTCCCCCGCGACAATTCAATGCAGAAAATATTTCCTTTCGCATCGTTGAAGCAGCATTTCACAAATGGTTTTTCGATTTTCCATTGGTCTATCGTTCAGGTGGTGTGGCACCCATTTTCCATACTTGTGGATCTTTCCCATGGCTTTTAAACGTTGGCAAATTGCTTCTCGAGTCACATGTAGTGTTTCTGCCAATTTTTGTTGCGATTGGGTTGGATCAACATGAAATTCCTCGTCTTCGAACTTTTTCGCTGCACCAGGATGTTCATTGTCTGTCAAATCGAAATCTCCACTTTTAAATTGACGAAACAATGTCTTACATGTTCTAATCACTGGAGCATGTTCACCATAAGTTTTCACCAGCTTCAGCTGCCTTTTTCTTTTGATGAAATAAGTAAAGCAACGAATGCCGCAAATGCGATTTACTTGGAACGAAACTCGACATATTCACTGAGGTAAACAAATATGACGCTATTATTTTGGCGGAATGTGACTTGCGTATTTTTGTAGGTTAATGTCAGTAGAAAAAAATTACATACATGTCAAATCATAGAAATTTATACATATTGCTAGCGACATCTACTAATAAAACCGGCAAACTTCAACTAACACACCTGGTAAATTGACAGTTTGCTGTGGTTCTTGGTCTGGTGGAATCATTGGTCCGTACTTCTTTCGAAATGAAGCTGGTAGCACTATTACTGTCAATGTAGAGCGGTATAGATCGATGATAACCCACGTTTGATGGCCACAATAGGAAGCAATTGATCTTAATAATACTTGGTTCCAACAAGACGGTACTACGTGCAACAACCGATTTATTGCGAGAAAGGTTTGGAGATTCGATTACTTCAAGAAATTGTGACATTTAATGACCTCCAAGAAGTTGTGATTTAAGACCATTAGACTACTTATTGTGTGATTATTTAAAGTCATTGGTCTTTAGCAATAAATCAGACGTTCTTCAAGTTTTAAAAGTCAATATTAAATGTGCTATTCATGACATACGACTTGATTTAGTGGAATTCGTTTCTGCAAAAGAAGTTCTTGAAGGCCATTTGAATGATATTATATTCAGAGCTTAAAAAACATTTGAATTTCCTTAAAATGAATTTCCTTAATAATTCGAGCCTTTTTTAAGAAATCATATAACTCTTATTGGAAAACCCTATATATATGTGCGAAACGTCTCTTAAAATACTCAACTGCTGAAAGCAGAAAAGCTCCATTTCGTTGGAAGGATCAGGTGAAGAGCGACTTGGTTTCACTTGGTATTTCAAACTAGCGTCAAACAGCGAAGAGAATGAACGAATGGCACGTTATTTTCGATTCGGTTATAATCGTCTAAGCTGTACCCCCGCCAATTAACAAGAATATAAGTATATGTAAACGGCCGCGATAGCCGAGTGGTTAGCATTGCGTACTGACATTCGGAAGGCTAGGGTTCATATCCCAGTGCCAGCAACATCCAAAAGTTATGGAAAATTAATTTAAATAAAAAAAAAATTAAGTTAAACTTTCTAATTGCGGTCGCCCCTCGGCAGGGAATGTCCACCCCTCCGAGTGTATTTCGGACATGAAATAAAAGCTCCTCGTAAAAAAACCATCAGCCGTTCGGAGACGGCTTAGTATAAACTGTAGGTCCCTCCATTTGTTGGGAAAAAAATCAAGACGCAAAACCACAAATTGGAGGAGGAGCTCGGCCGAAAATCGCTTCAGCGGTTACTAAGTGCCAATTATATATATATATATGTATAAAGAGCTTCTAGTACACTTTAGGAATAGTTTATCGCTAGAAATGAGTTGGCTCTTGGGCAAAGATGTGTGAAAAACAGCTATTATGGCAGAATGATCAATTGATTTGAATATTAAGTTTGTTTTACAGTTTTTTTTTAAATATATTTATTTAATTTTTTTCCTAAGTTACTTGTAAGCAAAAAGAGTTTATTCATAGAATTATTGTAAATAAAATTTAAAATAAATTAAATTAAAATACGTTTTCTGCCGCTCACAAATTCCTCTTAAATTCACCTTTCTGAAAATTGTAAATCATAATGATTCTCCCCTGCGGTTAATTTTCATCGCTGCGCTGTTAGCCTGCATGATGGTGGACAATCAAAGCGTTATTTTATGAGACCTTGGTATATTTACTTGGTAAAATGCATCTTAATGATATTTATTTAATTTTTTATAAGCAAATAGACAAAAACCTACCAACTACCTGCATTGTATTTACAAAATACTTTTCTGCTATTGTTGTTGTATAAATTATTTATTGTCAGGTTGCATGCACTGTAACGTGTAGCATTGCAAAAATTACTAAAAATTAATGTTTTCAATTTAGTATACACAAATTTATAATTTTAACGCGCAAACATACAAAAATTTAATTTACCATGCTTTAATAGAAGAAATAAGACCCTCGGGAATCCTCTTTATTAGAAATGAGACCTCAAGGCTGTGACGGAAAGGTGAGAATGAAGGTTAACTACATGGATCTGACTTATTTTCTGTCAAATGCCTTGAGTTTCAGAGAATTCACCATAAAAAGAATGTTCTGTAAACTTTACATGAGAACAACAGAATGTACAATAATATATTGAAGGTTTTATTTACCATAGTTTTATTTACCATAGTTAGAATTTTCCGATTTATATCAAATTTGCACGATTTTTCTCGATAACTTTTTGACATTTGGAAGGCATTGGGATAAACGATTTTCACATAGACATGAACGGATTGCAAAAATTCCTTCTACATCAAGATTACCGGAACGAAATTAATGAAAACCAAATTGTGCCTGTTACATTATCAGAACCATAAACACTAATCACATTTACAGCTGTCTGAATTCGCCTCTATCGCAGAAAATTGTAGAATATGGTGTACTTTCTTCTTTGCTGGTGCTGAGCTTGCGTTACCAAAAAAAAAACAAAGTTAATAGAAAAAGAAATGGCTGCTTCTTATCTTTTTTATTGATTTTTTATCTGCAAAAATACTCTGCTTTAATATAAGCAATATATTTATTATTAATAAATAATCACAGTTGTTTTGATACCGATAGTAGGATTAATATAATATATACGAGAGGATTAACAAAAGTTCGGTCAGTTGGTGACTTTGAATTTGTTTTTATTAAATCTAAAAATAGCAAATCCTTTGCAATTACTTTATTAGTCTTTCCTTAAAATGTTAGAACGATGGGCTAAAACGGAGGCGAGATAACGCAAGATAGCTGAGGATAGGTCAGACGAAATTCCACCACCAACGCAAATAGAAATCCGCCATGTGATTTACAGGTAATACAAATATTCAGTGAATGACGAGCCCCGAGAAGGTGGACGAAAATCTTCCACTGATGACATCACTGTAGCTCTCTAAAACTCAAAAATTGACGAAGACCCACGATTGACACCAGAAATGATTGCTTGAATGCCATGGCTGTATCCCGCATATTAAGTAATCATCTAGGATACACCAAGAAATCAGCTCGATTGAAATGAGGCCCAAAAAGAGCCTCGATGGCATTTTGCTTAATTTTTCCTAAACAAATTCGAAAACGGTCAGTCTAGCAACTTTAGTAAATACGATCCAGAATCCAAACAGCAGTCCAGTTATGGAGCCCAACGGGAGCAAACCCAACCGTAAAATCTAAGCAACAAAAATCAGCAGCAAAAGTCAGTTTACTTCACCCGGTCTTAAATTGTTAGACGGTAACTACAAAATGGTACACCGAAGAGTGCTTACCAAAAGTTTTCAAAAATTTGTTGGAAAACAAGAAGAAATCCTCTTTCGTAGCGGCGCTACTTTTTACATCATGACAACTCGTCATCCTAAACTGCTGAAATAACAAGTAATTTTATTGCGATCTCTGGGATCGAAGAAATACGTTCAGCACCACATTCCCCGTATATACCACCTTGTGTTTTCTGGTTATTTCCAAAAATTAAAAAAAAAAATTAAAGAGGAAAGGTCTTTAATAGCAATGAGGAGATAAATAATACGGTTAATGCTGAACTTAATAAGCTTAAAAAGCAAGATTTTGTGTACTGTTTTCAGAAGTGCATCTACAGGCTTAAGAAATGCATTGAAATCAATGGCGATTAAGTAGAGAAGATCAAACAGGACAAAAATTACGAATAAATACATAACGATTTTTTATTTTTTTTTTGTTTTCTCTGGTCAGCTCACCGAACTGTTGCTACTTACTTACTATACCGAGTTAATAACATTACGCCATTCGTTTCTTCTTTTTGCTGTTTGAGCCAATTGGAAATACCAAATACAGTCAGGTCCTTCTCTAGCTGGTCCTACCAACGGAGTGGAGGTCTTCCTCTCCTCTGCTCCCACCGACGTGTACTGCATCGAATATTTTCAAAGCTGGAGTGATTTCGTCCATTCGTGAGTAGCCGCTGTCTCTTCATCCGCTGAACTACGTCGATGTCATCGTATAGCTCGTACAGCTCATCTTTCGCAAATTTTTTCTCTAAAAGCCTCCGAAAACCGACTCATCAACTGTTGACATCGTCCAAGCTTCTGCGCTATGATAGGACGGGTATTATGGGCGACTTATAGAGTTTGGTTTTTTGTCGCCGTTTCGTTCTCTACCAACCCTGGACAAATCAAAACTAACGCCGGGGATGTTAACTCCTATGATATCAGTATCATCCAACCTGCCCTCATTAATCTGACTACACCCCATAGTCGTAGAAAGATGCTTGGAGTTTTATTTTTAACTAAATTGATAAGAGGTGTTATCAATAGCCCATTCCTACTTAGCGGGCTTAACTTTACCATCCCTTTAAGATCATCTAGACACTTTAGGCTCCTTTCATTGGGCTCATGCTGAACAAACTTTGAAATTCACGACCCTTTTCGATCTTTGTGTAAAGATTTCAGTACACATTTCACCTACATTGATTCCTCTGACTCGCTTTTTTGTATCAAAACCTACTTAATGAGTGCTTTAAATCATTATATAAAAATCCTTCTCCTTTTTCCCTTGTAATTTTATAGCAGCTGATGAACAAATCTGATAAGGTCCAATCAGTTTGTTGACGGAGGGCTTTAGTTTCTCACACAATACGCTCGACAGGACCCTATATGCAATGTTGAGGAGGTTTGTCCCATGGTAATTGGCGGAGGCTGTGGGATCACCCCATTTATAGATTGGGCAGAGCACACTTAAATTTCAATCGTCGGGCATGCTGTCAACCGATCATATTCTCCAAACTAGCTGTTGCATGCACCTTGTCAGCTCTTCACCACCATATTTGAATAGTTTTGCCGGTAGGCCATCAGCTCCTGCCGCCTTGTCTTCATGGTCGGGTGATGCAACGTCTTTTCCATCATCGTCGATTTTTGTTTCGGGTACCCATCTCCGGATTATTTATTTTCACTGCTATTCAGCAGGCTGGAGAAGTGTTCCCTCCATGAATTTAACATGCTCTAGGCATCGGTGGCTAGATCACCACTTTGTGTCCTATAGGAGTCTGCTCCGGTCTTGAAACCTTCTGTAAGTTTCTCATGGGATTTTCGAGCGCTACCCCTGTCGGCCAGCTCCTCATAATCACGCATCTCGGCCCCTTTCTAGTTTTATCTGCAGATGCGTCTTACTCCCCTCTTCGGCTCTCGGTATCTATTCCATCCCGCACATGTTGTGGTCGTTCGCAACGTTGCGAGGTAGGCGGTATGTTTTCTCCCCACTGCGTTACGGCAGTCCTCATAATACCAGCTGTTTTTGCGACCTTTACGAAATCCAATAGTTTCGTTTGCAGCTGTACGTAGGAAGCTTTAAGTGCCGTCCCACAGGTTCCTTATATCGAGTCGAGTAGAAAATCGTTCAGCAGTCTGTTGTGATTGCAGCTTTTCGACGTAGAACTTCCCTTGTATTCGTTGACGGGCGTTCTTCGATACACAGAGGCGCATGTGTATTTTCGCTGTAACAATACAGTGGACCGAGTCGATGTTAGGTAAGAACACCGGGGACATGTCTTCCGTATATCACAATGAAGTCGATCAGCCTCAACTCTTTAGGGGCTGTTTCGTTGTGAATTTTCCAACTGTCGCACCAAAGATACCGTCTTTGCCCACCCTGGCATTACAATCTGCAAGCACGATTTTCACATCGTGTCGGGGGCAGCGCTAGTAAGTATGCTCTACGCGCTCATAAAAGATATATTTGACCGAATCATCCTTCTCTTCCGTCGGAACGTGGGCCCAAAGCAACGATGTGTCGAAAAATTTCGCTTTGATGCGGATTGTGGCGAGACGCTCATTCACCGGGGTGAATGCCAGTACTCGACGACAGAGTCTCCCTCCCACCACAAATCCGGCACCAAATTTGCTCTCTTTTATATGGTCGCTGTAGTAAATCTCACCAGAACCTACTCGCTTCCGTCCTTGTCCCGTCCATTGCACTTCTTGGACGGCGGTGATGTCAGCCTTTATTCTTACGAGGAAATCAACCAGATGGGCAGCGGCACCTTCCCAATTAAGGGACCGGACATTCGTTTGCGGGGTTGTCAACAGAAATGGGGTATCTCATCCGAGGCGTTGTATAACTTTTCATCGGAGCTGGATTCTAACCTCGTTAGGTGGTTTAAAGTTTTTACATATTTATATAGCGAGACGCTTGCTTCAAGACCGACGCCCGCTCGACGTGACTCAAGGCTCCACACAGGTTGGTACACAAGGGTCTCGCACAAGGGTTGCTCACATCTCCAGGGTGCGCGACGTGTACATAAGAGTAGAAATTTAGTGTAGCCTTGCAACCGTAACCGCATACCAAGAAGCTTGACTACACCCCTTTTTTGTTAATCCCCTCGTAAGAGAGAAGAAATGGCTACTTCAAATCTTTTTTTAGATTTTTTATCTCATTTCTTTTTTAGCTGGAAAAATATTCGGTTTTAATACAAGCAATATATTCATTATTATTAAATAATCGCAATCGATTTGATACCGATAGTAGGATTAATAACTTGTGTACTCGTACATACGTGTACATTGTTTGTTATTTACCACAATTGTGTATTTCCAAATAGTATTTATGGCACAAAACAAATATGTGAATGTCCTAGGAAAAACCGATTCATAAACAAATATATTTTTTTGTATTTATTTTATGTTTTTTATAATACTTTTTTCATCCTCATTGTTGAATTTATTTAATTTTATATGGAAAATAAACCGTTAAAAAAATTGTGGATTTTACGTTGGCTAGTAAATTTTAATAGGATTTATTCAATTTAGCGGTTTTTGAAACATTTTGTCTTACATTTTTATTAATAAAATATGTATTATATTTCAAAAACACAGTAAATATAAAAACAAATTATAAAAACTTAAAAAAAGTTTTTCGTTCTTTGGAAATATTTGTAGAATACGAATGCAATAGTGCGAAGATTGATGTATTGCTTAATGTATTGCTTTGAGAGTAGATTATGGTGCACATAACTGTCCAACTACGCTAGCAACTGGCAAACCTTTCAAAAAATTTTAATAGTATGGATCTGTTACAGATTTTGTAAGGCCTGTGCATCATCGTTTTGCTCATTCCATCTCAAATACAGCTATGTGTGTGTGAAAGTGTAGCCAAAGACCCGAAAACGTCTACTCTTCGATGTTCTCAAGAGCTAGAACATTATCAGCCATATTTTAAATGAAAATTCCCCGTTAGATTTCTCACTTTTCCCCTATTCTCCTATCATAAAAAAACTTTTTGCGGATTTTTTCTCTTTTCCCTTTCCGCGTATTCTAAACAAACTTCGACAATGGGGAAAAGTTGGCATCACCAATGCAAACAAATTCAATATTCCGCGAGAATTTTTTCACATAGAAGTTGTGTGGGAGGTTTTATAAACAAAATGTAAGTATTTGCGGACATACCAAATTCAGACATAGCTGCGTAAAGGCAGCTCCTATTCGTGCTGTCGAAGGCGGCTTTAAAATCGACGAAGAGATGGTGTGTGTCGATCCTCTTTAAACGGGTCTTTCCCAAGGTGATTTTATACCTCCCACATAAAATTTGTTCCAATGATAAAATAGAGGAAGTGTCGATTGATCACGACCCCGAAAATTGTTGATCCTTAATTGCGAAAATGCCACTACCAGCTGGTTGATATTCTTCAAAGGATTAATGCTGACATCACCGTCGTATAAAATTTAAGATGAACGGGGTAAGGACGAAAGAAGGGAGCCATATAAAGAGCACAAAATCGAAATCGTAGCCACAGAAACAATTGGCATTCTAAAAAGCCGAGGAAACATCTTGTACGATATGGAAGTGGTAAGAAAAAGACTGTCTACTTTGCAACGATCGCCCACAATAGGTCCGAGATTTAAAGACCATACCATGTAAGAACCAATCTGGTGATCCATGTCCAGAGCACACAGAGTTTACGCAGAAAGCACTTAATCGGGTTTCTAAAGAGATGGTGAATCCGAAACCCCATTAGATGATGATGTCTTCTGAAATATTTTTATGTTGTGAATGATAAAGTAGATTTGTGCGGCTCTTTGAAATAGTCTTCAAATATTCTACGCTGCTGACAATCAGTATCGGTTTGCTGGTCATACGTTTTTTTTTTTTTTTTTGTTTCTAGCAATGTCGTTTTACCTTGCCGGCAGCTAAAATCTTTTATTAGAAAAGACAGTCATGTACCAATGTACAAAACTATCATGCTATTTACGAGTATTTTTATACACAAAAAAAAATAGAGAAAGAGATAAATATTGCAAATATCTGGAAGTGTCTAACAGCCTTTTACCATGATATGCTCACATATTTAGCACAACAGCTGTTGCTTTACCTTTACTTGACCATCAAAATGGATATAGCCTGACATGACAACCATAATAGTTTGCCAGAAAAAAAGGTTGCAGAAAAAAGCACGTAACGGCTACGAGTTATATGTACCTATATGTATGTTCACTTTTTTATGAGCATATGGTTGTTATGACATCCCTGCTAATTACTGCTCTTCATACCAATTTTTAATGGAAAAGTTCTGCAACTTGTTGTTCGAATTAAGAATCAGAAAGTAAAGGATAGAGTGATAGACCTAAAAAAACATTTCGCTAAATTTTGTTGATGGTTACTGGTTATTGCTTTTAATGCTAGTGAAGCAATGATTGTATGTACCATACAGGCAATATGTGGGTGATCGATATTTTTTCTCTTCTTCTTTTTTACTGGCGTAGACACCGCTTACGTGATTATAGCCGAGTTAACAACATTGCGTTATTCAACTCAACTTTTCGCTGTTTGGCCTCAGTTGGAAATACAAAGTGAAACCAGGTAGCTTTTTACCTGATCCTCCCAATCGAATGGAGGTCTTTCCCTTCCCCTGCTTCCACCAACAGGTACTGTATCGAATACTTTCTAAGCTAGATTATTCTTATCCAATCCTATCCAGCGCAGCCACTGTTTCTTGATTCACTGAATTATCGTAGAGGACCATAAATCTTACGCACCATAAATCCTCAGCAGCGTTCAGCAGGGCGGGACGATGAGCGACTTGTAGAGTTTGGCCTTTGATCGTCGAGAGAGGACTTTACTTTTCAATTGCCTAATCAGTCCAAAGCAGCACATGTTGGCAATATAGACGAAGTTATTTACGACTTCAAAGTTCTGACTATCGACCGTGACGCGGGAGCAGAATCGTGAATGCTTTATCTAATATAATGGACGGATTAAAATTATTTTCATAATATTGCGTTAAAAATTTAAATTGAGCAAACTTTTAGACAAACATTTTTCTTTTTTTTTTTGTGAGAAATGATATGCACCAATTTAGTTCTCATACTTTCCCATATATCCATTATTTAGATCAATCTATTCACACACCGGTGGAAACAGCATTTCCTTAATTTTTTAAATTATTTGGTATATAAAAAGATGGATATCTTAAACATGCAGCTTAGAAGCCTTGTTGTCGTTATGGCCACATTTCATGTATTGTACGCAAAATTCTTCTCTTTTCACTTTCATTCACTTTGGGCGGGCAGCCAGTTCTGGGTGCATTTTAAATAATATTTTCGCTGTTATATCGGTTAATCACTTTTGGATTGATGACAATCTCCGATTTTTGTGAATAAGATTTTCCTTGCCTTACATATAGCTCAATTATGATTTCCCTTTCTCTGATTGTAAATTTCTTTTATTTTTATTTGATATTTACAAAAAAACATTTACAGAGCTCGAATACAAAATTAAAAGCATCTTATATTTTACAATAATTTTCATGAGTAGTGGGATTTCCCTTTTACTAATAACAGCCCATTTAAGTCAGTTTTACCAAGACTTTTGTGGAACGTAAGTTAGGAATAGCCAACAAAAACTTAAGCTTCTCTCTGATCACAGTTGCGAAAATATTAAATTTTTTATAAAATTTAGAAAGTATTATTACCAGTCATAATAGCATTTTTGTTATTTAGTGTTTTAATGAAAAACATATTCAAAACAACACAAATCGCAGATACTAATTCACTGTACCTTCAGTTTTGTGGAAGACTGTATATATTTCTTACTTAATGGGTTATTAAGCCCATGAAATATTATTTGAATCAAGCTGCGCTTAGTTTGATAATTAGTAGGGAGATTATTAAATTATTTGAAATTGTCATGCCGACTTTTGAACCTTATGGTAAAGATTAATCCTTTTTTCAAATGTCGTGAGGTGCAATAAATAGAACACAAACATAAATTTCATTGAACACCTGAACAGCATTCGACTTACTTCGGATTGTTTTCTTGTCAATAATGTCAGAAATAAATTTATCCAAATGTGTGCTAGGTTGAGTTACTTGCAATTAAAAATATTATATTACCTATACATTAAGGCCGGAAAGTTTCCGGATATAGCTTTTTCGATATTCGCGGCTTGGTTCATCATGAATTCCTTCCATCGGGACAGACGGTGAATTGAGAGTATTATTTTAGCGTTTTGAGGCATTTGCGCGAAAACATCCGATAATCCGCCAGCGCACCGAGCTGTAGTTGCGAACGATTTTAAGACCAAAAACTCGTTCAATACCATCGATCAAACACCGTATTCACCGATTTTGTCCCCATGCGACTTTTTTGTTTCCAAAAACTCAAGTTACCACTCCGTGGAATCCGTTTCGACTCGATTGAGGCCGCAAAAGAAAATTCACAGAGGGAATTGA
The DNA here is from genome assembly GCA_037013455.1 of Ceratitis rosa. Taxonomy (NCBI): domain Eukaryota; kingdom Metazoa; phylum Arthropoda; class Insecta; order Diptera; family Tephritidae; genus Ceratitis; species Ceratitis rosa. The sequence continues at coordinate 11,421,865 of JAWMAG010000003.1, forward strand.
GGTCGACTGATTTCAACAGCTGCTGCAAACGAGCTGGCAGACAGATCGCGCTCATTTTTGGCATAGTAATTAAGGACAGTGCTACCAACTTAACAAAAAAAAGGACTGAAAAATATTCAGCGCGGGCAGTTTAAATGACAATTTCCGGAAACTTTCTCGTCTTAATGTATATGAAAGTGAATATATTGTTCAGCATCTTGTGTAAGCCATTCTGGTTAAATACATTCACTCAAAAAGTATTGCATTTAAATTGCTGTTAATGATGCCATTAGTGTGGCACATGCATCCCTATTGATCCCAAGGGTGTACACATATGTATACACGTATGTATATGTATGTGCGTATTTAGTATACTCGTAAATCCCTCAAAATGAGAAGAGAGCACGTTTCGCATGATCCGCATGACGCACGACAGATTACAAAACACAAATCAGCGCATATTTATGGGATCAAGTAACCACAAAGCGCGTTTGATACGAAATTGCTGATGAAAAGTGAAATCTGCCAAATGATTTTTCAGTTTATACAGAAGAGCCGGAAAATATTTATCAATTAAAAAGGGAGTGCATGAAATAAAAATCTTTATTGCTATTTATTTATCTGTTTGTTCTCAAACTAACGCTCAGTTTTTTAGATATTTGAACGAAATTATAAATGTAATTTTTTAATCATTTTTCGGAACCAGTCTGGTCAGATAACTGCAGCCCTGTTCGGTGAGCTGATGGGCAGTAACAATTGTTACCAATTTTTACTGAAACGTGTTCGTAGAGACAAAAAGACAGTAGTATTTGTAAGGGGCACCGCAATTTCGAATTTTAATTTGGAAAGGTAGTCATAAATTCGTTCGGAGAAATTTTCAGCTAGTAAAAGTTGGCAATTATTAAAAGCATAAGAGACAAAAACTTGTAAGCAGTGAAATGGAATCAACACCAGATAGCCTGTATTGATGAATTCAAGGTTATATGCTTAATTTTTTGACGATGCAAGCTTATTTCGGTTTTCTTTAATTTCCTGAAAAGCAATGTCGACCAAATTAGCCGCAAAATATTGCGAAGCTACAACATTGTTGCTAGGGTCACAATGGCGATAATACATCCTTAAGCCTCCGAAAGCGACGACGGTGCATAGAATGATTTAATTTAGTCACACTTAAAAGAAAAAATAAAGCTCAGTATGCAAAAAAAATACAAATAGCCGGAAGTATAAAGTATTCTCCTCCCTCCGCGCTTTAGACGGATAAGTCGCCTAGATACTCACAGACTCTGCTCTCCTGCTAGAAAACCTAAAGGGTGGTTAAATTGTAAGAGCCGATGTTGAATGTGAACCACACCTAAACGCCAAGTTTTTTCCCGAATTTAATTTGACATTTCTCTATTTCAGACTTACTCAATTTGAACCATGGAGAGATACACAATCCAACAACGTGTTAAAGTTATCCAGACTTATTATGAAAATTTTCGAAGAAAATCATCTTCAGTGATGAGGCACATTTTCACCTCAGTGGATTCGACAATAAACAGAATTGCCGCATTTGGGCGAATGAGAATCCAAGAGTGATTGTCGAAAAACCAATGCACCCACAAAGAGTGACTGTTTGGTGCGGTTTATGGGCTGCCGGCATCATCGGGCCGTATTTTTTCCAAAATGAGGCCGGTCAGGCAGTTCGCTATCGTGAGATGATAACGAATTTTGTATGGCCACAATTGGAAGATATGGATGTGGACGATATGTGGTTTCAGCAGGACGGTGCCACTTGCCACACAGCTAACGAAACAATGGCTCTTTTGCGCAACAAATTCAATGGCCGTGTTATCTCACGTAATGGCGATGTCAATTGGCCCCCAAGATCATGTGATTTGACACCGTTGGACTTTTTTCTCTGGGGTTATTTGAAAGAAAAGGTGTACGTCGATAAGCCAGCAACAATTCAAGAGCTAAAGGATGAGATAATTCGGCACATTAACGGCATAGAAACTCCATTATGCCTCAGCGTCATCGAAAATTTGGACCATCGTATGGAGGTGTGCCGCCGAGGTCGCGGCGCTCATTTGGCCGATATTTTGTTACATACATAATTGAGTAATACCAATATATCATAATAAAATAAAATTTCAATAATTTCCTAAATAGTTTGTGTTTTATTCAAAATCAACATCGGCCCTTGAAAATTTAACCACCCTTTATATCTAACCGAATAGAGAAGAATACAGAATGTAGTTGAGCACTAGACTCGAAACAAATATGGCTATTTGGGGCATAATCTGAAGCTACGCAGCCGCCAAATGTAGTCGAAAAGTGTTTATCACTTAACTCAGTACTGTTTGAGTACAGGGCAAAGATGGAATCCAGCAAAGAGAAAATACGCTATATTCTGATTTTTTTTTTCAATAGAGGCGAAAACGCTTGTTAGGCACCTTCACATGTGAAAAATTTTTATGGTAAAGGTAAGGTGGGCATGCAAGCTATCAAGAGATAGTGAAAGCATTGGACATCACTCACATGACGGTTTAGAATTATCTAAAAAAGGCTGGATCTATGAGTTACGAGAGAAATCCTCAGGTACCGAATTTCCATCTGCGAATCGCTGCTGAAGGCTCCAAGCCAGAATTGTTGGCTAGATAGGCTTTGCTTAGGTGTGTTTGGTGGGATTGGCAAGGGATCACCCACTATAAGCCGCTCCCCAACAGCCAAACTTTTAATTCGTCATCTAAAAAAGCAACCACCAAGAAGCGCCCAGGTTTGATCAACAAGACGGGAATTGTGTACCATCAGGACAACACTAGACAACATACAGCGATAGCGATCGTCAGAACCTCCGAGAGCTTGGTTAGGAGGTTTTTGTGCATTCACCTGATAGTCCGGATCTTGCAAACCTTCCAAACGGCAAACAGTTATAGGGCCAGACGGTGTATACTTGACATAAATCGAGTAGTTCTTACTATGGTAAATAAAACCTTAAATTTAATGCAAAAATTATGGATGACTTGTTACTTGACCAATATAATATTTATGAAGTTTGATGTGATTTTAAAATTTAATGTTTGCATGTTGATATTAACTTATTTTACTTGGATTAATTAACCAATTTCTTTTTCCTGAAGGGGAAAAGCCACTCTAGGATTTTCAAACACGGAATTTTTTTTATTCACAGGATACTTTTGGGTCCTAGAAATGATATGCTATTGGTTTTAAAGTGAAAGAAAATATTTCAAGTAGCTTAACTTTTTATTTTGCTGCAGCCTCTCAGAGCGTGCGCTGAGTACAATGAAAACTTTAAACGCGTTTTTCTCAAAATCACATTTTTCAAACTGGGAGGATATATGTATTATTCGATTTATCTGAAATTTTGATGGTAGCTTCACAAATACATTTTTTTCTTTTGGGAGTACTTAGCCGTTTTTCGATTAAATGTAAACTTTGTTTTTTTAATAATTTAGTGCGTATTTTTTAATCAAAAATCAATCTTTTTAAAAAAAGTGTGCCACTTTCATAAAAATTAGTTAAAAAATAAATACATACGTGTGTAGATCGTAAAATTTTTGCTTTTCTGTTCTAGGTCTCATCCTTTAGAAGAAATCGGTCTTCCCGCCGACGCTTTTCAAAAGAAATATGGATTAAATAATGGACTTTATCGCCGCCATTTTATAACAAAATAATAATTAAAGAATATATTTTTAAACTTAGATATGTTCAATGAAATGGTTAAATAGAAATTATAAAAGATCCCATATTCTAACAATAAATTTAAAAAAATGAGTATATTTTTCTACCCTAAAGTTGCTTTTATTAAATATAAAAATTCATTCTTTTTAATGTTTTTTTACAAAACATTATTGTATAATATTATATAAGATTACACATTTAGAGTATGGATTATTAATTTTCTACTCTCTTTATTACTTTTTAAACAAGACCTGCTGCTTATTTAAACGAGTTTTCGTTAATCTAAGAGATCTTCTAAAGTTTTTAATAATATGAGACTGGCGCTGTTGCTAAGTTACTGTAAAGCTAAAGAAAATATTACAAATATTTATTAATACACATAAGTTAAGAACATGTGGAGTAAAGTCCCTTAAGCAGTCTTTACCCAAAATTCCATTGTAATTATATGGCCAATTTTGTGATCAATGTCAGCGTCTCAGAGCGATCAGCATTGGCACACAAACGAACTGTTGGTTACAGAGAATCATGAAAGCTAACTTCATTGCTTTCGAAACGAATGACAATACTTTGAGCACTTACTATAAACAAAATATTTTTGTATTTATTCGTAATCTTTTATCTTCTCTACATAATCTCCATTGATTTCAATGCATTTCTTAAGCTTATAGATCCACTAACACTCTCCAAAAACTTGCTCTTTAAGCTTATCAAGTTCAGCATTAACCGCATTAATTATCTCCTCGTTGCTATTAAAGTCCTTTCCTTTAATATTTTTTTTAATTTGTGGAAATAACCAGAAATCACAAGGTGCTATATCTGGGCAATATGGTGCTGGACGTATTTTTCGATCACAGAGATCGCAATAAAATGACCCGTTATTTCAGCAGTGTGGGATGGCGCGTTGTCATGATGTATCGCCAAAATCCGCTTCCTGTTTTCCAACAAAGTTTTGAAAACTTTTGGTAAGCACTCTTCGTTGTACCATTTTGCAGTTACCGTCTGATCCTTTTCCAGTAGAATAGCAGCTACCATTTTAGATCGGGTAAAGTAAACTGACATCATTACGTTTGCTGCTGATTTTTGTTGCTTAAATTTTACGGTTGGATTTGTTCCCGTCAGGCTTCATAACCTGCACTGTAACGAATTTACTAAAGTTGCTAGACTTACCATTTTCGTATTTGTTTAGGGAAAATTGAGCAAAATGCACTCGAGCCTCTTTTTGGGCCTCATTTAAAATTCGTGGTACCCATCGAGCAGATTTCTTCGTGTATCCCAGATGATTACTTAATATTCGTGATACAGCAATGGCATTGAAGCCCAATTTATTGCAATCACTTCTTGTATCAGTCGTGGGTCTTCGTCAATTTTGGACTTCACCAGAGCTACACTGACTTCATCAGTGGAAGAGTTTGGTCGACCTTCTTGGGGCTCGTCCTCTACGGGAAAATTACCAGTCTGGAATCTTCAGAACCTCTTAGAAATAGTATTTAAAGACGGTGCAATCCTTTAGTATGCAATTCGGCATTCACCAAATATTTGTATTAGCTGTAAATTACGCCGAAACCCGACCATGGCGAATTTCTATTTGCGTTTTCTCGTCTCCATTTGAGCCGATCGTTGTAAAACTTAAAGGGAAGGCTAGTAAAGTAATTGCAAAGGATTTGGTATTTTTAGGTTTAACAAAAAGAAAAACTAATTGAAACTCACCAACTCAAATCCCCTCATATATACAATATATAGGTATGATATATGACACAACGAGACTTACATACGAAAAGATGAACGAACAGACAGACTAGTTAAATCTTTTCACTTTATTTCTTTTTTTCAATGCTGTTATAAAGGGTAAGAAGAAGAAAAGGCTACGCTCACTTTACTACTGAGCTGGTCTTTATTTTTGCTATGCAAATTTAAAATAATAAAAAATGTTTCTGGGATCAGTTGTACCTTGTCAACAACGCTTGCAGATATTGCACATGTTCATATGTGATATAGTATTTCTTCGGTTTTTTTTCTTTTTTTTTGAAGTGGTGAATTGAATTGAAATTAATTTTAGTAAACAAATGCTTTAACCAACAAGTACTTATTTGTGTGTACCAGCATATTGTACCAAAAGCAAAGGTGCATGCAGAAATAGCGACACACTATAACTTTATCTAACCATAAATAGTGTAAAAGTGTCTTTCCTTAACACCTCCTCACATTGTCAGATATGGTGTCAGGCATATGAGCATACACCATACCACATTTATGCATGAATACATACATATATTGGATACGAATATGAAACTCAAACAAAGTCGGCATGTGCACCACTTCGACAGTTCGTCTGACTGCTTTTTCTTACTTTGACAAAATATTCAAAATATTATATTTCAAAACAAATAAATCATGTACACACATTGTTGTGTTAGAAAACCCAACTCAGTCCCACTAACCTACAAATGTATTTGCAGTATGTACCTATGTAAGTACCTATTCAATGGCAATGTATGGGACATACAGCAATCTGAAACTCGTACATGCAAAGTGGTTTTATACACGTCTGTGTTGTATACGCAGGGTATTTGAATTTTATTCACATAACGGCTTTAAGTAAACGAATTAGTAATTGAGATAGATATAGACATATGAATATTAAACTTCATGCTATGGGAAGACCATAAAATTTCGTCAAGTCTTTTTGTCGTTCTGTTCGTGTATGGAATCAATTTTGTAAAATTAAAATATCTTTCCTTACATTTTTCTTCGTTAATTTTAGATGCCGATTTTCAGAACTTTGCCCAAGCCAATAGATGGATATGTCCGCTCTATTTTTGCGTATATTTAATCGAGTAACATCTTATACTATACGCATACTTTGAGGTCTTGGGTTTTACTTTCTGCCATTTGATGTACTTATGAATATGTGCTTGTACGTGTTTATGTAGGTATACTCATGTGCGCTTATATGCATAAGTGCAATTCCCAGGTGGACAGTGAAGCAATAAACTTAAGTGTCCGCCACGTAACTTTTTTTTCCGAAAACAGTGCGCACAAGATCGATCGTAACGTTGGCTGCGTGGCACGGAGCGCCGTCTTGCTGGAACCAAATGTTGTCCAAGTCCTCCTCTTCGATTTCCGGGAAGAACCAATCCGTTAACATGGCGCGGTAGCGTTCGCCATTGACCGTAACAGCGGCTCCTGCCGCATTTTCAAGGAAAAATGGGCCAATGATGCCGCCGGCCCAAAATCCGCACCAAACAGTAACTCTCTGAGGATGCATTGGCTTCTCTTCGATCACGTGCGAGTTTTCCGTCCCCCAAATACGACAATTTTGTTTATTGACGTAGCCGCCAAGATAGAAATGAGCTTCGTCGGAAAAGATGATTTTTTGGTAAAATTCCGGGTCTTCGGCCAAGCGCTCATCTGCCCATTCCTCAATCGTATACACAACCATTTTCGTTCAGCGGAAGGATAAAACTAACTTTCTGTCAAATCAGATGTAACATCAGTGATACCACACTCAAAATAACCACAAGTTCAAAAAAAAAAATGTTAGATGGCGGACCCGGTAGATGCTATACGTATACCCGGGTACTTGGTAAGACGCTGGAAATCTTGCATATTTGCTTCACTAAACGCTTAACAGCATCAAGAATGGCTGAAACACGCCGGTTCCTAAGTGGTATAAGCTTGGCTTACAAAACCACTTGGAGCTCGCTCTCGCTCCACCATTTTTGAAAATTACCGTCGTAATAATGTAATGGTCATTTCGCCCAAATCCAATTTCTGACAAGTTCAAAAGGAGAATGGTCATCCCGCACAACCTCTACATGCTAAAAACATATTCTATATATACCTACAATATATTTTGTTAGAAAAACTTTCAAAAATAATTTTTAGAAGGAGATGTCAAAAATGTAATTGAATCTCACAAAGCAGCAAATAAACTTTTTGTGCAACGAAATAAAAAAACAGCGCATTTGAATGTTACCGACAGTGTTGCCAAACTTTTTTTTGGAGATCCAACTAAACGGCTCTAAAAAAGCTTAAGTTATAAATCAAACAATTCAATTGTTTTTTTTTTATTTGTAAGAGCACAGCAAAAAAAAATTGTATACGTCTAAAAAATTAAAGTTATTTCGTAAATTCATGGCCTAGCTTATAGTGAGATAACGTTTCTGAAAATAGGTTCATAAAATACTTTGAAGTCCTGGTTTATAAACTTTCTTAAACTAACTATCGAATAATTACTTAATTCCACCTTTTATACTCGTACACTAATAAGCACAATTTTTACTCGTCCTTCCATTCTTTTGATCTTTCACAAATCTTTAGCCGTCGCAATTAAAAAACTCAAGAAAACCGACATCGAAAACACTTTGAATACAGGTTTTCTAGTTAAATACTATTTTTTAAGACGAAATCATACTAGTTTGTTGTAAACCAGAATTATACTAGTATTTAAAGGACAATGATATACTAGTTTGCCAAAGACTAGTATTATACTAGAATTTGTCGCTAATATCTGCACTAATTTGCAAAATTTCATTTACATGAACTAGTATTTTGCGGAAAAATTTATAGCAGTTTGTCGTTTTGCAAAAAAAAAAACTACTACATATTATTAGACTTTCTACTACAACAACAAGAACAACCACATATCATTGTGATTTTAATATCTTGTTCAATTATAAGGAATGATGAATATTCTAAATTAGGTTTCATATACATAAATCGATATCTGATCCATATCCTGGAAAGAAATAGTGCACCAAATATCAAGTAAAGTGAATTATGAGTGCGTTTTTTCAAATATGATGGTCTCTAGCCAACTTCCCGTGAAAAGGGTTTTTCAACACCATTGTCAAATGTACCTGAACACACAACCAGTTCAACCGTTTGGAATGTCTGAGGTGAACTAGTTATCAACTGGTATGAAACAACCAATATTTTAACTGATATTTGTGAACTGGTATTAAACTAGTATTTAGCTGATGCATGGACTGACAGTTTACAGTTCCTAACACATAACTAGTAACCACTAAAAAAGAAAGTAGCTAGATCTAACTTGAAAAAGGCTAAATGGGAACGAAAACACTATCAAGTACTTTTTACTCGGTGTAACAATAATCTGTTAATTTTACAAAAACAAATTATCCACAAAAAAGTATCAATCAGCGATTAAGAAACTAAATAAAAAAAATTCTCATAGTTTCAGCTATTTCCAAGTAAGTATGACATATTTTTATGAGAAGCTTTCACTCGTATTTCACGTCAGAAATACTCTGGCAGGGTTGACGTTCCCTGCCGAGGGGTGACCACAGTTAAAAAATTTATTTTAATTTCTAAAATTGATGGACCAATAATATTGATGAATAATAAAAAGTTAATATTGGTCCAGCCAGATTCGAGCCCCTGATCTTCCGCATGATAGCACACACTGCTAATAATATGTATTATTTTGGTATAAAAAATTTTTAAACAACTGTTTTTTTTTTTTCAAAATTAACTTATATACAAAATGAACTGAAATAGGCCACACTTTCTTCATTCATACCTGCGAACTTGCTTGCGACATTTCAGCAGCTACTTATTCGAACTTCGAATAGAAGTTTTCATAAATATTAACAGCATTAGTTTCACCAGCTTCAAAATATTCTATTATAATAATTTTTTCGACAATTGAAAAACATTTCCTTATCTACTCTTACTTACTCTTCTGTAATCACTAACCAAGTGCCAAAACATGTTACCTATTTAGTGCGCATTACGTAAGGATTGGAGCAAATAATTAAACATTTGTTTGAGTCAGTCCAAGACTGCCGTATGAGAAGTTGATTTAGCCATCTGCTTTCCTAAATAAAAGTATAAAAATAGGAATATATAGAACCCTTCTACGTGGATATCTACTGTTCGATTTCAGCCCAACTTGGACTTTCCTTATTTTTTATTTCCTTTTAATTAAAGCTTTTTATTGTATCAGTTGCAGACTCCTCTAAGAAAAGAGAATAAAATATATGTACATGAACGTTATTTTTTGTTGCTGTTGGAGTAAATATATACTTGTTATTGCTACACTCACTATTTAGTTATCTACTCCAATTTATATTCATGTGTAAGCTTTTTCTGATCCCCTCAAGGGTGCCACAGTAATGGTTGCACTGTGTTTGCTTTGGCTTCTGATGCACTTTCCGGTTGATTGCATATTGTTTACTCCAGATACATTACCGAAGAGTTTGCTTAGCATTTTACTTACTCTTTAGTCGTTATAGATTTTTTGTAAAGTTTTTAGTAGATTTCACTAAAGGCAACCTACTGCTTTGCGGTTTGGCAGCGCAACACTTATTTGCGTAATTGTCGGCGACACGCACGTACAATACATAGATATACTTTTCAAAAGTGCATTATCAACACGAGTACCAGCTGTGGTTTAGGATCAAGTTACTTTTTAAGATTTAAAAAGAGAGTTCTTTTACACTATGTTATTTAGAATGTTGTTGGTATCGTTTATTAATGTTTTGCGTTACTTTATTTTTCATTCGCGTATGCTTATTTTCTTTCTTTTTCGTAATAATTTGTATTATTGTAGCTTAAATGCAATGCATCGTATATTTATGTGATAAAATGTTCTTAGATCTTAATTTTTTATATACTTCGTCTTCTTCATTGGCAAGGGCAACGCTTACGCGATGATAGCCGGATCAAAAACCTATACAGCGTAGCCGCTATCTCTTCATTCGCTGAACTACGTGTATGTCAATGTCATCGAATAACTGATGAGTTCTATAAACTGCCGACTAATCGATTGTCTATATCGTCCATGATTCTGCACTATATAGTAGGACGGAAGTGATGAGTAACTTGTCGAGTTGAATATTTATTCGTCGGCAGATAAATGTACTTTTCAATTGCTACTGAGATCAAAGTAACACCTGATGACAAGAGTGCTTCAAACCTGGAGAAAGCAGAACTAACGGCACGGTTGTTAAGGCCTATGATATCGATATCATCGCCATACGTCAGCTGTTGTACACTTTTGTAAAAGATTATACCTTGTCTATTCAGCTCTTCAGCTCTTATTATTCTCTCTAGCATCAAATAGATAAAATTTCAACATAAAGAGTCACTCTGTCTGAAACCTGGTTTGATATCGAACGTGTAGAAGAGGTCCTTCCTAATTCTGACTGCGCTTCTGGTGTTGTAATTGGCGCTGGCTTTGCGATCCTTCTTTTTATGGATTGGTTAGAGCACACTTAACTTCCAAACGTCAGACATGCTTTCTTCCGTAATATCTAAGACAGCTGTTGCATGTTCCTTGACAGATCGTCATAATCCACACACACACACAGTATACCACATAATTCCATAGATTGACCCTAGGCTTTGTTGATAGTGATTGTAATTGCTAGTCGAATAGGGAACTCTATTCGCTTGAATTGAAAGAGAGTATCGGAAGGAATATTAGAGCTTTGAGTAATGACGGTGTCTTCATCTTTGAAAGGTATGAGCAGAATTGTTACTTTCTTACGTTCCTCGGCAATTTCAGCTAATTAAGATTACTTTGCTTTATAATGTGCACACCGATTTTCAAATTTAATATATGCAGTTCTGTTGGGTAATTGACTGCCATATCTCCACCCACAACAGTGTCTATTAACTTATAAATAAGTGTTCGACTGAATAGTATAGTTGAGATCTACGACATCTCAATTTGAGCTACGAGGATAGCCCGCTCAATCAGCCAACCATAATCCCCATAATTGATTTAGATATTTGGGAGTACTCCTTGAATAAATTCTGAATGATGTTTTTTAAGTTACTGTAAACAACACAAATAACGGTCGTATGTCAAAACGTTCTGAGTTTGTACAACATCAAAATTGTCAAACATTACGATAAAGTTGTCAGTTGCCAGATTGCAATACTAGAGTTGCTAAAGTCCGAAATAAAAAGGGAATGAATAATATTTATAAGCCGAAACACAATGTGTTTTCGATATGAAAAATGTAAAAATTTAAACACATTCCACTGTACCTTTATAAGATATATAATATAAGCATGAGGTAAACATGATTACCTTCAAATAATCATGGCAGCTGTTGAAAGAATGGAATATTTAGGGCATTAACTAACTAATAGAGTTCAACTTAACTAGCTAAATTAAACTTTGGTTAGCTTTGTAGTAATAATTTTGTATACAAGACGCTTAAGTATAACCTTGGAATCCAAAATGCGGTGGGTTGTGTTTAGAAGACCGGAATGAATCCATATAACTTTGACTCTAGTCAAGCAAAATTTGGTTTCAGCGATATGTGTATTGGCTCTGTTTTAAACGTAAAGAATGACCGCTTCACTAATTTTAGAGCGAACTTATCGTTCGAATTGTGTGCAACTGTTTTTCCATATACACGTATTGTTTTTCATATCAGAAATATACTTGGAGACATTCTCTGCCAAATGGACAGAATTTAGAAAAATTTATTTACTTATTTGTCTGGTCAGCACCGGTTGTTAAACTTATGAGAGACTTCTTAAGAAAGATTAAAGTCTTAGTTCTTGCCATCTTTAAGATGGTACGATTACATTGAAGATATTTAATGGCAGCCTGACTGCCAGAATATATTGTAATATGCTGAGTTAACATATTAGAGTTGAATAACCATGAGGCGACTTTCGTTATCGCTATCCCGGTTAGTATCGCTTGAAACATGCTGCAATGGTCGGGGACTCTCTTACTTAAGTGTAAGCAAAAGGTTCAGAGAAAGCTCCATACCTCCTTTGTCGATAAAGATGGCCACGGAACTTTGATCCAGATATGTTGCATTTTCCTATTCTTTAGTGTTGCCAAAGCAGAAAACGTGAGTGATGTAGTCCACATCTTCCGATAATGGGGTAGAGTTTAATAACTAAGCGTATGATATAAGGTTTCTTCATAGTACAGGACTGAAAGGAGAAAATTATAGATTATTTCGTAAGTCACCAGACCGAATAATATGAGTGTTATTACCCCTACTACAATATTTGGTCTTAGTCCCCATCTTCTACCTCCATCCTTTGGTAAATGGCTCAGGATCAAACTTTGAAAGACTTACAGTTAACTGGAATAGCTTCAAAAAAGGGGAAACTTTAGTTCCTATGAGATTATAAAATTGAACTATTAAATTCAAATGCATAGCTTCACGTTAATAGAAAACGCATTCCATCTCTGTCATGTGTCACGTATTCAGTATCACTTAAAGCAAATGGCTTGAGGTATTAGCTAAATGACCGCAACGCTTATCAGCAGATGTTTTTTTTCTACACCATAACTGGCTACAACTTAATCGAAACTGCACAATGTTGATGCAGCCGTGTTGCAAGATAAATTTATACTATGACCAACTTCTACTACTAGAGTATCCAACGTCAAATGTGATTCACCTGTAGTGGGAGGATATAAAAATAGTTTAAATTACAAGAGCTGTGTTCAGAAGCTGAAAGCGTAAACTGGAAAAAAAGTACTATAAAGGTCCATGTACTGCAACAGGAACGTGTTAAGCTGCGTCAAGAGCAGCGCAGTAAGTTGGTAAATCTTATATATTATTCATTTCTTCATTAAACAACTAAAATGTGTGCGCAGGAAAAGAGTGAGAGAACTGGAAGAGTATGTATGTATGTATAAATGTAGTTATCTGTGTTTCTTTTTAAGTTAACATTAGCCACAATTGTCATCTCCCACACCTATCTTACATTCTATAGAATAATGGCCACTGTTTTATATAAGCAGACGGGAAGCGCATCATTTTAAATACGTCCGAAATATAAAGTAGTTATTTGCCGGTACAAGGCAAAAGAAAGTGGAAGGGATGTAAGCCGAACTGATACTTGAATGTTTTCAATTCTAAATTAGAGCAGTAGAAAATAGTTTAAACATGCATATCCACTTTCAACTGCTTAAATTTTTAGTTAAACCAAACAATAAAATATAAATTTGTCATCATAAAATATCCAATTTTTTACGGTAATGGTAGCTTTTGACATACGAAAGCTATTAGTTATTTATGTTTTTTTTTTTCATAATGTATTTATCTTATCAGAGTACATAAGATATCAGCTTAAATGATTTTAGGTTGGCATGTTCTTCTCAGTGTGCGTCTTCTTTGAGGTGCTGACCCCGCAATTATGACCTCGCCAATGCACTCTGTGCTTTTCTTTCATTAATAAAAAAACTACCTTCTACCACCCACAATTGGTCCCAGCCAATTACTTGGCAAGGCGAATGAGTCTGATAGTGAATAAGCAATAAACTCTTGGCTCTAACTCTCTTGGCTCTAACGTCACTGTTGTCATTCATAACTTTGAAGGCATAGGTAGTAATTTAAGTATATCTAGGAATCAGCATAAATACCAACAACTTGAAATCCAACACAGAATTACTATTGCCAGTAGAAATTTGGATTGGGCAGGCAACTGTAAAGTGAAGTCATCTATCGACAAACAAAAACCATCATACCAGTCCTACTATACATATACTATAGCAGCGTGGGCGATGGCGACGTCCGATGAGATGGCCTTGGGAGTCTTCGAAAGAAAAGTTTTGCGTACGATTTATGGTCATTTGCACTTTGCCAACGGCGAATACCACAAACTATAGAACGATGAGCTGTAGTAGATATACGGCGACATTGACATATTTTAGCGAATTAAGAAACAATGGCTACGCTGGCTAGGTCATGTCGTCCGAATGGTTGAAAACACTCCCGATTGGAAAATATTCGATGGATACTACATCTGGGGGAAGTATAGGAAGAGAAAGAGCTCTACTTCGTTAAAAGGATCAAGTGGAGAGCGACCTAGTTTCGCCTGGTCTTTCCAACTGGCGTCGAATAGCGAAGAGAAGGTACAAATGGCGAGCTATCGTTGATGTGGTGCCTACGTCAATAAAGAAGAAGAAGAAGTTTTTGTTGGCATAAATATTTTATAGTCAGGGTAAGCAAATCTCAGTTTGTGACGTTTCGACATATACTTATGTATTGTGGTATTGCACATCAAACGACGATATGAAAGAGAACATAATGCAGATATATTAACTACCTATTGTTCTTTACATCGGAAACCTACATTAAAAAATAGTGTTGGTACAGTGTATTTCAAATAATTAATTATTTAAAATCAAAATCATTAAAAAGTCTCCTTTTAAGTCAATAAAGCCTGGCTATGGGATCCAAATATGAATGGTTGTTTCATTAAGGGTAAAGCCACTATAGAGATTGAAAACTAGACTAATTTTTTTAAATTTATTGTAGGAATATTGCAAAAGGATTACAATTTCTATTAAACCATTTCATTGAACATATATTGAAGTATAAAAAATATTTTTTAATTATTATTTTGTTAGAAAATGGCGGTGATAAAGTACATCGTTTAATCCATATTTTTTTTTGAAAGGCTTTCACGGGAAGATCGATTTCTTCTAAAAGATGAGTCTTAGAACAGAAAAGCAAAAAGCTTATGATCTACAAACTATGGTCTTTTAAATTGATTTTTGACTAAAAAATACGCACTAAGTTATTAAAAAAAGAAGTTTGCATTTCATAGAAAAGCGGCTACGTACTTTAAAAAAAATGTAATTGCGAAGCTACCATCAAAATTTCAGATAAATCGATGCAATAGGATCCGAGAAATCTGTCCTCCCAGTTTGAAAAATGTGATTTTGAGAAAAACGCCTTTAAAGTTTTCATTGTACTCAGCGCACGCTCTGAGCGGTTGCAGCAAAATAAAAAGTTCAGCTTTTGAAATATTTGTTTCACTTTAAAACCAATTGCATATCATTTCTAGGACCCAAAGGTACACCTTAAAAGAGATAAAGGTATTTTTTGAATAAGACACTATTTTCGACGCAATATCCGCCGGCGGAAGCAGAGGAAGAGAGAGAATTCAACGCCGTGGTAAACATTAGGTGGAGAAGGACTTGGCTGATCTTGGAGTTTCTTATTGGCATCGCACAATGAAGAAAAAACGTCGGGCTATTGTTGATACGTCAATAATCGTGTAAGTGGTGGTTAAAAAATATTTGAAATATAAATTTCCTTTCTACTTTTTTAAAAAACTAAGTTTGTATGGAGGAGGCGAACAGCTCCAGTATTTTGCAGAGTAATACCGCATATTTTGGAACAAGGAATTGTACTATATCAGTGTCAAAGACGCAATCATCTTGGGTACAACTGAATGGATTTTCTGAAAACTTTAATAAAAAATGGGTGCAACCGAAAATAAATATTTGCTTGTATATGTAAATTAGATTATATACCAGTGTATGGAGTTAAGAACGATCAAAATGTGATCCTGTGTGAGTTCGAATACTTATCTTGTGCAAATTTTATTTGGCGGCACCCTGTAAAAGCAATTGTTGTGTTATAAATTTTCCGGAATAAAATTAATTTCAAGTATTTCAGCATTTTTTTTTAACTATATATATATTTACAATAGTAGCAGTTTTATCACGAAGAGTTAATAACATTTAATATAAGCATTAGAATAATTGCGCAATAGGAAAAAAATCAAATTGCAGAAAGAGAAATAAGTGTTACCTAATCCTTACCAATTACAACTTCATTGCGGTAAATACCATATAGGATAAAAACTTGTATAAATAATGTTAGTGTAGCCGAAGCCATGGATGTGTATATTTCCCGACGTTCTCAAGATCTGGGAGTTTCTTACGGCACCTACATCCAAATCAAGTCCAGCTCATACAACAATTGTAGCCAGCCATTCACAACGCCACGACGGCAAATTTTCAAATAAAATTTTCTTCAGCCACGAGGCATTTTTTTTCACTCAAGGATTACGTTAATAATCAAAATTGTCGCATTAGGGGCTCCGAGAATCCTCAAATAAGTAAAAAAAAAACTAACTGTTTACTGCGCTCATTGTTCCGAAGGTGTGATTTGACCTTAATTTTTTGGAAACGACAACGGCGATACTATCACTACCAGGTTGGTGCGTTATGGTCGTAGGATAAGCGACTTCTTCTGGCCTGTAATTGAAGAACAAGACTTTGACAACAAGCAAATATATATTTATTACGGAAGAGATTTCCCGGCTTCGTAACCTCTCATCTTGACGTTGTCAATTGGCCACCGAGATCGTGTGATTTGTCACTTTTTTGTGGGGCTACGCTGCTACTGTGCTATTCCGGATAAACTTCTGACTTTTAAGCACTTGAAAACCAACCTTCGTCAAGTTGTGAGATACCGCTTAATATGTTCCAAAAGGTGGTCAAAAATTACATCAAACGGATGTAAGTTTGCAATGCCAAGGTTCAAACTTTATAATAAGAAAAAGGAATTTTATGAAAAAAATTATTTGTAATGGATTTGATTAGCGTTTCTTTTCGAAACCGCAGATTGGATAACCATGTGACCTGAGTAATAAATACATAGTTAAATATATAGTTACGCCAAGATAGTTATATGTATGTAGGTGCAGTACTTAACAAACTTTCCTTTGCATTTACAGAATGACTTTACGAGGAACTAAAAGCCATTAAACAACCCATGACACGTTTTCCGGTTGATAAGCGAACGGTGAGATTAATTTCCTTTGAGCAGCGGTGGGATTCACTGTTATATTTTAACGACTCGATAATTCGTTAACTAAGCGGCGAGTATTTTGAAGTTGCTAGCACCAAAAGATTTGTCATTTTATTAAGATTAAAGTTAAAAAAAATAAAAAAATAATAATCAAAATTGGCTTTTGAGTATTTGGCTTACGTTTTATCCCAAGAAGAGGAGAGATCGTACCCTTCATCATTGAATATAAGTGGAAGACACTTACCAATTGAATTCAACTGAGTTTCGGAATCTATATTTAGTAGATTGCTCCAAGATTTTGTTGAAGAAATAATTCATTAACTTGATAGTCAACTAAAAGTGAGAAAATAACAGCAAAATCTACAGAAAAATGGGTAAATAATAGAAATTTCAAGTATTTTCCAAGTTTTAAAAATATTAATATGCTTAAAGGTTCTAACCACCTATGCTATTGACGTCTCGTTCGAGAGCAATCTGAAATAATTATAAGCTATTCGTCGGTAAGCCGGTATATTTAGACGCCATCCACCGTTCGATGTTTTTTGAAAAGCTTAGAATTTCCATGACACACATAGGGCGGCAAGCTGAAAAGGAAATGTTCGCTTCCCCATCATCACTATTTGTTGGAAGCTCTACTGGATTATCGATTGCACTCATTTGTCAATCATGAGATCCAAAAATGTTGGAGAAGCCTATGTTAACCACCATGCATACCATTCAATCAATGTGCAAATGGTAAGAGTAAATTTTTCGCAATTATTATTAACGCAGTTCAATTTATTGCAATTATGTAGATATGTGCTAAATACCCGGGACAGCGCACGATTTATTTATTCGGAGCTCCTCAGTGCGAACAGTCATGCAGCGAAGTTTGAAAAATGGAAATCATAACGAGTCTTTGATTCGTAAACTTTGTAATCCATTGCAATACATTTAATACAAGTAAATGAGTTAGCGTATCGCGTAATTGTTAGAGCAAGCGAAAAATCGTATCGATGAAGATTGTGAATTCCACTACAGAACTTGCCATCACGCAGCGAACTAAAACATAGAAGCATTCAATTTCACATTGTTCACGTAGTATGTTCGTTGCCCACAAAAGCGCAGTAGGTGGAATATTTTGTCCGCCAAAGTGAGCTCCCACATCGAAACTTATTATTAGGTATACAAGCAATTAGCACTGCCTGACCGTATTCTCGACTGGTTGGACACGGCAGTGTAGGACATTGTGTTCACTATGAAGAACTAATTAAATTGTTACTCACCGGCATCGGTAGTTACAAACAGCTTTAAACAGCAAGAAAGTAATAGAAATAATGACATAATTAAGCGAATGTCAAGTGAATGTATCTGTAATATTATTATTATTTTATTATTATTATTTAATTTTAAGGGGCTCAACCAGTGTGACACTTTCAAAATATCGATTTTTTACAATCTTTCATAGCCAATACTTTCGAAAAAAACATACTTTGACCCCAAATTAGTAACTGTGATAGTTTCGTACTAATCCCACAACGCGTGAGATCAGTCATGCTTTTTTTACCCGTTTTTCCCGAAACAACGGTTCCGAAATTTTCTGTCATCGTAACTCAAAAACTAATCATCCGATCGATTCATCGTATTCAGCATTGCTTCAAACATAAAGTGACCCTCGGATATTTCGATCGAATTAAAATTATAAATTTGGCATGAAAAATACCCAGGACGCCATTTTTTTTTTTTTGGATATTATTGGATGGATTTTGAATTTTCGTGGGCTGTGCACATTCTATTACGTATTGTTTTCAATATTCGCTTTTGGTCACAACTCCAGGACGCACGAATACATATATTAGATGTAGTAAAAAGTAATCCATTACTTTTACATGAAATTAAAATATTTCCAAACGGTTTTTTGTGCAATCTTTAGTTCTTGGGCAATCGTAGAGGATGAAGAAGAGGAAGAGTCTCGATATCTGCGCGACATAAGTTCCTTAAGAAAAACTCCTTCGACTGCCTCACTGAGCTAGCTTCAGTGGAAATTGGCAATCTCGTTGGTTTTATAAGGCACACAAAATGTTTCGAATAGTTGAGAAGGTGAAGAAGGAGCGTCACAATCATATCACATTGGATCTATTGGCCTGAGAGCGCTGGTCGCTGACCAACAGTCGCATCAACTCAACTCAAATACTTATCCAAATTGGCTGAGAATGCCAACATATGATAAACATAAAAATTTTCATAATCGAGAGTGTACAGTCCGCGATAATTCAAAATTAACCTTTTCTTTTGAACAGACCCCGTATACGAGGGGATATTAACAAAGTATCGGTCAGTTGGTGACTTTCCTTTTTTTTTTTTGTTAGATCTAAAAATACCAAATCCATTGCAATTACTTTATTAGTCGTCCTTTCAAATTTAAAACGCTCGACTAAAATGGAGACTAGAAAACGCATGATAGCTGACGATAGGTCAGACGAAATTCCACCACCAACGCAAACAGAAATTCGCCATGTGATTATCATCAGGTTTCGGCGTAATTTACAGTCAATACAAAGATTCAGTGAATGCCAAATTGTATATGAAACGATTGCACCGTCTTTAAAGAATATTCCGAAGTGGTTCCGAAGATTCCAGACTGGGCATTTTTCCGTAGAGGACGAGCCCAAAATCTTCCACTGATGACATCACTGTAGCTCTGGTGAAGTCCAAAATTGACGAAAACCCACGATTGACACAAGAATTGAATGCCATGGATGTATCCCGCATATTAAGTAATCATCTGGGATACACGAAGAAATCTGCTCGATGGTTACCACGAATTTTAAATGAGGCCCAAAACGATGCTCGAGTGCATTTTGTAAAACAAATTCGAAAATGATCAGTCTAGCAACTTAAGTAAAGTCGTTACTGGTAACGAATCTTGGTTCTATAAGAACGATCCAGAAACCAAACAGCAGTCCATGATATAGATCCCAATAGGGGCAAACCCACCCGTAAAATCTAAGCAATAAAAATCAGCAGTAAATGTAATGATGTCAGTTTACTTCATCCGATCTAAAATCGTAGCTACTATTCCACTAGAAAAGGGTCAAACAATAACTGCAAAATGGTACACCAAAGAATGCTTATCAAAAGTTTTCAAAACTTTGTTGGAAAGCAGGAAGAAAGAGGGGTTGCGGCGGTAATCTTTACATCATGACAACGCGACATCCCACACTGCTGAAATAACGAATAATTTGATTGCGATCTCTGTGATGGAAGAAATACTTTCAGCAGCATAGTCCACAGATATAGCATCTAGGGATTTCTGGTTATTTCCAAAAATTAAAAAAATATAAAAAAGGAAGTCCTTTAATAGCAACGAGGAGATAATTAATGCGGTTAATGCTGAATTTGATAAGCTTAAAAAGCAAGATTTTGAAGACTGTTTTCAGAAGTGGATCCATAGGCTTAAGAAATGTATTGCAATCAATAGCGATTATGTAGAGAAGAAAAAAGGAGTAAGATTACGAATAAATACAAAAATTTCTTTTTGTTTTTTTCTGGTCAACTAAACGAAATTTTGTTAATCCCCTCGTATGTCCGAGTATGTTGTAATAGCTAAAGGTGATTGATGAAGTAAAAGTTATTAATTTGCAATATTTACCGACGTCACTGTTTTTATTATAATTAACTGTGAACTTTCATGAGTTACTTTCATGGAAGCGCAATTTATATGTATGTGCAAATGTAATATTGCTTTTAACATAATTTTTCCATATTTCCACAATGAAAAGCACTAAATTCCTGATGTGGAGAGCGATGTTGTGAATGTAGTTATAGATGTCGGTGTTTCCTTGCATTGTTATTTCCTGCCCTTATGAGCTACGAAACAAAAGGAAGAAAAATTTATTCAAATAATATGAAAATTAAAGTCTTTTTGTACTTTAAAAAAATCTCCCACTTTTAAATAGAAAATACGTTGAGAATTTTAACATTTTATATAACTGCTCTGAGCTATTCGAAAAAGTTGTTAATAGTAAATTGTTGTTCGCTATTAAAAGTATTTTAGACCCACACCAGCATGGCTTCATGGGTGACCGTTCTACCGTCACTTATTTAGCGGTGTTTTCCCAATATTGCATCTTATCTTTTACGTCTGCTTGGCAAGTAGATATATTTAATTCTCTAAAGCTTTTTGCATGGTCTCGCATAATATTCTGCTACGGAGACTCGAGAGCTTTGGTTTTCATGAAAGTTTTCTCTCATGGTTGAGATGCCGATGCAAAGTAACTTGTATATCGGATGTTAAATTAAGGGGTAAAGCCACTCTAGAAGTTGAAAAATATACCCATTTTTTTAAATTAAAAAAGGGAAAAGGAATATAATTTCATACATTGGGGTATAAAAAATTTTCTTTAATTATTATTTTGTTACAAAATGACGGTAAGGCGTCCACGAGAGGACCGATTTCTTCCAAAGGATGTGACCTAGAACAGAAAAGCAAAAATTTTTATGATACAAACTATGGTTTTTGGTAGTACGTGCGGATTCATTTTTTAAATAATTTTTGTAAAAACGGCACACTTTTTTTAAAAGATTGATTTTACATTTAATTGAAAAACGGCTACGTACTTCAAAAAAAAAGTATTTGTGAAGCTACCATCAAAATTTCCTATAAATCGATGTAATAGGGTCCGAATAATATAAGATATATGAAGCATCAAAAACAAACTCTCTTAATATTAAGAAATGCTTCCAAGTTACTTTTCGGAAGCATCAAAACTGTTTCCCATCTTCCAATCTTTCTGATGTGAAACTTTTTGAAGTTAAAGAATTATTTGATCTTGAAATCACTTTTGACTGTGGTTTTTCATTTGTTAACCTTATAAGTTACATGTCTCCAAAATCTTATGCGAATTTAGAATTTTTACGACGTTATACTAAGGACTTTAGAGATCCTTATACTAGAAAAATTCAACACTTTACTTCGTTCGTAGCTGGAAAATGACTCAATAAATTGGAATCCTGTATACTCAACCCACCCCAATAGAACGGAAAATTATCCCGTTTTGCCCTTCAACCACTCCACTTGGCTTTGCTGACCCATTACCACCTTACGTTGCTCCATGCTTATATTAATGAAGTCTCTTAGTCATAGACACAGTCTATAATGCTTATTTGCGACTTTATATATGATTCTATTGATTACCCAAAACTTATTGAACAGATTAGCTTCAATGTGTCATGAAAAACTCTATGGCCTAGCTATTACGTATATTTCAATGGCTTGACAGCTCAATCAAATTATTTCAACATTGCCTCGTGCATTGACTGAGTTGAATGTAATCTATAAAGCAATTGATCTAAACTTCGCCATGTCAGGAAATTTTTTTCTTTGTAAATTAAATTCCTATTATCCTTAGTTTTCCCTTTTTTCTGTATACTTACTTTAATAATATGAAAAAATTAATAATGAAAAATCTATTGTATTTTCTGACCCCTGATAGTGGGCATTGAGGGCGACCATTGATGCTTCCACCATATGGCTCGTATCTTGCGCCATTTGACTACCATTTGTTTCGTTCTCGGCAAAACTCTATTGATGGTGAGAAAATGGCCGACCGAAGGGCCGTAGCCCAAGTTCTTCGCCGATAAAATAAAGGAGTTCTACACGGCTGAAGCAACACGGCAAATGACAAAACATCATAGATAATGGTAATAAGCACTTGATTAAAATTGCACTTGATTAAAATTGAGAATAAATTAAATTAAACCGCAAATATTATTTTAGTTACCCAATATAAATCATATGTATGTCCGTGAGTGTATGTGTATCGTACGTAGCTCACATACGATTACAATTTTTATTTGTTGTAATCAATTCAAATGTAAATGTCACCTGTTCATTTATGCCTTACATTTCATCACACCAGTTCAATTACGGCTGAAATCACGATCCAACTCCGCTGGCGCTAATTAATGCATTTCCGGCTGACAGCTTGATTGTTGGCTTGATGTTAAAAAAAACAAACTATCGATTTAATGCCACTGTATCTGAGCAATGAATAATGAATATGAAAGAATATAATTGTCGTTTAGAATTCAATATAATAACCGAAAAATTTGTTTGGTTTTCAGCTTGACATCAGTTTTTAAGGTATATTGAGTAAAGTAGCAAAAAATCCATTATTATTGCAATATATTAAAGGCATTAGGCAGCAGCGATTCGCAGGTGAAAACTCTGTCTAAGAAATATTCTCTCGTTAACTCATGTGGCACCCATTCATCGGGCTTTTTGTGTATTCGGCTTTTTTCAACTGGTTCCGAGCTGTGTTTTATGCAATGTCTAGCTCCTGGTCAATCGAACCAGTGCTCGTTTCGACGATTTCCATTATTTTACCGACACTTTCAAAAATTCGCTTTTCACACCGTGAAGCAGAAATAATTTTATTATGTCCAAGAGTACTTCTTTTGCTCTACCGTATACGAGTGTATATATATATATACAGCCTTGGCCAAAAGTATTAGGCACCCCACTAATTACTGATTTTTTTGTTTTAACAAGTGAAGTAATGAAGTTTTATTAGTAAAACAGTGAAAATACAATGAATTAGTGATAATAACATTAATATTTAGTATGTCCACCCCTCAATTTAGTAACGGCAGCAATTCTCTTAGGCAAGCTGCGTACAAGCTTTGCACATTCGTCCGCACTTATAGTGTATCACTCGTTAATTTAAGTATTCTTTCAGGCAGTTTTTGATGTTATACTGTGTTCCTAAATCTTGCGTTTAAAATCCCCGTCTAAATTAGTATCGCCGAAAATGCGCATTAACGAAGGCTTCTAATACATTTATGTACTTTTGACTGTGCATGCGACACCATCAGCAGCCACGCAGCTCCAGATCATAATGCTGCCTCCTCCATGCAATCTGGATGATGTTCTTCCCCAACCCGTAGCCTCACGAACGTCACACCAGATGTTCCAAATATCTGTAGAAAAGAAAAAATAATGTTTTCATAAGATTTGTCTTCAAAATTTCTCTCGGGTGAGAAGCTATGGCTGTTTCCACTTTTTGATTTATTATTGTGGGATTTCGTCTCCACAAATCGCCTGACAGCACATTGGACCGTGCACTGCGAACATCCCACCAAATTGGCAATCTCAACCTGAGACTTACCTTCTTCACTTAGAACTTGAATTCCAACTCTATCATCGTAACTAATTTCACTTTTTTAGGAATTTCGGTTTTTATAAGATTGGTAATATTTCACTAAATGTACTTTACACTTTCACTTTCAAATTTTAAATGCGAAAATATTTTATGAATTTCTAAAATAGACAAATTTTATGTTTAGCTTACCCAGAGTCCTATAACTTATAATATTACACATCTTATTCGTTTAATTAACAGTTAAATACCCATGTAAGACATTTACAAATAGAAGTGGTAACTTTGATAGCCACATTTGAGAATACTTGAATTTTAGAGGGGTGCCTAATACTTTTGGCCAAGGCTGTATACGAGTATATATAGGTATATATATATATAATTGGGCATTGTAACCGCTGAAGCGATTTCAGGCCGAGCTCCTCCTCCAATTTGTGGTTTTGCGTCTTGATGTTTTTCAAATAAACGGAGAATTTATTCTAAGCCGCCTCCGAACGGCTGATTGATGAATTTTTATCTGGAATCTTTATTGCACTTCAGAATTACACACGGAAAGTTTGACCTTCCCTACTGAATGGCGGCTGCAATTATTTAAATAATATTTTTTATAATTTTTGGATATTTGTAGGATCAGGGTTCGAGCCTTGGGCTTCGGCACTGTTAGTGATAGACGTCAAGACCTTGAACAAACATTTGTTAGAGATAGTACTATTTTTTCTCGAAGTAGAAATTTTTATAAAACACTCGAATATTTTAATATGTCAGTAGCTTTAACTTTTTACTTCCCTCTCCGGTTCATGCCGCGTCGATTGTAATTTAGCTATATCGACACTAATTTTACATACTAGCAATTTGTATACTTTTTGCCGAACTTTGTATTCGTAGTATACACCTTAATATTTTTCCAACAAAATGGAGGGACTTACAATTTATTTTAACCCGACTCCGAACGGCTGACGGATTTTTATGAGGATACACTCGGGATGCTTGATATTCTCTGTTGAGGGCGATGCAATTAGAAAAATAAATTTTCTATGTTGGTCGTATAAATCCCATAGAAAACATTTTGAGCATATTAGTATGGCAGTACGAAATGCTAACCACTCACCGCAATTAGTACGTAAATCCATCTGTGCATCTTGAGTAAAAAAAATATTTTTTGAGCATAACTCGACTTCAACATAAATCATTCAAGTAAATTTCATAATTACTGGTGTCAAGTGTCATTTCTGTCTTAATGTTAAGACATTATTAATAATAATCAATGTTTCTCCGAAACTTTTGTTCAGCCTGTCTTGTGTAAATGAATTAAATTTATTTGAAATTAGCAATTACGCGATACTTAAATTAATTAATTTAGTCACTTGTACGCATCATATTTGAGCTATTTATGCAATAACATGGTTGCCAGGAAGAAAAAGTGTAATACACTCGTACAAATCGGCACAATGAATAATCAGTTAATTATAATTAATCAAAAGCATCGCATGCCTGTTAAGAAAAATTTCTTATATTGTATATTAAGCAATGTTATTAACACCATGCACTTTATTTTCAGCCAAATTCTCAAGTGATTTTGATTCTTTTTTTTTTTCAAATAAATAATTTAAGAACAAAATAAATTAACTTAAAAAAGTACGTTTCAGAATCATACGGCCGCAGCTACTTTTTGAATATTTTGACCAATAATTGGTCAATAACTTTAACAGCAAAGTAATTTTTTGGAAAAATGGCTTTTAGAATAAACTAAACAAATTTCTATAAAAGAATAATTAGTTTATTATGTAATGAATATTGTTTTAAAACAATCCACTTTACTAATATGCTCAACACGTTTTACAAATGGGACAAACATGAATGCGGCCATTATGATTAAGCTCCTGTAAGGAGAGGAAACAAACGAGATGCCCTGTGCTGAATTTCAGCGTTCCGCTTTCGTTTTCAAACACAAAATCGCAACGATATGACATGTGACAGAAATCGTAATCGTCATATTTTTCCGTTTTAAAATCGGCCGGCTGCAGGCACGAGAATTTGAGATTTGTTAAGGCAAAATTTAGAAAAATGTAGGTATACAAATTTTGTTTCGCTAAAATATAATATAAGGGGTGATCCAATTAGAAGTACTCTTTTCAATGGTCTTTGTTTGACGGATCACGCTTGCATCGTGTTAACCTCTCATGTCATTATCTACTAAGTCTAAAGCCACACTGATAAGGTCCAATCAGTTTGTTGATGGTGAGCTTTAGTCTTTCACACAATACATTCGATAGAAGATAATATGCGATATTTAGGAGGCTTATCCCACGGACCTTGTGGTCTTCTGTTTTATGGATTAAGAAGAGAAGTTGCAATCGTCGGGCATGCTTTAGGCCTGCATGCACCCTCATAGTCGGGTAATTTAATGTCTTTTCCACCATCATCGATTGGGGTTTCGGGTTAACCATCTCCGGGTGTTGGGTTTTCCCTGCCATTCAGCATGATGTAGAAGTCTTCCTTTCTTATACCAAGTATGAACACCGGTCAGCAGATTACCACATTGATTCCTACATGAGTAGGCTTCGGTCTTGAAGCCTTCGATAAGTCGCCGCATCTTTTCATATAATTTTCGAGCACTGCCTTTGTCGGCCAGTTTCTCAAGCCGCTTATACTCACTCATTTCGGCCTCTTTCTTTTCTTCGTTTGCAAATGCGTCTACTTACCCTTTTCTTCTATCTTTCGAAATCTGTCCCACCTTGCACGTTTTGTGGTCGGGAGTTTGAGATGCCGTTCCACGGTTGGCTTATATGAGTACTTTTAGAAAGCAATTGTGCAAGACGAGTAGAACACCTTTCGGCAATCTGTTGTGATTCATTGTGTTTTATGGGCCTTCTTTGATACTCAGAAGATACCCGCCTTCACTACGATGAGATAGTTACCGGAGTCGATGTGAGGTCTTTGGATGATGCTGACTAAACTCTTAATCACAACTTCAAAAGTAAGTGTGGACAAAGGAGATGTCGTTGAGTATGAAGATGAGTCATTTGTAATTTTTCCTGTTTTAAGGAGTTGCAACTAGTTAGAATTTTCAAAAATTCGATTTTTTTAGTTTCAATTTCAATATTCAAGTAAATACTCTGAAAATTTTACCCAATGCACATTCATATGTCGAAAAGGAGAATGAATGGCGCGTAACGTTCTCCGAACGCAGAGCGCATGAGAGCACGTAGACAACACCAGATCGATGTTTTGGAAGCTGCCAAAGCCCCCTTTTTTGGAAGAGGTCCCTGGAGATCCGCTGTAGCAGCATCCAAAACTGTTATTTTTATAAATAAAAAATTGCTAACTACTCCCCAAAGGTGCCATAATATGTGTACAATTACTCAAAATAATGAAGCTAAAAATTTCCTCGTGAAAAATGTTTGAAAAATCTCATTTTTTAGGGCTCCTAGTTAGATGTAACCCCTTAAAATGTTTAACGTATTGTCTGATATCTGAAACATTTCTGTCATAAAACGTCTAAAAATAGTACTTCCACAATATTCACGAACTAAAATCTCTTTGGCACATAAAAATTTACCAGAATCTTTAATTCAGTTAAATCAGTTGAGCGCCTGAGTTCGACAACCGATTCATGAAGCTGCCTGTGTTAGCAAAGTTCGGTGAACCTCAATTTAATAAACACTAACTCGTCCGCTCAGAAATAGTAATATATGCTTTTGAGAAAAGCAAAATATTTCCATCATGTTTTTGTATTTCAATATCGGAGTTCATATGCATGAGACCTAGGAATGAGGAAATATATGTGTGTACATATAACGCATGCCACAAGGCGAGAAATTCGTTCTATTGTATTTATTTTGGTTGTTTACATTTTTGTATGTATGTATGTATTGTATGTGTGTATGTAGTTGTGTTTGTGATGTTGTTTCGAATAAACTCACATGCTCCGGAGTACATTAATCAAAGTTTAACACTTGGCACGGGTGTTTGTTTAAATTCAATTTGCCTTGTCGACGTGTCACTTGTTGCTTACGCCAGAGTATGTATGTATGTACATGTTATTTTATTTATCTTACAATGTTACAGCATCTGCACACGCAATACTACAACAAAAACACCAGAAACATTTCAGAAAATAACCAATAAAGCGTACTAAGCCTTGAAATTAAGAGAACTTTCTACGTTGCTCGAGAAGACCTCTTGGATTTTATGCATTAAGTGTGAATCTCCTCGTATGCTAGGATCTAAGTAAGTCAATTGTGCATTTTCGCAAAGCAAAACTTCTTTTGCACTTCTCTAACTTATTCTTAAGCATAAACGAAAATTTTGTTGTTGTTGTTGTTGTAGCGGTTCGCTAACCCCGCTTGAGAGCAGACAAGATCAGTCTAAGACATCGAAGTAATCTTCGGGATGTCCAGAAAACGAGCTGTCGAGCTAGGGTCGGGTCAGAGGGAAAGATTGCGTAAGATGAGTTGGTTTTAGGGAGTATGCAAAGAGCTGGTTAGTGTAGTGCTGGGACTCATTGCATGCAGAACATACGTTGGGTATGTCGGGGTCAAGTTTGGATACGTAGGAGTTTAGTCTGTTACATTTTCCAAATCTTAGTTGCGCCAATATTAGATGAAACTCTCGAGGCAGCTCAAGTTCTTCGTCTACAATAAGTGGTGGTTCGACTCCGAAAACGCCATTCACTGGAAGATAGTTCAAGAGGGTGTTGACGGACTTTCGGTGAATGGCGCTAAGCCATCCTGGCCAACGGCTATTGTAGGTGATGGTGAATGCAGTCCTTAAGGTCGAGTACTCCTTTTTGCTGTGCCAGTAATACCCTGGAGGTTTCGGTCTTGAGAGCGAAGCTTTGGCAAGCATTTAGCTGTTCTTCATCTGTGTGTCGCTAGTCCCCGGCGCCCAGATCAGAGCAGCAGACGATCCGAGGTTTTGCCGGCTAACGCTTTGATGATTTCTTTGAGGATCTGAAGTTTTGTGGCCATTGCAGTCGTAGACGGAGTGAAGGAGTGCCGGCTATCAAATGTGACTACCAATAACTTTGGGTTGCTTATAGTCGGAATTTTAGCACCATTGACTTTCATATCAAGTTCGAGCCGGTACTCCTTCGCCCAGCTGATGAAGAGGGTAGCCGAGAATTTTGTTGGTTGTGGCTCTAATTGTCTTGTAGTGACGAAACGTCGTCGAGATAGCAGTTTATTCTCGAACATGAGTCATCAATATCCTGGCCAGGCACCAATGTGGAGCAATCAACGACATATCAATTAGTAAAACCCTTTTCGGTGGAAGAGGGAATTTCGAGATATAAAAGTTAAACGGCAGTGAAGAGAGAAAACCACCCTAGGGAACCCCTTGGTTAACCTTTTTAAGTCTGGATGTTTGACCTTGAAATTTTACAGTTGATTGTCGACCACTTAAGAGGTAGCTCATGGTCCACCCCTTCAAAGCCGGTGATAATATCGATTTCTCATTATCCAATAGTAGCACTAAATGATTGACAGTGTCAAACGCTTCGACAGTTCACTTGCAGGGCCGGTTTTAGTTGAGGTCATTGACTATCTGGGTATTTATGGCGTTTAGTGCAGTTGTGGTGGTTTGCACTTTACGGAAGCCCTGCTGCTGGACTCAGATGGTGCGTGAAAGTCAGAAATATCAAGGCTTCAAGAGTTTTCGCTACTGAGAAGAGTTCCTGGTGGCGAGACCACAGTACCCATTTTCCACATGGCGAGTATTTTTAGAGTGGTCGGAGACAAATTGAGGACCTTTGTGAGATATTCTGCTTCCGATAGTCTAGAATGCCTAGAAAGATCGTGGTGCGCGTTAAAGTCACCCGAAAAAAATGGGTTTCGCCACTGAGTATCGCACTTATATCAAGATCAACATCGCCGGACCGTATAGCTATGTCCTGACATTCTATGATGGTATCTTTGCGGTTGATGTCGCCGTCGATAAGAAGATACTGCACGGCGTTGTGTATGATGAACGCTCACGATCCTAGCGAATAGAATACGGGTGGTGTGCCTTCTGGCTAAGAATGCTGAAAACACTGTCGTGAATGCTTGGGGCGCATTTGAGAGCTCAGAGCATGGTGCCATGTTACGAGTGAACCTCTCTCTATATGCCTAAAGATTGAGTACTCTGATTGCTCACGCCGCTCGACAAGCAGCGATGATTAGAGAATTGTATAGATTTTTTGGAATTGTGCCAACATTATTTGGATGAAATTTGCAACCGGTTATTGGCGTAGACCGAGGTTTGGGCAGAGCACACTTCTGGCAAGCTTTTTTCCGACCATATTCTGTTAAGAAGCTGAAGCATGCACCTTGTCAGCTCTTTACCGCCATTTTTGATTAGCTCTGCCGGCTGTTGTTCTTCAAACGAGTAATCGCTATTCGAACCTCGTCATAGTTGGGTAATCGTCATCAATTAGTGTTACTTTTTCACTACCATTCAGCAGACTGGAGAAGTGTTCCCTCCATAGATTCAGTATACTCTGAGCAGCAGTAACTAGATCACCTCTTCGCATCCTACAAGAGACTGCTCCGGTGTGGAAACCTTCCGTAAGTTGCCGTATATTTTCGTAGAGCTTTCGAGCATTAGCATTGTCGACCAGCTTCTAAAGATCTTCATAATCAAGAATCTCGGCCTCTTTCTTTTTTTGTCTGCACACACATCTTGTTCCCCTCTTCCATTCTCAGTATCCATCTTACCCCGCACCTGTAGTGCTCAATCGCTGCATTACCTCAGCCTGCTTTCACTCCACTGCGGCACGGCAGTGCCAAAATCAATTGTTTCGTATGCAGCTGTACGCAGGAAGCTTGAAATGCCGTCCCACAGTTGTTTGATATTTCATTCTTCTTCGTATTTTAATGCCTTTTTTAGTTTGTTTTCTGCCACCTTAAGACGAATTTTTGCATTGGGAGATCGGTAGGCTTGCCATTCGCGACGCAAACGTCGCTTAGTTCGGACCAGTAATTCTATTCCGCTATTAGTAATTAATGTTTTTGTTTTTGTTTTCTCTTCTGGTGTGGCTATATTTGCTGCTGTTACTAGTATACTGTTAAATACAAGTAACTCGTTTTCAAAATCAGTTCCTCTCTCTATTTGCGGATTGGTCTGTATATGACTGCTAATGTATTTTTTATATTTAAGCCAGTTAGTTCTTGATGAAGCAAGTCGAAAAGCATGCTCACTTTCAATTGCTTGTTCGTTCAATTTAATGATTATTGAGGAATGATCAGAAGATAAGTCAGCACAGGTTTCAGCAAATACTAAACTCCTATCTACGTTTTTAGTGACTGCAAAGTCAATCAGATCAGGTAATTTCCTAGAGTCCGTAGGCCGGTAAGTTGGTTGTCTTGGGGAGATAAAATCGTAAATATTTTTTGTACTTATGATCGTGTTGTAGAACTGAAGACCTTTCTGATAAATCGCAGCCAAAGTAAGTTCAACCCCCTATCGAAGTTGACCAGGCCAGAGGCGGATGCAAATCCTTGCTACTACAAGATAGTGGTCCGAGTCGTACGTCTATCACAACATGATCAATCTGGAAGTGTTGAAAATTTTCGTTTTGACTGTGGTGACGGACTCTCTTTTTATTAAATGAAGTTTAGAAAGAATTTTTTTTTTTTTTTGATTTTATAGGAAACAAAGAATTACAAATTTTCTTAAGCCGGCAATAGTCTAATTAAACAAAATATAGCTTCTTTTTTTCTTAATCAAATTCTCGAAAAAAAGTTTTAAGCAATAAATAAAATTTGTACGTTATATCGTACGAAGTAACACAAGGGGTTAAAATTTTTAAACTGGTGGCATACCGCCATCGAAATATTTGTCCTTTTAATCCTTGTTTCATTTATTTTAACAATTTTTAATTTAATCATCTTTAACTGTCTTAAGTTTGATACCTATTTGTAATATTTAAATTATCTAACATTTTTATTACTTTTCGCAAATCTTTGCTTCAGATTACCGCAATGCTGGAAATTCTTTTAGATTGACTAAAATTAGCTCTACATAGTGTATGAGCCAAATCGATAAGACATCGCCGCCATATGAAATTTTGTTTAATGTCTTTCCCCATGCTATCTCGATTATGTGATGATGTATGTATATGTGCAATAGCCATGTGGAAAAAGCTCAAACAGTATTTTGATTTTGCACACTGCATTTCATGCAATACACGCCACCTGTGGATATCGCTTTGTCTAAGAGCACAACTGTAAATATGTATGTACATATTCAAATCATCATGTACATAACTGTCTAAATCATGAACCTAAAGGTGTATCACCAAAGGTTTTTCATTATAAAAAAATCTTTTAAGAATATATTGTTGTTATCTATATATGTATGAATATATATAACTATACAATTTTATGCAGATTATAACATCGCAGACTTAATGCATTTTGACGCAACTCAAAAAACTCACTTCCTGCATTGAGTACTAAAATTGCGGCTACTCAATCGTTATACATACATAAGTCTATAGGCACTCATATTTGAGCGACACCAGTAAATGTTTTTTCAAACACCATGAGTTCATTTCGCTTCTCACTCGTTTGTCTGTGGTGAATTTCTTACCATCTGTCTGCTGGAGTTCCCACGTTCTGCTGTGTGCCGATGGTGAATAGATTTGGTTGTACTGTGTCGTGCGATAGACGAGTGCTGCCGGAAGCCACGCAAGTCAACGGTTTAAATGTGAATTTTTCAATTCAACGTTCGCAGTTGAAGAAATACAACAATTATTGGCTATTTCATAAAAGTGTATAAATGAAAAAATAAATAATAATATTTAAATATAAAAATATATATGTATGTATAACGTAGTGAGTGGTTTTCCAAAATGAATGGTGTATAGTGGCTTCCTGAGAAATTGAAGAAAAATTGTACTGGCAGAAATAATTAAATTGTGATCGATGAGTTGTGGCCAAGTTTGTGTTTTCTGCCAATCGTCTAGTATGTAGATATTGTTCATACAAAAATATTTGTGCATTTAAAATAAAATATAAAGTGGTTTTATGCCTATACTAATATATGTATGTACATAGTAAATCAGGTTCTGGTGAATGCAGTTTATATTAAAAGGTAGAAAATGAAGAAAAGCAAGAAAAGGGCTTGAGAATTCCAAATTAAATAAAAAGTACACAACTTGCCATTCAAGTATTGGTAATGTGTGCGTATCTGTGTGTGAATTTGGTGTCGTTGTATGCGTAATTCGGTGTTTGGTGTTGCTGTCGTTCTTGTGAATTTTGTGAGGCGCGCGCGCACATACACACCGAACATTAAGACGGCGCGCCGCAATCGTATGCTTGTTTACTTACCTGAGTATCGGTGCTGTTGTCCGCTGCGCTGCGTGAGTGAGTAATACATGCATACGTATTCGTTAAAGTGCGGGGAAATGCCGTTCCAGCGCAAACAGGCAGGTGTGCAATATACCAATTTGTTGTTGTGTGCTTCGATAGAAACCAGTTGGTAGCAGCGCCGTCGGCAACTCTCAACGTTTCGTTTACGAAATCAACGATCGACGATCTCTCAAAACGTGTACCGGTATACGCTCATTTGAGTTCATAAAATGTGTAATAGCGTTGCCATAATATTCAAAATGTGTGAATAACAAGAAAAATTTATGTGCAAAAATATTTGGAAAGGAAAGCGAACACAATGAAAATAAAAAATAATAATTATAAATTAAAATGCTTATTGGTTTAATATAAGTAAAAAAGAAAATATAAGCAATGAAATTCCAGTAAACAAAGTCGATATCCCAAAGTTCAACAAATCCTTGACCTCTGCTACAATCAAAGCAGAAACTGGTTCATTTGCAATTGCAATAAATTTATAAAGTTCCGAAAACAACAATCCCAATCAAATAAATAGCCATGGAGGAATGTGAGCGACGTTTTAAAAAATCTAAAATTGTGCTCTTTCACAGTAGCTGCAACAGCAGCAACAACAACACAGTTTATTATCGCTCAAAAGTGCCATCAAAAAGAAATTTATGGATTATATGCGGTGTCTGGCTGGTACTCAACCTCATTGGCAGCTGCCATTGTTCAGGTAGGTGTGTGCGTGCGGATGTGTGTGTATATGTGCTTGAGTGTAAACAAGTATTTTTCACAAATGCCGGTCCAATAAGTGACATGACGACTGTTGTTGGCAAAGACGGCGGCATTTCCGTGATTACTTACAATTTATTGGTGCTTAGTTTTGCTGAGATATTCAGTAGTGACCTACGACAATACTGAATTTGTTTTGGGGAGATATCTGAAAATAGAATAGAGAATGTATTATTCGATACACGTGTGAAAATTATTATAAAAATTACATATGTATTTGCATTTGAATACACAATACTGAGAGCACAGCGTTTTAATAGGGGAATCTTAGAAAAGTAACTTTGAAGGTGTGTAGGGCGTGAAGGCAGGGTGCGGTGCATTTCTAACCCACCCTATTCGAAATACAATGAATTAAACTTTTAATTAATATAACTATACCGCTCATGGGGTTCCTAAGAAAGTTTACAGAAGCTCTTGAAAAGAAGAAATTTTTGACCGCTTTGATACAGTTTACCACACATGGACTTATATTTATGAAAATAAGTGTTCAAAATTAATAGTAATCTATCTCTTTCAATGCCCAAAATGTAATGAAGATGAAAAAATTTACTACAATAGAACCAAAAAATTAACAAAAATTGAAAATAATCACATCGGCTTGAAATATATTAATGTTAGAACTTGAGAATATAGGTATAATACATATGTATGTATGTATGTATAACCCGGCGATCATTTGCATTTTGTGTAATTTTTTTTTCAGTGTGTCCTATTAAAGTTGGTCTTACCAGTAAATGAACTACTTTTAATAATTAAATAAGTATACGCGCTTATATACAATATGGAATGAAAGTGAGTTAAAATTCTAAAGCAAAACCTTAAAATATCTTATGAGTGTGCAATTATAGCAATAATGCATGTGTTAATCACGCAGCATATTTTACGGCATTTTTAATTTTATAAAAAAAACATAATAGCAGGGAAATATTTTGAAGAGGGTGGCAGACTACTTGATGTGAAATGCACACTTAAGATCCATATATCTTTATAGAATATTTATGTTTATTATTTTGCGTTTAACCCTTATGTTCATACCCGGGTCCCACTGTGATATATTTTTGAGCACTCGGATACTCGTTATTTAGCTCAAAAACAAACAAATCATGTATTTAATGTTTTTTTATTTTTTTAATTGGCTTAAACTTGAATCTTCGCAGCATTCGCTCCCAAGTACCCACGATAGTATTTATACCAAATACATTTGAAATTAATTTCAGGCATGGAAATTGATTTTATTGTTAAAACAGATATATTACACTCTATGAATTTTACAATGTTAATTGTGTGCTCTTCTTGTAGCATAAGTAAGAGGATTCCGTGACTTTCTTTCTTCCGGTTTTATCCTTTTCAATCGATGGACCAGGGGTTTGCGTGACACTTGCCACTTCACTATCTAAGATACATTCAATAACAATTTTTGTTGAATAATTACGTATGACTTGAGGATTGATCATGCAGTCTTCAATCAATGGCAAATTCTTTGCTTAGTTTACGTAGAAACAGACGTCGTTCTGCTGTTTTCTTCTTAATCATTTTATTATTTTCATAATAAATTAAATATGCTGCTGCGAGTGAAGCGTTGTCCATTATGTTGAAGAACATTGCCATTAGCCAGCTTGAACAGCGCCGCTGACTTGTGTATCTTCTGAACATTTCATCCACCGAGTCAACACCAGTTTTATATGATGATATCAGACTTCTTCTTTGCAAAAAAAACTTACTCAAATACTCAATCGAAATGTATATTTAAAAAAAAAATAATCATAAACACTTTATTTTATTAGAATATTAAAAAATTAAGAATTTTGGTGAATAAGGTCGATAAGTTTTGGTATGAACATAAGGGTTAATGCATCTAAGCAGCTTGCAAAAGACACATGGCGACCCGAATGAAAATGAGATGACTGGGCATATGCGTCACAAACTCATTCCTAGTCCAATGTCTCTTCGTCAACATCAATTAATTAGGTGCACAGCCCAAACTCAACTCTAAGGTCATCACTTTCCATCGCGGCTTAATGTTGAACACTTGTCTTGAACAATACAGGGTTTTCCCATAAGAGTTGTTGTTTTGATATTCAAAGAAAACTGGCTTTTTTTATTAGATAAATGTCGGATGTCAGATCACCAAACCGCAAAGTGGCTGCTATATGCCCGCAATAGCTTCACTAATTCCGTCTTTGAAGTCTTGAGTCGACGTTGGTCTGTTGGCCTTATCTTTCACGTGGCCCATGAGGAAGAAGTCGCAGGGTGTTAAATCAGAAGATCTCGTTGGCCAATTGCGATAACATCTTGGAGAGATAACATGCTCCGGAAACTTTTCCTTTAAAAGATCGATTTTTCGATGAAATTTTTCTAATGAGTTTTAATAATTTCAGTACGTTGTTGAGAAATGCAATCGAAGGTATCAAGACAATGATTTTGAAAAACTATAATTTTTTCAATATTCCCTACATTTTAGTTAATATTTTATATTATTTATTAAAAAAAAAAATAAAAAATATACACTTTCTTCAATAACCTTCGCAGCAAAACGTTGGAGTCTTGGTCCGACCAACATTCAATATGTAAAGAAAATTAATTTAAATAAAAAATTAAGTTTTCCGTCTTCTTTATTTTTTCCTCTAAAGTAGGCGAATGGTTAGCATTGCATACTATCATTCTGAAGGCCAGGGCTCAAAATCATAGAAAAAAAATTTTGGTCGCCTCTCGACACGAATATCTCACATGAAATAAAGCTCCCCACAAAAATCCATTGGCTATTCGAAGGCGGTTTGAATTGTAGGTCCCTCCATTTGTTTGAAAAACGTTAAGACGTTCACCAGAAATTGAAGGATGAGCTCGACCGAAAATCGCTAAAGCGATTACAAGGGTCAAAATAAATATACATATATATAAAATTTTACTCTCTTACCTCCGAATGAGAACCTTAAATATTTATTTCATACTAACAGCTTTACATAGTAGCTCAATTTAAACCAGCAATCAAAGGTGAATCAACACGTGGTTTTTGATGCTTTCATACGTGTATGTAGAAATGAAAAGTTAGAAATTTAATTTTACTAGCTGCTCTAAATTTCTAAACGGGTAAACGGATACACACAAAATGCAGCAAATACACCCATACATTCAATTACATTATTATTATATGGAATATTTTTATAAATTATTATTCACAAAACAAAGAAATATTTTTAAATTCGGATGCCTCGTATGAATGAATAAAAGATTTTAATTAAGTTTAAATTCAACTTTCTTGCTAAATACGAAAATTTTAGTTTTATTTACCGTCGGCGTCAGACCTAAAAAATAATTGATTTCAATTTGTACGCCAAAATCAGACATTTCGAAATTTAATTTCAGGACCACTCAAAATTAGTGTAAAAAATTTTATGGAAATTGAATTTTAATTTCTGGAAATTAGCTTAATTCCTAATAATTTATCAAAAATCTTGAAATCCTTTGACAGCAATTTCAAGAGAAATAAAAATTTACTAGTCCAACTCGAGCGGTTCTGAAATTAAAGAATTCAAATTGCAGATAAATGAGTGCGTTCACACATTATAGTTTTTATTTCTGCAATTATTCGAAAATAAATTGCCGAAACTGGTTTCAGAGTGGTCACACGTCGGAACTAAAAATTTTTGACAGTAAAATCCATGAAATGAATAATCACAATATGTAGTAGAACCTGGGCCCACAACATCACTAAGTACGCTAAACATATTACCATCTGCCGTTAGCGCGGCTTAAATTTCATTGTATGTGGAAAACTTTTAGGAAAAATACGTGTGTTCGTCGATTTCCATACATTAACCTGTTTTGACTATTATATTTTAGTTTTGTTATGACTTAACAAATTTTTTACCATCCTTTTTCGCATTAGCATAACCATCACAAAATCCAATATCCCCTAACCAAAATTACTAAACAACCAACCCCGCGTTCATTTCAAGTATGGCGTTGCATTCATTCGTAGCTAATGCGACTATTTGCTGACGATGTGCTTTAGACACCACGTAAATGGTCACCGCTGGTAAATTAGCCGTTTTTCCCACCTGACTGAACTCAATGTGGCTAGTTATTCGACACTTATGAGTGATGCAAATGGCAATTCACACACACACACACAAGTAGTTTTGTGCAGTGCTTACGAACTGATGTGCGAGCGCGAATGTATAAATTACAGTTTTGCTTAACGCCGGTCGAATTAAACTCATGCCAAATGTGCTTGAAATAATATTGGAATTTTACTTATTTAAATGCATTACCAAAGCTGCAAACTACTTTAGCGGTAAATTTATAATTTTGCTGTATGCACAGTCGACTCTCGTTAATTCTATACTCGGGGGACTTTTAAAATATTACATATTATCGAGTG
The DNA here is from genome assembly GCA_037013455.1 of Ceratitis rosa. Classification (NCBI taxonomy): domain Eukaryota; kingdom Metazoa; phylum Arthropoda; class Insecta; order Diptera; family Tephritidae; genus Ceratitis; species Ceratitis rosa. The sequence goes on from JAWMAG010000003.1 coordinate 11,460,713, forward strand.
TTCAAAATATCAAATGATTCGAAATTTTTGAGAGCAAAGAAATAAAACTTCGAATTTAGTGTGTGTTGATAATCATTGATTATTTAATATTTCGAAAGAAATTTGTTATATGTATTGATTTGCTTGAAAGTACATTGCTGCTCCTCAGACTGCTTAATACCTTTTTTTAGAGGAAAAGTGCCTTAAGAGGTTCCATCCGCTTGCAAGACAAAATAAATGCTTCCCTTAGTTATTTTTTTTTAGGGGCAATTTATCTATAAATTAATAGAAAAAATGTTACTAGACAGAATTTAATGTAGTTTAACCATAAACAATTAATTTAAAAAAATATTGGATCGTCTTGTTCATGTAGCCGATCTCCAGAAGGGCCTCCAAAAAAGGTGTCTGGCGATGAGGAAAATATTTCTGCTTCAAATTTTCTGAAACCCGAAAACCAAAATAGTTTAGTGAAAATTTTGATTTCTGACAAAATGGCGGCTACAAAAGAACAAACTTAATTTTTTGTGAGAAATTCTACACTTCAAAGTGGGTTCAAAAATCGAAATTATTCTCAAAAATTTTATTCCTTCGATCATTACCTAACAAATATGTCTTAAAAGGTCATGTGAAAATTTTAAGCCAATCGGTTCAGCTGTTTCAGCGAAATTTTCCTCACCGGCTCTGAAAACAGCGTTTCGAGAAAAACGCATTTAAAGTTTTGCGAGTTTTGCCTATTTTCAAACGCCACGAGATGTCCTTAATGATACGATCATATCTCCGAGACTGTTCGTTGGATCAGCTTCAGATTTTCGGAAAATATTTTGAAATATATGTGCATTAGAATAATTATAAAGAACATAGATTTTTTGAAAATTACAAGTGGAGGTTATGCTTATGCCCCACTTTGATTTTGTATACCGAAGTTTTCTAAGGTGTCGAATGAAGCTGTTGTTTCCTCAACTGGCACTTTTGCCAAAGGATCTAGTGCATCGTTCACATTTTCATCGTTGCTTTTTTTTACATGTATCTGTCACATATAAAACTTCGCCACTAGTTAGTGCACCTGAGGCAGCAATATCTTTATCCACTGGACTTTATTTCAAGGAAACCTCAAACCGCTTATGTCAATTAGTGGTTCCATTGATCGTTCGTCATTAATTATTGGAAGAATATCCCCAGCTTCCTTTATGAAAGCGGACTTTTGAATCAGTTAAGAATCAATGCCTTACCAATCAATGAAATAGCCATCAGAACCGTTCGCAGTTAACAAATTCTTTGCGATAGAAAGTCTACAAATTATAAGTTAACCAGGGGTTCGTTCAAATGGTCCATCGCAAATTTAGAGTGTTTACAATTTTTCTATTTCTAAGAGTTTATATTTTTCCGATCAGTCCACGTTTACTGTAAATAAAACTGTCAATCTCTCTTTACTATGTTTTTCCCTGTGGTATTTTTCATCCTAAAAAATAAGCGTCTTGTGCGATAAACTTTCAGGTTTAAGGTAGGTGTTTAGGCAGTTCATTACTGTTACTTGTTTTTTGAGTAATCTTGGTTATTATCCACCGTCAAACATTGACGGCCCTACTTTCCATGGATCAGTAGAATGAGCTATTAGCTGATTCAGCTGATTAAGTTTTATTTTATTTTATTTATTTTTTTCAATTAAAATATTTCCAAAAAAGCATTGAAAAGAATGCAAGTTGTCTACTACCTTAATTGTGCCTATATGTATGTACCCTTTTCATAAATTTGCTTTTATTTTTTTCTTTCGCTTTAAAGCAGTTAATGTGCCTGGTTGGGAAAATAATAAACATGCTTGGCGCCAGAAAACAAAAATAACAGGCTTAAATGCCAAAACAAGCTGTACTAATGCCTGCTAATGGCGTTTTACTGCAATTTGAGTGTAAAAATGCTGATAACATTTTCAGTGACATGTATTGCCAGTCGTTGCCATTGAAATCAATACAATTACATACCCGTTTTTACTTGCGCTCTTCTGTGCCTAAAATTCAGCATTTTCGAATTCCATAGATTCTACGATTTGAATTTGAATACGGCAGGGTGACAGGAGTTTGGCTTATTGAATTTTGTTTTGCCAAACGTAGCTACTATTGGTGGCTAGAAATTTAGTGTTTATTTAACTGTATTATGTTGATTAAACCAATTTTGGTATGGCATGTGAGTACGAGTATATTTAATAATTTTTATAAAAAGTTGAATTTCCGGTTAACAAAAAACTGATCAAAAGTAAAGTGTACAACTTGAACTCCCGTCTTTGCATAAACATTGCATTCAGCATTCAATAATTGTTTTTTCAAAGTTTTATTTAAATAATCATGAATGCGCCATTTTTTCTGTCCTTTAAATATTTGTTAAAACTGTATGCGCATAAAATATGCTACCACATTCCCATTGCATCATCTCTCTCATCCATTATCAATTTATGCAATTTTTAAATAATTATACGAAATATGGGATTACAAACATACATTTGTATGAAAATTTGTATTTAAATTCAAATGCAATTCGTTTATTAAAATAAATTTTCCCAAATAGCTTACGTATATACTCGTATATTATTTAAATATTATCTATAAATGTAAATATTAAAACGGTAGTTTTGACTGCGGTCGACAGCACACATATTTTATGAATATACCTATTTATGTAAACTTAATTGGTTTACTACTATTAAATGTGTACATATATTTGAAAAACAAAAACCGAAGTAAATACACTTTTTTTATTATATCCTCTCGTAAAGCATTTCAATCCTTTAAATAAAAGAAATCCCTATAATTATTTTTATTTTTTAAGCAATTTTTTGAAAGTGATGGAAATCATTGCTGTAAACAAAATTTTCAGGCAATAATGTGATATATTTAAGCTTCAAAAAACAATTTATAAAATACAAGTATATTAGATTTTTCCCATGTTGTGAAGAGTTTTTGAGGCGGCTGCAGTGGAACAAATTGTTTCTTTCAATTTTCACGAGTTTCCTTTTCTATATAAACTAAAACTTTTTTGGAAGTTTGAAAAAAAAACTTCAAGTTGCAAAAAAAAAATAGCTTAAATAATCTTTTGTCTAACTTTTTTAGTTCAAATATACGTACAACATAATTATTAATTGATACTGAAACTAAATCAGTGTGATTTTTTCCGATCGAACACGTATTCTTTTTGCTATCACCGGCTTGTAAAAATGAAAACAAGAGAAAACACGCTTAACTCTGCCCGAGCATTCGAGCCTGCCCGACGATTGGCTTCTAAAACTACTCTAGCTTCGAAAATATGTCGAATTGGTCACTGAATTTTTTTTATATATATACGAATATAAGCATACTTTTGAAAGTATAAGAAGTTAGGGGATCAGAGAAAAGAAGTAGAGCTAGAGCAATTTGAATAAAGATACGTTGGGCGGTGTCAAGTCTGGAGGAATGTATAGAATAATCCAAATTAAGCTAGCATACTCTAGCTTTAAACAAGCCAAGGAGTCATTTAGAATTTCAGGCGTGAAGTGAGCTCGGAAATCAATACCATGTCGCTGTAGGAAAGAAAGGTTAAAATAAGCTTTAGAAACAATACAGTTGATGTGATTAAATAGTTTAAAATCTTCTGCATAAAGCAAACAGTTTGAATTTTCAAAACAAGTTCTAATGTCATTTACAAAAAGAAGAAACAATGAAGGACCAAAAATACTGCCTTGGGGTGACCTCAAAAGCATAAGATTTCGTATATTCTATTTCAACAAAAGAGAATCTATCGGAAAGATATGATTTAAGCCAACATGGAAAAGAAGAGTGAATACCTAGACACTCAAGCTTTCATAATAAAATGCAAAAATAGGTATACTCGACATCAACTTGATATCTCTTCTTAAAAGCTGCAATGTAATAAGTTTGTGACAGTAGAACGGCCGGTGGTGCGGGCTAATGAAGTCTTTAACAGCCAAAAATATGTCATCCATGACTACTTTCGCCAGATGCTTTTCACTCTGTGTAATTAGAATTTTTTATTTTTTTTTTTTGGAATATGATTATGTTTTTTTTTTTATTTATTCTGACAAAAAAGTAACATTTTACTCGTGTCGAAGGAGTAATAATGTCGGATTTCAGATATGTCGAACTGCATTCATGTTGTCAAAACAGCTCCACTAGGGTTACAGTATTGTTTCTGGGCAAAAATTCAAGATCAATCACTGAAGTGTGAACAGGTGCATTATCGTGACGCAAAAGCCTGGAATTGTTTTTCCACAAATAAGGCATTTTTTTGGGCTGCTTTACGCAAATGGCGTTGAATTTGTTGGTAGCATTACTTATTCACCGTTTGATATGATGGCATGAACTCATTATGTCCTATACTATTAAGATCGGAGAACATAATGATCATAACATTCAACCGCACTTGTCGAGTCTTTAAATGGAAATATCTCATTCACGGATTATATGACATGTGGCATAGTCTTGTTGAAACCACAAATTGGTCACATCAATATATCTATAACAGTCACTACTTGACCAGGTTCATTTTCAAAAAATTATGGTCCAATTATGCCCAAAAACCACAACAAAAAGTGACACGTTGTGAATGCATTTGTTTTTCAGAACCCGTAAAACGGCAATTTTCTCGATTAACAACTTATCAAAGTGTTTATGTATTTTTCGAAAATCTGAAGTTGTTCCGACAAACAGTCTCGGTGATGTGATCGTATCATTAAGGACGTCTCGTGGCGTTCGAAAATAGGCGAAGCGCAAAGCAGAGTAGTTTAACTTAGTGTAAATGGTTCGCAAAACTTTAAATGCATTTTTCTCGAAACACCGTTTTCAGAGTCGGTGAGGAAAATTTCTCTAAGATATACTTGTTAGGTAATGATCGAAGGAATAAACTTTTGATAATTATTTCGATTTTTTTAAACCACTTTGAAGTGTATAATTTCTCACAAAAAGTGTTTTTTTTTTTCTTTTTAAAACCGCCATTTTATGAAAATAAAAAAATTCACTATTCCTGCGATCATTACCTGTATTCTGCCATTATAATACTAAATTTTTCTGGTTTTCAGATCTGGTTTCAGATAATTTGAAGCACAAATATCTTTCTCACCGCCAGACATCTTTATTTTGGAGCCACTTCTGGAGATCGGCTATAAGAATAAGTGGATCCAATATTTTTTAAAATGAATCGTTTGTTCTTTAACTTCATTAAATCCTATCTATTAATATATAGAATAAAATGCCTCTCAAAACAAAAATTAACATAGAAAAGTATTTATTTTGTTTTGCAAGTGGATATAACGCCTTCAGCAATATTACTCCATAGAATAGTTTCAGTTGATGACTTCCCTACTACCATAAACAAATTTTCTCTTTACAAAAATACTGTCTTTTATTATTTAATTGACATAGTAATTCGAGTATTCCACATTGAATGAGAAGAAATTAGAAGCTTTTAATGCATTAACACTTTAATGCATTACTTATGTAATATTTCTTATTATAGTTCTCAAGCGCAAAGTTTCCTCTACTGTGTTGTTTGATTCCAAAGTCGTTGCATAAATCTGTATGGCAATCAAGCCTCAGATAGTACGTTCAAATGCCGAGATGTGGCCCATCGCCAGGGAGCGTCAAAACTACCGAGTATACTTCTGACATCTTTCGAAAAAGTGCATAAGCTTATCTGAAGCGGCTTAAGACTGTAAGTAGCTGCCTTCATTATCGAAAAACCCACCAAGGCACACACCACAAATCCACTTAGAAGCTCGGCCGAAAAGCGCTTAAGCGGTTATTAAGCTTCACTAAAGGAAAAAGTAGGTCCCTTAAGTGCGCATTTAATTGCCCCGCACATGAGGTAAACTGTATTTAGGTACATCTTCAGCATGAGCAATGTGTCGTGCAGTAAATTTCTGCCGCATTATAATAAAAGAACAATTTTACAATTATCACGCATAGTGGCAGTAGTAGTACTACCTTGCTCGTGAATTATACTCCATGTAGAAGTCGTTGCATGACGCACGTTATTGTATGACTGTTGTGCTTATGGAATATATACATATTCAGCAGACGCCACATACTCGCATGCATTTAGTATGTAAATATTTCGCTTCATTGTATTAAAAAAAAAAAATTAATTTTACTTATTTCATATCTTTATTTCTTTATTTTAATGTAAATATTTTTAAAGCCAAAATACTTTTTAAGTAAGACTTTTTAATAAAATTATGCAAACTAAAAAACAAAAAAAAAAGTCCTCAAAAAAAGTGGCAACAAAAGAGAGAATTTTTGGAATTTGCTTACTTTCCACAAAACCGAAAGAAGAATTATTCTTTTTTTTACGAAACGAAATCCAATTGCCTTTTTGTACTTCCTTAGGCATACAGCCATGCAAATGCAACTCAACTCCGTTTGCTGACAGTGCAATGCAGTGACGACAAATGACAGACGGTGCTCATTTGCATATGAAGCTAACGCGGTTAGGAACAGAACAGTTCGCTGCCATTTAGTGGTACTGCACATAATGGCCAGGTGCAAAATATGCACATTCGTTTCATCTTACAGCCATACGCTCGAGCTATTTGCAAATATACACACTGGCTTACATACACGTCTACACATACCTATACATATGTAGACATACATACATATGTATGTACTTATGTGGCCGATCGATTTTTTCACGTGTTCCCCACCTTTGATTTTAAAAATGCCAAAGAAGTTTAAAATTTCTTATGGGCACACAATAAAATTTCCCACAAGAAAACTTAAAATTTGATTCTTTCATAAAATTTTGTGAAACGACTCGTGCATAAAAATTAAACTCAAAAGGTTTTTTTTAATAGAATTTTTTTGTTGGTTGTAAATTTGTACTCTTCCAAAGGGAGATATCTGAAAACTTGACAGAATTCTCTCTATGTTAGAAATTATGTTACTGAGTTCTTGTAAAAACATGGTTGTTTCCGAAATAGCAGCTATAACTTCTACCGTTCAAAACTATTGTTGTAATTTTTCACAATTTCCAAAAAATATATGGTCTGAAACAGTTCCATTTAAACGAATACCCAAAAATAAATTTAATAATTTTGTGGAAATACAAATATTTTTTTATCATACTCAGCGTCTTTTGTACGAGAAAATACTTGTGATCAGCTGCTTTTCACACTCGCCAGCTTTTACTAGAAAAAGAATTGTTTATATAACATTACCAATTTTTCGTAGAAAGCGGCTTTAAAAATCGTCAAAATCGGTAAAATATATCTTAAAATCGAAACATTTTATATCACTATTAATATTTTTAGCAATGTTCTAAGCGATTAAATGTGGAAAGTGTTGGAATAAAACATACCGATTCATTTTCTAACTACCTAGATAACTTTGGTAAATTTCCAACAAATTTGAAGAATTTTTAAAATCTACACCTTCTATGTTATCTTTTTACATATGTATTTACAAAATTATATAATATACTTCAATATAGTATTTTCATTTCGGAATACATATTATGTATTTGTAGCCTCTTACTTTGTAAAATTGTATTCACTTTTATAGTAGAAATATATAAAGAAAGAGATGGGTAGTATTAAATCATCATTTTTCACAGTCCAGTCATTATAGCATTGAATAATGGTCCAAATGCCGAAGGCGTTATCAAGTTGGCAACGCTGTATATAACCCTCCTGAAAATCTCTTTTCGCTCTTTTCCTAATTTTTACTGGATTTTTTGTGTGAATGCGAAAAGCTGGTTTCAAAAATGGGGTAAAGGAGTTTTCTACTCATCTTTCTATCTTTTTGAACTTAGTTTTGAGATATCTAAAAAAATGATTTTTTTTATTAATCATTTGTCGGAGAACAATATAGTACATAAAGCTCCGATATAATCGATTTTTTCAATAAATATTTGACTTAAGGTTTGCGAAATTAAGTTCTATTCATCAGAGATGCTCAACTAACGAAACAATGCATTTCGTTTCGGCGCCATGTTATCGGAACGAAATGAAAGTGTTAATATTAAAACCGCACAAATTCATCGTTAACGTTAATTTTAAAATGGCTTCCTGCAATGTTATTAACAGCACATTCCAATTTTACTGTTTTAACATTATCTATTAACGATTTAACATTATCTGTAAACGATTCGGGTAAAAACCTAAATCTAAAAGAAAAACTTTCATGAACATTTAATACAAAGGCATATAAAGTGAGTCGTACTGAGTTGAAAGGGCAAAATTGCCGTCAGACGTAGCGATTGATTTATTTCACATTGCATGTCAAAATTACAAATTTCGAAATTTACTTTCAATCAGCAGTCACATAGCATATAAAGTTTCATGGAAATTGAATTTCAATTTCTAAAAAATTAGCCTTTTTCACAATAGTTTACTAAAAATCTGCTTTAACAATACACAAATCTTTCGAGAGAAATAAAAACTACTCGTTCAGCTCGAGCAAGTGGAAATTTAGTTTCAGAATTCAAATTTGAGATATATGAGTACATTCACATACGCCTATTTTTATTTGAGCAATTACTTGAAATTAAATTGCAGAATGGTTACACGTCGGTATTTAAATTTTTCGACAACAAAATCCATCAAGAAAATAAACATTGCTGGCAAAATGCTCCGTCTGACGGCATCTTAAGCTAGTTTCAGATAGCTAATTATATCCGCAGGAAAATCCAGGTAGTGCTCCGCATCTTCACCGCAAATGTATTTAAATTATTTGCATAAAAACTACATAAGTAATGACTTTTGTTCCACACACTGGTATTTTAGACTTACTTACTAATGGTACACATCCATCACGATATGAGGTTAATTTCCGACCTGTCCAAGTGCATGCGTGAGAATGGTGATAAGCTAGCTCTTGTGACTGTAAAAACGGTTGATAAAGACAAACCTACGTATACCCTTCTTTGAATTGATTTTATGCCAGCACAGTATCAAGTTAGGATCAAGTTAAGCGTGTACACAACTAAAAATTTAAATGGTGAAGCAAAAGGCTTCAACCATGCCTGGGTGTTAATCCTACTATAGTAAAAGTCGAAGAACCAGTAGTGGTTTTATATCAGAGATGCTCAACTAACGAAACGATGTCATTTCGTTTTGTTAATATAAACAATAAACTTACCGAAATGATTTTGTTTTGTTTCGACGCCATGTTATCGAAACGAAATAAAATAGTTAATGTTGAAACCGCATAAACTGATCAATAATGTTAATTTTAAAGTTTAACGTTTAACATTATCTGTTATTGATTTAACATTGTCTGTTAACGTTTACCATTAGCTGTTAACGATTTAACATTATCTGTTAACGATTTAACATTGTCTGTTAACGTTTAACAGTAGCTGGTAACGATTTAACAGTAGCTGGTAACGATTTAACATTATCTGTTAACTATTCAACGTTGTCTGTTAACGATTTAACATTATCTGTCAACGATTTAAAATTATCTGTTAACGTTTAACATTATCTGTTAACGATTTAACATTATCTGTAAACGATTTAAAATTATCTTTTATTGATTTAATATTAACTGTTATTGTTTTAACATTATCTGTTAACGACTTAACATTATCTTTTAACGATTTAACATTATCTGTAAACGATTTAAAATTATCTGTTAACAATTCGATTAAAAACGAAATAAAATTAATTACCGTATCGATTCGAATTTTTTTGATTAACGGGAAATTCAGTTACGATGCCGCCTTGTCTTAAATGATAACTTTACATTAGCTATTACATATATTTTTTCGAAATCATTAGTATTTTAATATTCGGCACTGCCCCAGCTAAACTCTTCCTTACTGGTTAGAATGGCATTTTTATTGCCACAACGACAAGGGAGTAATTTGCAGGTGTTCTTCCTCACCTGTATTTGCGTTTTGCGTTTTGCACGTGAACATTCCTTTGGAGTTTCGTTTGTTATTTTTCTAGAGTATACCATTTTGTCCGTCTACCTGCCGCATAATTTCTGCGAAACATGCATACATACGTCAATGCCATTTATCCCATTTTATTTTACACTTTTTCACTTTATTATTTATACATATATAATGCAAAACAAAGCTGGAAAGCCTGCATCGACGTGACCTACCAGTGGGAATATACCTATGTACATAGAGACTATTGTACGATGGATGTGCTCGAGTGCAATGAGAATTTGTGAGATACATATGTACCTACATATATATACATATACGAGTATACACGTATGTACATAGGTACATACATTACTTGCTCCTGGTTGTTGACTTTTATGGTTTGACAAAATGCCGCCTCTACACTTCGTTAGCAAGTTTAGAGTACACTTAACGACCAATGTATGTAACCAACAACTTCAACAACAATACTAGTATGTACAAATAAGATTGCCTTTTAGCTAACACGAAAAACGTACACAAGTTTACTTTGCATTTTTAAACAAAATATACTTGTACACGTATATATTGTAAATGTACGAGTGTGTGTAAGATTCTTTGCTTGACCTAAACATCTTAGCTTCCATCTGAGAATCTGAGATTCTAGTTGATCAACTCAAAGCAATTTTTTTTTTTTGCCGAATTTTTAACTGTCTGCATCCTTTGCAGTTTTATTCCTTACAGAGAGACATTAATTATTAAGCATTCCTTACTGCTGAAAATTTCGGTGAACACTTCATCAAGCAAAGTTTCTTAGGGCAATTGAATTCTAGCTGTCGGCAGTTATCACGAATAATTTATTTGTCATTGAAAATTGCCATGATTTTTTTTTTTTAATTTAAAATTGATTTTTTATGATTATTTGACGAGATTGGACTTTCTTGTTCAATTATATATGAACATACATATGTATATTGTTTTTTTTTTACTAAAAGGTAACGCGAAAATACGATTTTGTATAAAATATATTGAGTCGTTCAACCGCTTTACCGTTATATATATTTGTTAAAGTCAAATATCGAAGTTATGGTTCTCCTAGGTATGACTAGTCAAACCTCAGGTCTGATATAAAGTCTTAGTCCAAATAAATGACATTTTTCTGACTTTGACTAACGAATTTTTGTCTAATCCAAGGGAAACTTAATTTGGACAGTCAAAGGCCGAAACTCCATTTCCTTAAATCGGTGTTTGACCAGTCAGTTGTCAGAATCGGACGCCCTCACTCCAGCGATTAGTTTTATTAAGTATATCGTACATCCAGGCAAACCATATTTTGTGTACTTCTTTATTGGTACCTTTAATACTTCCTTAGCACTTCTAATACTTCCACAGAATTTTCAAGTCCTCTACCACACGGGGAATTCTCGTGCCGCATTAGATTGAAGCACACAAGGCGCACCCAAATTACAACAAATATCAAGAAGATATGTGTGGCATAATTCTAAATAATAGTTTATGCACTCTTTTGTGACTTTTGCTTATATTTTATTTAAAAATAGTCAAAGTCCGAAATTTAAATTTATATCGGTGTATGCCCAAAACGTTTGGTCAAGCCTAGGAACCATTTCGGGAAGAGGCTGCTTATCGAACTTTGACTATAATATATGAACAACTGATATAAATAGTAAGGCTTCTTTGTAAAAAATTTTGTCAAATTATTTGGACTAGTTTTTGTTTGGTGCTCTATCGAAGATCGAAGATCGAAAACAGCATTTTTAGCATATTTTTATTTTACTATCGAAAGGGTAAAAATGCAATTCAAGCAAGGCGAAAATTATTTTATATCTACGGGGAAGATGTATTAACCGAACGTTAATGCCAAAATTGATTTGCAAAATTTTCGTACCAGCAATTTTGATCTTGAGAATGCACCACATCCTTAAGGACTCTTGAAGTCGCTGTGTATAAAATAAAGTCATTGTTCGATGCGCATCGTCGAATGACAACTCGAGAGTTTACTTAAAAGATAAAATTTGTCTAAAACGACCTTTCGCAAGCACATGGAGCTAGACATATGGGTTCCTCATTTTCTTACAGAACATAAATTTTCTTCGTCGCATTAATGACTGTGATTTGCTTATTAAACATCAAAAAATGGACGAAAAGTCGGTCATAATGTTACTGTCAATGGGGACTGCTATACATATATGTAGAGCTATGATTAATGATTTCATGCCAGAATTTGAGGATATTAATAAGGATTACCTGTGGTTCCAAAAAGACGGCGCTACATGCCATACAGCCAACGAATCAATGAATTTAGGAAGGGAAATTTTTGGTGAGCGCATTATCCCGCATCGCTGTAGCGAACTGGAATTTATTCTTCTTGAAAACCACTTGTTTATAAAATGTAAGGTCCATCAGATCATGGTCTAAAAACGATGATCTACTACTTCGTAGACCGAATTTTACCAAAAATAAAGGTTATGTTTTTTTTTTTTTTGTTGCGTTTTTAATTGTTTATTTTGAGCTTTTGTCGGGTAATACCACGATTAATTCTGTAGAGTATTGTGATCAGCTGGATAAATTTAGTGATACACTCAAAACAGAAGAGGCCAGAAATGACCAATAGAAAAGGTGTGGTGTTCCATCAGGATAACGCGAAGCCTCATACAAGTTTGATGACTCCCCAAAAGCTTTTGCAGACTTGCCATCTTCGGACTGTTATTTGCCCGGTGTCTGTAGAATTTTTTGGATGGGAGAACCTTCATCTCAAGTCAGAACTTTAACCACTTTTTTTCTACAAAGATTATCAATCTATCAAAGGATGGCAAAAGGTACTGAATAAAAATGCAGAATATAAAACGTCCACCTCTAAGCATGCAATAGGGCGTCGATCGTATCTAAATATGGATGATCACTACTCCCGTAGATGATGCTCCGAAGGACCACCCTCATTTCAGATTAAAAAAAAACATTGCGGATTCCTCCAGCGGATTTCAAGGATCGATTAATGAAAATGTTGAATTCTATTGATATGTTCTCTTGGATATGCTGAAGTCTTTATACCTTTCATGAATACAGTCAACTTTTGACTTGGGGGAATTTTGAAAGTTATAATTCGAAATAGTATATCTGATTCGGTTGTATGGCAGATATGTGTTATAGTCGTCCGATTTCGATGATTTTCAGTATCAAAGGTTATTTCATTATATATACACGTATGTCGAATACCTGTTTTCAAGCTCTCAAATGCCTTATGGAAGTATTTACGAGTATAAGCCAAAATCGCGTATCTGAACAAAGCTATAGGATATTCTTTACCGATCTGGTAATTTAATTTATCAGAAATGGCTCAATAAAATTACTTAAACCTTTGGTTTTCATCTACCTAGTATACTACAATATACATAAAAAATATATACTAATAAATGTATATATTTATATTTCATTATTAATTGAAAACAGTATACTCGGCACACATACCTACTTTAATGAAGATAACAATTAATTAGTTTTTCAATCATGATTATATGGTTGATATTTTACACATACCATATATACATATCGTCATGTATATGTTTAAACGTAACAATGTAAGTAGACAAGGGCGGATCAGGATACGATTCTTAGGAGATGAAATTATTTTATGCCAACTAAACACTATCCTTACATCAAAAATGGATCAAAATTAATTTCAAATATATTATTTGATTACAATTCTTCATAAATTTATGGTTTTTCCTTCAAAAATCTAATTTTCACTTAGATGATGAGAAAAAAGAGAATTCTTTTAGTTCGATTCATCTAAAAATACTAAATAGAAAACTCTTACACTTAAATCACTCTAATAAAACAGTTTTTTATGATATCAAACGTGCACGACTTTCTTAAAAGTAAGGCTACAATTTGCTGTAACCCCATTTTGTTATCAATAAGCGCACTTTCCTACCCTTCGAACATCACGAGCACTCCGCGCAGGCATGAAATATGAAAATAACTAACAACAATCCATACAAAAAATTTGGTCTAATTAACATTGCTATATCATAGGATTAGACTATATAGTCCACCTCTGCATAAAGTGCGAATAATAGACAGGGAGAACCTACATGAAATTAGTTTTTTGGAACTACTTCGCCATTAACGAAGTAACTGAAACTAGCACCATGCCTCAAAAGGTTGTTCTCACTGTTTTCCCCACGAATTCATAGATAACCATGAGTTCCCAAAGGGACTACACTTTACGAGTAAGGAAAGCAGCTATTAGTGGTGACCCATATATCATGAACAAGCCGTTATTAAAAACCTAACCTTCCTTTCAATTCATTTTCTATATACGAGTATAAATCTTATGACGCTCTTAACTTCGTTTAGTAATTGTATTGTTGAAATATGAACTATTATCGACTAACAACAAGCTGCTAGCGAGAGGGAAGTTGATCCAAAACTACATTTCAGAGGAGTACCTATTGGTTACTCTAATGTTTGCAGGGTATAAGTGTACGCGTATATGCATATAACCAACGGCTCATAGCTTTTAAACGAGCCAGTTATGTATTAATGGCCTCATTGAGTTTTTCAAACTACTGCCTCTCATAATGTACACTTTATCAGTAACATAGAAAAATACTTAAGTAAATAAAGGGGTAATCGTTATCAACTCAAACAGAACAACAAATAACGGTTTTATTTATATAAACTGATTCAAACTACGGTATATGTATATACCTATGTATATTATAAGTACTTATGAACGAAATTTCATAATAAAGAATTAAAGAAACCTATTTACATATACATATAAAAGAATGTTGAAATGCAAATAACAGCATAAAACTAATCTTTCATAAATCTAATATATGTTAGCAATTATTTGTAGGTTCCCACCTTTTTTCGATGGATTTTATGAGGAGCTTTTTGATTTTCATATCAGAAGTACTCTCGGAGGGGTTGACATTCCCTGTCGAGTACGACCACAATTAAAAAATTTTGCATACTAAAATTCCGAACATAGAGGGTTATCCATTTCGTAGATTCAAAAGTACAGAGCTGTATTTTGACATCTGTCGAATTTAACTGTCAAGCCAAACATGTTTTGCTTTAGTTAAAAGTCAGGTGTTTATGAAAATGGATTGCTTAGCAATCGGAAAAGGCGTTAAAATTGTTAAAAGCTAAAAAAAAAAAACTTATGGCCATAAGAAAAGATTATGGTGCACATAATCAGCCAGCTCAAGCGATTGGTAAGTTTCTTATACAAATTTGAAGAGACTGGATCGGTTACATATATTGTAAGGAATATGCATCATCATTTTGCTCACCTCAAATATTACTACCGTAAGTGAAAGTGTAGCCGAAGACCCGAAAGAGTACATTTCTCGATGTTTTCAAGAGCTGGGACATTCTTACGACACGTTATAGCGTATTTTTCGTTTGGACTTATATCTACGTCCATACAAGGTCCACCTCACACAACAACATCGATTGGGTGCTTAAACAAAAATTTCGCATTTGGGGCTTCAAGAATGCTCACTTAATTAAAGAGAGGCCATTACCCTAAAAAAAAATTACTGTTTGGTGCGCTCTTTGGTCCGGATATGTGATTAAACTTTGTTTTAGAAACGATAACGACATCACTATCAATTCGGAGCGTTATGGTTGTGTGGCAATATATGCTTTCAACGAGTAGACGCCATTGAGAAAGAAATTCCCCGACCGAGTAATCCTTCGCCTTGACGATGTCATTGCCCACCAAGATCTGGCAATGTGAGATTAAGCGCAAGACGGTGTTTAACTCTTGAGCAATTGAACAATTGAATTGATCAACTTCTTGGAAAATGGAATTAACTTAAAGTAAGTCGCGCAATAACGACGTTTTTTTTTTTTAATTCAAGTAAATCTACCTATAAATTTTTTTAAATGTTCCAGATCCGCTAGCCGAAAGAATAAAATGGGAATGTTAATCTGGACAAAAGGGTACCAACGTAAAAGGTTTCAAGTGAGCCGAATGATAAATAATATTTATTTAAATAAAATCGATCCTTAATCCAATTCCCGAAATAAAGTTAAATTTTCTTTTGTAAAAAACCTTCTCCTGGTAAATAATATACGTATAACTGAATAAGCTTTTATCGAAATAATAAGTTACCATAAATTTCTTCCAATAGTTTTCATACTCGGCTGTGCTGTGTACTGAGGTTCGTGCGACTCACGGTTATATGTCCGCCCGTCGAAGTATGTGTGACAGCGGACCAAACTCACACCCGTCTCTCGTTGAAGTTGTATTTGTTAGGGACGATCACATTAAAAAGTGTTTTCAGACGGGTTTTGCTCCACAACCTCTTGGGTTAAAAATACAGAATTTGAAAAAATATAAAACTTCCATAGTTTGTAAGGAAAACGAATTTAATTTGCGAGCAATCAGGTCACGACTACACCGTTGTCGCATATGAAGGACTTTTCACTTCCCATCACTAAGAAAGAAATTCATTAGTCAACAGATTTAAAAAAAAACTTGGAAGTCCTACCAAAAATGCCTGATATACGAGTATGTAGGTACAGAAGCGGAATTTATCGAGAAAACTTAAAAGTACTTACATATAAAAATACTTTAAATTTGTCCAAATGCAAAAAGTAATATGTTAATCGAAAGTTCAGAAAATAAGCTTTCATCGCATTGTATTATCAAGTTTTTAAATGCAACAGAAAATGCTAAAGATTTCGATTTTCGACACATTTTCAAGTTATTCAGTTCTTATGCAAAATGAATCAAGATTGTTTTATGTAAAAATAGTAAATTATTTAATTACTTTATTTATTACGCCTTATGGAAAAGACAACAACCCCATACTGCAAGAAACCATAGGGTGCGGAGGTGAGTCCTTCCAGCAATACACTCTACTTGTCCAAGAGTACACATTGGAGTGCTCATGGAAGCACAAGTGCTTGGCCATTCTATTATTACTGAATGTGATAGTTACAGTGCGTTCCAAAAAAATCTGCCAAAAAATACTAATTTGGGTCCACAAACAAGGCTACCTCCCATATAACTGGACTTTAGTTCTGCTGTAAAAGTCAAATAAGCCGCCTGGTGTTTAATATAAATTTCAGCCGAGCACCTAATGTTCCTTTTCCCCCGATCTTGGCCTTCCTTACTCATTATACAAATATTTAACTTGACTTTATTTAATTAATATTACGAATAATTTTAATGATATGTTTTAAATAAAAACAAGTATCTGCTGTTAAGATACTCTTTCAGGTGATTTTTTTTCCTTACTAAAATTCTCTGTTGTTTTCTTTTATGCAAAAATTACTATGTGTGCACTTTTAACTTTTTTAAGACAACCCAAATCAATCAAACAAGTTTGTTCGCTTCAATCTAATAAATCATTTCCATTCCCAAAATTTACTTAATGGTTTTCAATAAGGTACATTTGCTTGCAAAGTAAAAGGGAACTAAAAGACATACCATACATACGATTATGTATGTATACTCATATATGTATGTACCTCCATCGGTTATTGAGGAAAAATGTCGGTGTAACTCGACTCATATTTATACACATTTAATGAACTTTAATAAAAACCTAGAATACCTACATATGTACTCGTATATATGAACATACTTACATATATGTATGTACGTATATTTATTGCTACATAACCACAAATCAATATTTACTAATTTGCCATTTTACTCATATTCCGCGCCAATTACACTTTCTCACTTTAGAATGAAAACGCTAATGAGTAACAGATGTGAAATTTAGAATTTGCACATATATACCTATATACATATGGTATACATTTTTATGTACTTACAATTCTGTATGTAAAAGCAAATAAGGAAGGTCTGACTAGGTTTCCATTGTATGGAAAGAACGGTAAAATCCGCTGATCGCGCATCAAAGATAGAAGTAATGGAGCTTTGGTTTTTTATGAAACCGAATGGTTCCATTGGTTGAATGCAACCTTAATAATAATAGCGTTTTTCATGTCAGAAATCTACATAATTATTTCAACCTCTCAATAAACATGTTAATGTGCCATTTTTCTAGAGGAAAAGAGAAGAGAAGACTACACCAAGTGAATTATTCTCCGCAGTTTTATTACGTTGATGATAATTATTTTGCACTGAAATTTATATTTATACATACGTATTGTACATATTATATTTTGTATGTATATTATTATTTTTGCAGATCAATTCAACTATTAAAGGCATATCTCGAATGACTTGTGAGATATATGTATATACATACATATGTACATACGAGTGCATTTCAATACTAAAGTGGCATTGGAATCGTACAACTTATTTTTATTTTTTGTTTATATTTTTTGGTGAACTGGAAATTTCACATGTCGATATGAACTAGTATACAACTAGTATAAATCTAATGAATGTTCAGACAATTGACAGTTTGTAGGATATCGCCGTGTTAAAAATTCCAGTTGCTTACATGTGAAACAGGTGGAATATAATCAAATTAGTACAAAAACTCAAACTAATTGGATTCTGGTTAACAATTAGTATTTTTCCCTGCAGGGATCTCCAAATACATTTTACATAATATGTAAATATATTATCTAGAAATACTTCCAATTAATATATTCATTATATAAAAAGCAAAATATGGTGACAACGAAAACCATAAATTATTGCATTACTAATTTATGAGAATAAATATGTATATATAAATATATATATATAATTATGTATGCTGTATGAGTGATGAGGTATGAAGACTACATATATATTTTAGATATGTAAATATGTTTGCAATAAAATCTGTTCCAACTTTTTTTTTTTTTTTGGTTGAAATTAATAAATAAAACAATATTTCTTTTGTCGTCTTGCAACATTTCATAATAAAATAATTTCATTCTACACAACTCCAATGATAACTTTGAGACTAAAACGGCCAAAAGCCCTTATATATTTTTGTAAACATGCTCTGAACACTCAGGAACTAGACGCAAATTAGTGCACATGCAACCGATACCGATGTTGTATGTATACAGATTCTACTGGGATTTATAGCCTTATACATGTATGTATATATAATGTAAGTAAATTCGCACATGAAATAATTTTAATAATTAAATTATTATTTAATGTAAATATTTGTTTGACGGTTAATAATGAGGTGAACGAAATTTTGCAAAGTGTGACAAAACCGCAATTATTTGTGCGTAATTAAGTGCTTTGAGGCATTAAATAAATAGGTTTATATTTGTAAATTTAATATGTTCAGTTTCTATTCACAAAACACTTTGACAATAGTTATATAACTACATAAATTGTGTATTCTGAAGACTGTTAACAGGTCACATACGAGTATTCAATGAAAGGAAATGCGCCTAAGTCCGCTTATGACGTCACGTTCGATTCAACTCTAACATTCGCTTTAAAAATTTAAATTTGTGATTTTATGCCAGTGCGTAAAATAAAGTCACCTCAGCTGAGGGTTTATAGGCAGCTGAATGCCCAAAACGATCGCCAAAAGAAACGTTTGGCGTTGATCTAAACTTCATGGATTTGAATAAGCAAAAGTGGTACAGAACACGGTGCGTTCTTTGAAATGATATTGTAGATTAATGAAAATAATGAGCGATGAAAATATTTGACCGTTAACAAAATGGCATCTACATACATACATACATATGTATATAAAAAAAAATGTTTCGTTTCGACTGAAATTTTCGCAACAAATTTAAAAAAAATAATGGTAGTAATTTTTTTTAAATTTTATTCCTAGATTCATTATCATTTTGCACACTTCAATAGAGAAGAGCAGAAAATGTTACTCAGACGTGGGGTATAGATATAACAACAACAAACGGTTGTTCCTGGTGAATTGCCAAACAAATAACCAACTGATATGATTTCATCTTCAAAATACTGGTATTTAACTAGAATTTTTGCATACTAATCTACCTTCTCACTCCAGTGGTATTACTCATGTGAACATCCAGTCACAACTGCACTCTTTCCTAATTAATTATTTTATCGCTGATTAGCGCAATTTGTCGGAGTAGCGTTTCCCTCTAACGTAATACAATTCATTTCTTTAAATTATTTCATTAGTGTTATTCATTACAGACAACGAACGACCATAAATGGTTTTAAGCGAAGAATGAGGTTTTTCAAAAAATATGTTTAAAATAGTCAATCTTTCTATAACAAATATTAAGTTGATTATTTATTCTAAATTTCATAAATGCGAATATGCAAAATTTCAATAGTTATAATCGTCAAATCTTCAAACTCCAACAACTACTACCAATAACAGTTCGCTATAAAATGGAAAGTAACTACAATCTTTATTCACTGTATATATTTATGTATGTATGTATTTATGTAATAAACGATCAGTCAAGCAAAACGTTGTAAATATGTTTAAATTGTCTAGTAGGTGGCTGAAAGTGAAAAATATAGTATAGTATATGCACTTGGCAATAGCAAATAATAGAGAAGATGCATAGTAGGGTGAGCGAAAAACTAAGCTATCGCTTTTTTACTGAGAAAACAATGCCTATGAAAGCCAGGATTTTTCGTTCAATTTTAAAATGTGTCGATGAGTATTCAAAGTTTCCCATATAAATTGCACGTAAAAATTAATTTTTTCATTAAAATTAACATAACTTTGGAACCGCTTTGTATGGCTAATGATTCTTGTAGAGCGTTGCCGTTTTTTAATTTCAATAATTTATATATTTATCAGTTGTTAAAATGAAAATTGATCTTACTCCGGTGATTTTTTTTCGTTTCGGCGCCATATTATCGAAACAAAATGAAATTGTTAATATTGAAACTGCATAAACTCATCGTTAACGTTAATGTTATTAACAGCAATTTTAACATTTACCATTATCTGTTAACGGTTAACATTATCAGTTAGCTTTTAACATAATCTGTTAACGTTTAACATAATCTGTTAACGATTTAACATTAACCGCAGTTTTTCCCCTCGGGTAAATACGAAATAAAATTTAATTTGATCACTGCCTTAGCGATAAAATTTCCAAATCTTTCAACCGAATTGATTTAAATTTTTTGACTAACGTGAAATTTATCGCTAATGCAGCCTTGGCTTTAAAAAGTTTGAAAAAGTAAAAGAAATTAATATCAATTTTTGTTGGATTTTTTCACTTTTCAAGGCTTCTGAATGTATAAATTATTGATTTCAAAAAAATCGCCTCCAAGTACATATTATATTTTGAGTAATTTTATGCTTTACAAGAATTCGTTGTAAATTGCCTTAAACGTTACAAACGTTATGTTTAATCTAATGAAAAAATAACTTTTACAGGTTATTTATATGAGAAACTTGCAATGCTCACCGACGCCTTTAATTTAATAGCATATATTTCGGCTCACCCTAATGCAGTCAAGCTTTTTGAAAGCGAAAGTTCCACAAACTATTGTTATATATATATTACTACATACATTTATAATGAGTACATTATTACAATAACGTCTCGCTTGAACAACAAAAGGTGGTTTCAACTACAGTACAATAGTTGTACTAAAAATAAAGCAATGAACTAAACAGCCGGCTAACAATTGGCGCTTAATACTTTATATGAATTCATATAGTGAATATAAAGACATTTGTATTCCTTAGAAAGAACTATTGTTGCAGATTTAGAAATGACTAGGTATTATTTATAAAGGAGTTGTGAACCAATAATTTCTTACAACTAAATCCTTGTTTTACGTATGTTCAAACTGATATGTATATCTTCATATTTGTATGTATTTATACCTTATATACATATTTTTTTATACATATTGCTCAGCATTTTTAAAACCCGACTACGGTGGACACGCAGGGTATATTAGATTTCTCTAGCTAAGTTTATATGTAATTTCAATTACATATACATATATTTATATGGCGAGATTGGCGAGGCAAATCAATTTAGCCAAAACTATTGCATCACCACTATATAAAATTTGTATAAAAAAAATATGGTGGAGGTAGTCTCTCCCTCTTTTGATTCAAATCTCATATCTTGCAAGCCACAAAAGCACAGTTCGACCTATTCGGTGCACACATTTAATCTTATTAGTACCAACCATGTCATTCCGAAAGACTTTTAGCCCATTGGCCTGACCTCGTTCCTTCTAAAAATTTTTGAAAGGCTGCTCGACATTCAATTAGCCAAAGGCTACATATCAAGGAAGCAACACGCCTACCCTAAAGGAAAGTCCGTTAACACTGCGCTTCACGGCATAGTTGAACCCATCGAGAAAGGACTGACTGTAAAAGAGTACACGCTTGACGTGTTCTTAGATATTGAAGGAGCCTTTAGAAGCTGATAGAAGCTCTTCTAGAAATGGATCTTACACAGCTGGTTGTAAAACTCGTGGAATCCTTTCTGAGGAACACGATTATCTTCGCTGAGGTGAACAATGCCAATATCACCAGATATACCACAAGAGGTACCCCTCAAGCGGGAGCTTGTCTCTACTGATATGGTGCCTCACAGTGAACACGCTGTGACGTGTTAGCATACGTCGCCGATATTACCCTAACAACGACAGGCAAGCACCTGTAAATCTTAAGCGATTTACTCCATAATGTCAATTGATCTCAATCCAGCGGAAGCCGGAATGATTCTTTTCACAAGGAGTTATAAACCACCCAAGCTGAAAAGTATGGAATCACTCTTACTTCCAAAGTCAAATATCTCAGGATAATCTTCGATAGCAAGCTCAACTGGGGCCAAAATACGGTGTAGAGCTCGATGAAAGCTTTCACAGCACTTTACGCATGTAAAGCTGCTATTGGCAAAAGATGGGACCAGAATCCGTTGAATGTTCACTGAATTTATACAGCTGTGGTCAAACCCATTCTATTCTACGGTGTCACTGTTCGGTGGCCAGCACTCGAAAAAACCACTTTCAACCTATTGTAATCACGGAAGCCGCAGAATGATTGTTGGGATATCTAGTTACAAACCAAAATATATACTCGGATAGCCAAGCCGTAGCCCTGATGCCCAATAAGTTATACCAACAGCCAACACCAAATGGCTTAGCGAAGGAACCTGCAGCATGACTAGTCTGCTTTAGCCTATGCTGGTCCTTAAAAGATCAAGGGATCTAATCCGCCTAGACCGGTTGGCCATTAATTCAACAACGGGCATACTAACTGGACGCAATTAAAAGGACTTCACGGTAGGAGAATGGGATACATACTTTTCCAATGATTTTTGTCGTAGTTGAAGGTACGAAAAAATGGAAGAGTATGTCGAGCACTAACTCGTCACTTTCCAGCTCTGACTGTCTGGCTGATTTTGTAACGGCTGGTATAGGTAGTATCGCATCGTTCATAAGGCACACCAAATGGTTCGTACATCTGAGAAGGTATCTTCAGGCGCTGGTTAGCGACCGCATCAACTCAACTCATTCCACCTGCACGCGGTCTGCCTTACTGTTATTTTTCGCTTTCCGCTCCATATTTTGACGGAATTATGGCGCATGCGGAAAGTCTTTATTATATTAAATAGTTTTCCTCTTTTACAAAACATTTTATTGTTAGATAAAGGCAATATAAATATTGAATAATACCGCAACAGCTGCTTTCTTTCCATTCGCAATTAACAATGAATAATGATTGTTGCTTGTTGTTGGCTGCTTGCTGCTTGTCGACGTTGGCGCGAATTCGCTTGTGTTCACTCATTGTAGTATCATATCTTATTGCAATCAGTTTTCATGTTTTTATATCATTCATATTCGCTTATACATATGCATAAAAGATGTATACATATGTACATATATATTTCTATGTATTTGTGTCTGTTTAATTGTTCGTCAGTGAATTGTAGTTTCACAGTGGTCGTTTACAGCTGATTCTGATTGCATAAATTGATTTCAATGCATTTTAATTGCTTGTTGTTCATTTCAATTGGCTATTGGTGTTGAATTGTGTCATGCATGACACGTGCTGCCTACTAAATACTCTTCCATAATATTATAAGGGTATAGTAGTTTAAATTTTATAATTTTTCCAAAATACCTCTTTAAGTGTTTTCTACACTGTTCAAATAATGGAAAATTATTTCCTTTGCTGTAGGGGTCGTTGACAAATCGTATGTGGTTATGGTTTAAATTAGCTTGCTGTTGGCATATTTTATTGAAATAAATTCAATTTAAAAATTTTCTGTAAATTTAAATTTGAATTTTTTTGTCCTCTACATGATTTATACCGATCATATACCGATCTATCCTCAAGAAACTACACTGAAGCACAAATTCTTACACCCTTGCCCAATTCTTTCAGTGTGATAGGTCTGTTAATTTTTATAGTGGATTTGCTGGTGACCAAACACCCGGGGCGAACTCGATACCCCAATCGATGATGATAGAACAGTTGGATTCCATTACCTAACCATGAAGAAGTTCGATTAGCAATCGCCTGCTCAAAGAACAACAAAGCGACTGAAGCCGATGGCATACCGACTTGAGCTATTTAAACATAGTAGTGAAGAGCTGACAAGGTGTAGAAATCAGCTTCTTTTCAGAATATGGTCGGCTGTGTAAACTGATACCGGATAACACAGCGCAGTCATAATTGGGAAGGACCTCTCCGAGCCGTTCGATACCAAACGAGATTGTACTCTGATTGATTCTTTATCGTGTAAAAAAGAAGAGCTGCAGAGCTGAATAGAGAAGGTACAATCTACTGTTGGCATCAGCGACGTTAGTTCTGATTTCTCCAGACTGGACAAGACGAAATTTCTCCTGTAATACCAACAAACAGTCATCGCATTCGAGACTCGGCTCCCACGTCAATGTTGACATTCATAACTTTGAAGTCGTAGATAACTTCGTCACATTTTTGGAAACAGTATAAACACGAACAACAATGTCAGCCTCGAAATCCAGCGCAGAATCACTCTTGCCAACAAATTCTACTTTGGACTGAGTAAACAATTGAACAATAAATTCCATACACCATACAAGTTCTCGTTAAATCATCTAAGGACTGCTCCATATTTCATTTTATACAATTTTTTTTTATAAACTATGAGTTGCAATTTTTCTTACACACACATTGAAAAGTCACTGAATTTTGAAGTTTGACCGAAATTTCCTTACAGTTTAACGTTTACCGAGAATTTCCCTTGGGTTTACAATACACTTTTTAACTTTGGACTATTATTAAT
The DNA here is from genome assembly GCA_037013455.1 of Ceratitis rosa. Classification (NCBI taxonomy): domain Eukaryota; kingdom Metazoa; phylum Arthropoda; class Insecta; order Diptera; family Tephritidae; genus Ceratitis; species Ceratitis rosa. Next base: position 11,485,727 of record JAWMAG010000003.1, read on the forward strand.
AAGGTTAGGTCTGGTTGTTTAAGCGACTTCAACTTAAACCGGTTAAATAACTTATGCTGCTTATTTTGTGTTGTTGTTTTCGATGTTATTCGATACCCTACTTAAATTCAAAAACGATTCAATAGTAATGATAAAATTTACGTATTGAAGGAAATCGGTATTATTCCTTGTTGTTGTAACCGCAAAAATATTTCCCAGAGTAGTTTTTGGGAAATGTTGCGGGCGTAACAGTTATTGGCCGGATAAAAATCCGGGTCGTTCCTTTATAAAGACCCGACTGTCGGGGGAACTATTGGATTTTAATCGCTTCTTAGGACAGGCATGCCTTACCGCGGGTAAGTTTTTGTACCCCTAACCCTCAGGGGTGGGTATTATTCCATCATCCACCATAGCTACTCTGCCTGGGTTACACACCTAAAATTAGTTTGTAAAATTTCAAAAATGTCAAGTTATTAATGAAATTTTCCTGAGCGAGAAATATCTCTTCCAAGCAAATATGCAATTTTTTATGCAATCATAATCTTGTATTTCTACTTATACGGTTAAGAATGCCACAACTTATTTAACTTTTAGCAATTCCTTTACATTTTTTATGATTATACATAAACATTTCTGCGGATATATGTATTTATGTATAGTGAATCTTTTGCAAGTTTACTCGTACTAACAATCACCACTGCTGCAAGAGTTCAAAAACTTATCTAGGTATTCTTGTTAATGCCAATTTCAACATAGTTGCTTTCCACACCGTTCTACATTTGAGCTTAACTGAGTTGTACACCGAGCTGACGTTCATGTACTTATAGAAATGTTTTGTATTGTTACTGGTTGTACTATTGCGCTGACGCATTATCTTTACTATCATTTTAACCAAGCGCAACTTGCTGCATTGGGTATTTTAAGTATTTCCACATATGTTTTTAATTACATAAAATAATTTAAACTGATAAATACATATGTACGTGTATACCCATAATAAATAATTTTGATACTTTTTTCTTAGAACAAATAGAAAAATAATAACTTTTCCTTGCAATTCTTAAACTTCTTCTTTACTGGCGTAAACAACACATACGCGATCATAGCCGAGTTATCAATTTTGTGCCATTCATTCCTTTATTTCGCTGTTTGCCGCCAAATGGGAATACCTTCTCAAGCAGGTCTTTCCAACAAAGTGGATGTCTTTCTCTTCCACTGCTCCCAGCAGCGGGTACTGCATCGAATATTTGCAAAACTGGAATATCCTTATCCGCCGGGTCACATGACCTAGCCAACGCCATCGTCGTCGAAATTCGCCGTTTCCAACTCGTAGAGTACCGTAAATCTTCTCTCGAAAACTCCTAACGCCAGCTCATCAATTGTTGTTACCGTCCATGCCTCCGCATCACATAGCAGGACGGGAATGATGAACAACTTGTAAAGTTTGGGTCTTCCTTCGTCGAGAGAGGACTTTACTTTTCAATTGCCTGCTCAGTTCAAAGTAGCTCCTGTTGGCAAAAGTGATTCCGCGTTGGATTTCCAAGCTGGCATAATTATCGGTGCTAATGCTGATCACTAGATAGACCTACGAACTAAAAGTTATGACTGTCGACAGTGACGTAGGATTCGAGTCGCAAATGAGATTACTATTTATTTGAAAACAGCAGAAATTTCATCTTTACCTCGTCCACTACCAGTATGGAGAAAGCAGAACTCACGTATTATTTTCTCCAGCAATAGATTAAAGAAATTACTCGATAATGAACCACAATATCTGAGACCTCGTTTATCTCATCGGAAGCGTTGTTGTATTTTTCAATGGAGCTGGATACTACGTGGCGGGTCCCAAACCCAGCGAAAAAAAAATTAATTTGTTTTACCCATTTAGAGACGAGCCGCTTGCTTCAAGACCTCATCTCTGGTGAACAATCGCTGCATTTAGAACTCAGCAAACCCTTAAACCGAATAAGTCGGAGTGGCTCCACTGAAGCTTCCTCTCTTTTAGACGTGACCCAAGGCTCCACACGGGTTGGTTAACGCATTTTACACAAGCGTTGCTCACGTTTCCGGGGGTGCGCAATGCGAACCCACGACTATAACTGCATACCCAGAAGCTTGACTACAATACACCCCACAATTCTTGAACACTTTCACATAAAAAGATTATTTGCTTTTTACATAAAATCGTTCACAAGACTTGCTGATATGACCAGTGTTTGGCTACTGTTAGATTAAATGCGAATTTAGACCTTCCTACTTGTCATTCTTAGTGTCTAGTTGTTTTAGTTTATTATTACTCTTTGGCAGCGTTCTTCGCTACCTGTTTGTTTTTATGCCATTCTAGTTAAATTGTCTGCACTTTTTGCTGTTTTCTGCTACTGCTTATGTATTTTCTTGTCTTATTGCCATAGTTGCTATTATTATATTCGGTTACTCTATCGCTTGTTTACTTGCGAGATTCACATGTTGTCGCTACCATCATCGTCTGGGCGACTCCCATAATTGGCTGAAGGCAAAGTGCCCATTTGGATGCGACATTGTATCGTTGTTGCTTTTTTTTTTAATTTTTTCCAACAAAACTGTCAACAACTCGGGGGAAAACTGTTGTGTGTTGGTGTTTGTATTAGAGTAAAATTATTTTTTCACACAGTTGGTTGTTTACCTAAAGTGGTAGAGTTTCTAAGAAATCTTCTACCAAAGCTTGTTTACACATTTCTTGTTGCGTTTAGTTGCCCTTTTCTGATGTTTTCTGATATTTCTTTTATCATTTTCCGCGGCTTCATATTAAGTTTTACTTTTACATAATTTAATATTTTATTACTGAAATGAAGGGCATAATTTTACATAATTTCTCATTAATTTTCTGATTAGGCGGACAGTAAAAACTTTAACACAAATTTTAATTTCTATGAATTTACGCAGCCAGTCAACTTAGGTGATGAAGTTTAAGATCTAAATATACATGTACAAATATATGTATGTTTGATTTATTATAAACTTAATTTAAAGCAAGTTTTCCCATGAAAAGATTAAATAGCCTAATTAAAACATTCTGCTATCAAAAACGTTATGTGAATTGAAATTTTTATTTAAAAATTTTACTGCACACGTTATTTATGAAATTAAAAAAAAAAATCACATATTATGATGGCACTTTGAACGTTCGGGTTATATTTATATAAATATTATAAATATATATTTATTTGCAAAAATAAAGGGTTTTCCACTAAGAGATGTTATTTTGAATATCTGAAGCTGTAATTTTTTTACAACTTGAATGATGAGGCCCCTTCCACCTTGAGATTAGATAGTATAGATCTGGACAACGTTTACTTTCAACAAGACGGCGCTAGGTGCCACACAAGCAACAAAACTATCGATCTTTTAAGGGAATTGACCGTGTTGCCAGGATTGACTGCCAGGAAGGTTTTGCTGTGTGTTTGGTGGGATTGGCAAGGAATCATCTACTACCAATGGCCAAACGCTCAATTCGGCCCTCTACTGCCAACAGCTGGACCGCTTGAAAGCAGCACTCATCCAGAAAAGGCCATCTTTGATCAACAGAGGCCGAATTGTGTTCCATCAGGACAACGTGTTTGGTGACGCGCCAGAAGCTCCAAGAGCTCGGATAGAAGGACCTAATGCTCCCACCTTATAGTCCGGACCTGGCACCAAGTGATTACCAACGAACGCGCTTAATGTTGAGAAGTTGCCAATAGAGATAGGTTTTTGCCAATAGGGATGCAGCCTTCTACGAGAGGGGTATAACGAAGTTGGCATCTCGTTGGCAACAAGTTTACCAACAAAACGGAGCATATTTGACTTAAATCGGACAAATATTATCATATTTTGAACAATCAATAAAAAACGGAACGAACTGATTACTTGGCCTAATATGAATTGCACTCCTCTGATAGCTGATTTCGTGAAATCACCCGATAGTTTCCATCTCTCTCTCTATACTCTGAGAAAATTCTGCGTAGCTTAATAAGTACGAGTACACGTATGTAATAAAATACTTCCCAAACGAAATGTTCTGGAACACATTTCATTAGGTAAACAAATGAATGAAGATTCTTCTACTAAAATTTGAAGAAAAACTTAAATATTTCCGATTTCGGCTAACCAACTAATCGTGATCTTTTTGCTCTTGTCGTACAATTTGATGATTTTCAGTGTCAATATTTAATTAAATAATAATTTATATGTACATACCAGAAATACTTAACAAAGGCAACGATATAATTTAACGAAAATGTAATCGTTTCGTTTCCTCGCCTTATTATCAAAACGAAGTTAAATCGTTAACGTTAATTTTAAAATGGCAGCTTGCTATAATTTAACAGCACACTTCAATTTTAACATGTACATAACATTATCTGTTAACGATTTAACATTAACGACAACTCTTTGTTTCTTGTAAAAGCGAAATAAAATTAGTTTTAAAACAGCTTTCACGATACATTCGCAAATGTTTCAACTTAATCGATAGAAATGTTTCGATTAACATGAAATGTATCGTTCCCATGTAGTCTTGATACATATGTATGGTACATACATATGGTATATCAGTTGATATTTATGAAGGAAATAATTACTACATGTTTACAGACCCAAATTTAGTTAGAATGTAACTTAAAAATCTTTGAAAACGATATACATATGTATGTATGCACTTGCATTTGCATGAAAACTGAAACCACGTGGTGAGTACGCATATTTTTTATTTTGACAAATCTCAATGTCAATAACGGCAAATATACCGGATGACATTTTCAATTGCATTGTGCAACTCAAGCAAAACTGGCCCCTAACATATTATATGAATGTGAACATATGAGACACATTTTTACAGTACATACATACATACATACATACATACATACATCCAAATAGGTGCATTTGAACAATAAATTTATGTATTTAACACTTGAAGTGAACCACTTGAAATGGCTGGATTATTTTCTTAATTCTTGGAAATATATTACACTCAAGTTTGAAAGAGAAAATATTTAAATGCAAACATTTGAAACCAAAATTTAATTAAATATGTACAAATATGTATGTATATATATACATATGTATGTATTTACCGAGTAAAATTTCATTGCAATTTAAGTCTGGCTGGAATCTCAGGAAAATCTTTTAGAAGTAAAAAAAAAATACCTAAAATATAATATTTAAATTGCTGATACTAAAGAATTTCAAAGAAAATAAAAAAATTTCACATGAAAAAAGCAAATGTTTACGCTGAACTATGTACAATACTTACTACACGCTTGCTCCAAATAGTGTACGAGTATTTCAGTATAGCATTGATAGCGAATTAAAAAAAAATTAAATAAAAAATGACAATATGTAAAGGAAAATAAATAAAATAAAAGAGTTTAATATTGCTTTCACATTTTTTCCTCTGAGAAATAAAGTGAGAAAATTTATATTAAAATCCAGGTGGCTTATCTGACTCTTACATATGGACTTAAGTCCAATTATGCGGCAGATAGGATTGTTTGTGGTCCAAAGTTAGTATTTTTTACCAGTTATTTGGTACTCACTGTAACTGTTATATCCATTCAGAGCCAAATTTCTCGATAAGTTTCGTAAATTCTTAAGTTCACTGGTCAGTCGAAAATTGAAGACATAGGGAAGTAGGTCAAATTCTGGCCCTATGTACACATGTCGTCATAGAAAGTAGGTAAGGTTTACCAAGTTTGGTTTAATTCTATTGACTAATGCCTTAAGTGCGAATGCAAAGCAAATGGGGCAAAGACGGCCGATGGATTTGAATAGTCTTAATTTCATGTCAGCAATTCACTCGGAGGGCTGGATTGGAATGTCAAGCCGAGAGGCAATCGCAATTAGAAAAATTTATGATGTTATATAATTTTGGATGTTTGTCGAACCAGGACACGAACCCTGGACTTCAAAATTGAAGTACGAAAATTTAACTACTCGGCTATTGCGGCCAATATTATCAGTACCATATTTTATTGATGTATACTTTTTGACCTACTGTTTATTGATGTATACTTTTTGACCTAAAAGTGAGTAGAGCTATGCCCACCCGAAATTTTGCTTCCACCCTTCGCATTGTTTCTTATACCATTACATACAATCGTCCGCCGAAAAAACCTAGTATCCTCTCTGCACATATAGCCGAGTATAAACCTGAGTACTACAATAAATTTCGTTTAGGTATGTCAAAAAAGAAAGGATTTCTTCTCCTTCTGACATTTCAAGCACTATTTTTCGTAAAACAGTTCTAAAAATCGTCACTAATGTGAAAAGTTACTATAAAAAGATAAAAGCTTACCAATAATGTGCCGAAAAATTTGTGTGGTTTACGGCAAGAATGCTGGTAGTGAATGCCAGATTCAGAAGCGGCTTGCTCTATTCCATTCCGGAAATTTTAATGTCTAAGATGTACATCGCTCCGATCGGCCGAGGGGGTTCCGTAGTTAGTAGAGCAAGACGACAAGCAAGGTGATGCTGCTGAGTGTATGATGGCATTGGAAAAGATTCGTTATTAGACCTCAGCGAAGCGATTAATCTGAGCTCTACTGACAAGAAAAAACCGTGCAGTAGTGCATCTACCACCTGACCATTTGTTTCGGTCTATACCAAATTTGCCGACCGAATAGTCGATGAAAATCATTTGGCGCACTTATTCGCCAATAAAGCACAGATGACACACAGAGGAAATTACAAAAGGTTGAATATGATAATAATGGCTGTCCCAAGTAGAGGTACTTTTTTCATTGGCATTTTTTTGACAGATGACGCGTGAGTCATGTCAAGCTGTCATGTTATTTTTGTTCAGTATTGTTTCGCATTTCACCAACTTTCAACTTTATTATGAAAATTTACGTTCTGTGAAGAACGTATTTCGCACGTTTCGCTCAACTTATGGCTTATGGACAACATAATCGGCCTATCTTCGCAACACCATCACCTATCTTGAGGCGCCGCATTCATTATTGGATAATATTCGACAGAATAGACCACCTCTGGCACGCCGTTCGCAGCAATCGAACTGACATATGGAATGACTTGGCGCATTTTACGTCGAGATATTAAATTGATAGCATACAACATACTGCTGATGCAAAAACTGATCTTCCCAAACGACATCACTTCACTCTATGGGCTCTTGAAAAGTTCCAAGAAGATCCGAAGTTTTCAAGCCAAAATTTTATTCAGCGAAGAGACCCATTTCTGGCTCAATGGATATGTAAACAAGTGAAATTGCCGCATTTGAGCTGTCATTTCATTTAGAAAAAAACGGTTTGGTGTGGTTTGTGGGCCGGTGGAATCATCGATCTGATCTCGACGACATTTGGTTTCAACAAGACGGCGCCACTTCCCACACCTAGCATCAATCAATGGATTTTTTGAGAGCACTTTTCGGAGAGTAGATAATTTCACCTTTTGAGCCGATCGATTGGTCAACAAGATCGTGTGAGATCACACCGTTAGACTTTTTCCTGTGGGATATGTAAAATCTAAAGTCCGCTTCGATTCAGGCTTTGGAGCAAAACATCACGCGTGTCATTCGCCAGTTACCAGTCGAAATGCTCGAACGAGTCATCGAAAATTGGGCTTAACGGATGGATCATCTGATCCGCGGCCAACATTTGAAAGAGATAATCTTAAAAAAATATATGTCAAAGAATGTTCTATCGAATGATAATGAAGTGGGTAACCTCGAAATGGATCACCTTTTAGTCAATGTGTACTTGATTAAAATTAATTTTCATTGAAGAAAAGTTTTGTTCAAAATATAAATATAACATGGAGACCTTTTTAATTATAAATTTTCGATGAGTATTAAACGAATCTTGCCTAAAGGTTAAGGGTACAATTATTCTCCACGACTCGTCGAATTTTTTGGGCAATGTTTTGAGCCCAAGCGAAAGATATCTAGGTATTGCGAATACAGAATCTCACTCGAAATTCGCCCAATGTTGTTCATATTGGTAGGTAAAACTACTTTTTAGAGCAAAAGAGTTAATATTTAAAGTAAACTTTAATCAACTTTACTCATCTTTTTTAAACTGAAAAAATGTTTCTCTTTGAATAAATATTCTTTTATATTTTGAATTTCTGTTTACATACTTTTACAACAATGTAGCATCAAAAATTAACATTAACATACACTAAATAATTGTTTTCTTTTGTTTCTTTTCAGGTATGTACTCGTATATTTATATGTTTGTATTGCTGTGCGCACAAAAGATCTTTTCTCTCAGATATAAATTAAGCGCAATTGTTCCAGCCACTTTATAGTCTTCCGGGATGACTTCCAAGCTTTTAATTTTGCATGCTCATACAAAGAGAAAGCACAATGATAAAATGCACAAGGTGTATGTATATAAATATATAGAACCGCAGGTAACAGGGGTAATGGAGTAAAATCGCTATTGTGCAGCCTGGTATTTTCTCACCGCTGACAGGTAAACCGTGATAAGCTTGCGAGGATGCATTGGGAATCAACGAGTTGGTTTTTCAGCTACTTATTTTTTTGCAATTAGTGCCTTCGTAGAAAATATTCATTTACATGCAAATGTACATACACACATAGAGTATGAGAATTAGGTTGGGTTATACGCAAAGGAGTGCAATGCCAGGGTTGTTAGTCAAAAAGCAGAGATAAAAGCCCACTTAGTGAATGCATACATACATATTTACATACATATGTACGTATATACAAACAGTATATACCCTTGTGGAAGTTATTAAGCTGAAAAAATATAATCCGTTCGTGTTAAATAGACCAAGAAAGGCAGTCCTTGAATGTCGCATGACATTTCATTTTCTAGTTGTAATAGCAATAGCAAAGGATAAACCATCAAGTTGCAAAATGTATGGTACTCATAACAGTTAAATTCCAAACATTGCCTACGGCACTACCACACTGTAAGCCAGCGAGGCAGTTTGAAGCCAGTTGGTGATGTTATCTTCTTCCGCAGCCATTTGCCACAACGTGTCGGCAATCATATGTCGTCATGCCTGCTAAATTACACATCTACATAGCAGAAAAATATAGAAATTTAAATTAACTCACATAAAAGACATTTATCACGACGTTTTGCACGCCTCGCCCTAATTTCCACACGCTAAAAAATTATATGGTTTTTATCACGTTTCATCTAACCTTAATGTATTCAAGATCATTTCCAAAAAAAATTACCCGCACCAGTTTCCTTGATCATTCCTTACTTACCTACCAGATTCTTTCTTTTCTATCAAAAAATATTTACTGTTACTCTTTTCCTAAAATAAAGTAAACGAATTGATAAAATAAATTCTGTACCTGGTAAGAGTATCCCAAATGATACAAAAAATCTATAAAGTTATTTCACTTTGAACTTTTTGCCACTAAAAATGCTTGTTCAGAATGGCTTGATATTCCCACTTAAAAGATATTCAACTTAGAGATTTTTTAATTACTCTTAGGGTTATCTCCTGAGCAGAAGTCGGACCAGGACTCAAACCATGCCAACACGCACGGCTAACTACACGGCTATAGTCCAATGAAGGTAAATTCTTCTCCGAACTGGTACTCTTCACTAGAGGAGTCAAACCATCTGCTTTTAAACCACCCTTACCAAAAAGCACCGAGATCGCTCTTTCAACTGATGTTAAATACTTAAACAATAATCTCTTAGATAGGAAACTCATCTGGGACCGGAACACGGTAGAAAAATGTACGCAACAGTCTACGCCTGCAAGACGGCAATCTATAAAAGATGTGAAGTGGCTATATAAAGCGGTAATAAGACCCTTATGATGCTACGGAGTCACTGTCTAGTGGCCACAACCAGACAAGGCTACTTAAAGAAGCAAGCTAAAAAAAGTTCAGCGGACGGTCTCCACACAGTGCGCTGCCATCAACTCTTATGATGATGCTTGAAATTCTGCTTAATCTGCAACGCCATAAGACTAAATGCAACTCAACCACGGAAGTACCGCTTAGGACACACCCAAATACTAAACTGTACATCATCTTCGGAAGAGTGGGACTACACCTCTTTATTCTTCAGTTTCGACAACACTTTCTCAACAAAAATTCCAGAAAGGAACGAATGGGAAAAAGCAGTAGCATACATGGCAAACTTGGTTGAGGAGTTTACTGTTGTTGTTGTATAGTTAGTTTAAGGCACCGAGGTCATTTAACGGAGACCGAGAAAACGAGCTGTTTCAATGGGTTCGGGCCAGAGGGAGACTTATTACATGCTGGACATACGTTGGGTATGTTGGGATCGAGTCTGGATAAGTAGGAGTTTAACCTGCTACAACATCGTGACCTAAGTTGCGCGGGTCTCTTGAGGCAGCTCGAGCTCTTCGTCTTCTATGGGTGGTGATTTAACTCCGAGGACGCCATTCACAGGGAGGGAGTTTTTGACTGTCTGTACGCCTTCCTGTCCAGCGGTTGTTGTACGTGTGTCCTTTGAATCTATTACTCCCTTTCTGATGTCTCTGGGTGTAGGTTCAGCCTCTATTCGATGCCTTTTGGCGATCTAACTCCGTTTAGGTCAACAGGTGATAAGGGTTTGTTCGAAAGCCCTCAGCGCTACCTTCAATTTCAGGTTGATCTATACAGCAATATTATAATAAAATTGTGGAGTTTAGTCCGAACCTCTTGCTATAGAATGAAGTAAAAGATTTCCGGATCACTGCAGCAGTCTTCCAAGCGGAACTAAACCTGATAACGGAAGCCGCTTCAAAGTTGCTCATTTCAAATACATTGACCCAACATGTTACAATATATGGTATTCTGACAGCCAGTGGCCTCAAAGGTGGCAATAAAGTGTAGAGAGATATTAAACAAACCCTCGACTCTATGCAAAATGTCCACAGTTTGAGTGCCTGGGCATCGGGACATCCCAGGAAACTACGTAGCCGATGAAATGGCCAAAAAGAGGACAGTCATAACCCCAGCACATAACGTGGGCATAACGTTTTCCTCGGCAAAGTTTCTGCTCAGGCTAGATACAACCAGAAGGGCCAACAGAAGATTGCAGATCTACGTGGCCATTAATCAAAATAAATAGAGCTAAGTCTTTACTTATACTACCGGGTTATTTACCGGACACTGACTTATTGGAACATATGGTAAAGGTTGGGCTGGTTCTCAAATGACTTCTGTCGCAGCTGCAGGTACAAAGATGAGGAGGAGCCGGTGAAACATTACATCTGTCACTGTCCAGCTCTCAGTACAGTCTGTTATCGTTTTCTAGGAAATTTCTTCGATCGATTGCCTTGCAGAGCTTGTATTGGTAGGCATCATTGATCACGTGAATTTCATAAAACACACCAAGTGGTTTGAGCATTTAGAAAGGTGAAAGCAATCTCCATTGGTATCCCAACGGGCCTGTAGACCTAGGAGCGCTTGATTAGGGTTCCGCGATCAAGCAACCTACGACTAACTAAATGAACAAGTTGACTTGAACTCTTTCAATGAGAAAACTGTTGTGCTCACTTAATTTAGTAACAATGGATATGCGATAAAATATCGAATAACACAGAAATACTAGTTTATATTCGGTTGTAAATTTATTTAGAAATACTCTGAAGTTGCAGTTCAGTGTTTGTATAACTGACATCGTAGAATTGACTTTAAGAAATAGGTCCGTAGCCGTCCTACCTCGTTGTAAATTGTGTGCATACAACTTATTCACTTCAAGTCAGACATTCACTTATATGTAACTCTACCTTACATGTCTTATTGCCCCATGTATGCCATCATTATGTGGCTTTCCTTTCCTCCTCTCTCTACGTTAACTATGTTGCACATGCACATACTTACATACATACATATGTATTGACTGCCATACACAAACTAAGGTTTTCACATTGCACGTCTACCTACCGGCGACTTACCACATCTTTTTCAACTCTTATTTCAACTATCTCTTATTTTAGTCTCTGCCATTTCCGTCTTCAAGCTCGATTAAGTGCCTGAACGATGTTGACTCCAAAAGGGACTATCAAACTGTCGTTTCTCTCATTGTGTCATCTTGAATAAATTCCACTGAAAGCACGCGTATGCATGTACATGAATAGCATATAATACATACATACATATAGACAGACAGTTGCATGTCTTTAAATACGAAATGCAACGGTGTGTATATGTTTGTATGTAGAACCCACAATTTAGCTCAACAAGTCTCGTTGAAATATTTCAACATTTATCTCGTTGGCGTGTCGGTTCAATCGTGCTGACTTTCTGCCGCCCTAATAATCCTTCGATTCATCTCAGTAAGAAAAACAAAAACAAAAAACCAAAACTACTGAGTTAACTTTCACAGATGAATATAAATGGTTGCTACTTTTCCAGAATGCCCAACTGCGATTTACAACTTTTGTGTGATCGTCACGGCGGCAACAGTTGATGTTGAGTAATTGTGAAATTGTCACAAGTCAAGTGCAAACAGCAATGGGGCTTGTACCACGTTACAGGTTGCGGATAAAACCCTTTTTGGCTTAAGATTAAGCGGTTGGGATTAATGACGCAAGAAAAGAAATGCTACAGTGAACGAAGTATCAAATGTATACCATATGTTTGTGCCAAAGAGGTCTATATTAAGAAAAAATATGCAATAATTAGAAGTTAGCTTCCGAAACGCAAAGGTCTTTCGTTCAAGAGTCTATTTTGATAAAAAACTCAAATAAATGAAATCATCAGACGTAAGTTTGGTTTTTTTCTACAGCGATTGTCTAGCCTTTACCCATACTCTCATGAGATAAAAAAAAGAAGGATCTCATATATTTTGCATTTCATATTTGTCAGCTCTTAAACCGTTATCGTTCTTGCGAATTTGTCCTCGTGCTCTCGTAAATTGAGGAACGAAAAATCTTCATTTGAAGACGATGCAGTACTCCGATATCTCACAAAATCCTTCAATGTTTAAGTCAGTTGATGTGCCAGCTTACGCTTACGCGATTATAGCCGAATTAGCAACAGAACGCCATTCCTTCCATCTTTTTGCTGTTTAGCGTCAATTGGAAATACATACTTTCTTTGTCTGGTCTTTCCAACGAAGTGGAAATCTTCTTCTTCCACTTCTACCACCAGCGGGTACTGCATCGAATACTTTCAAAACTGTTGTATTCTTATCTATCCGAACCGCATGACCTAGCCAGAGTAGCTGCTGAACTAAGTCAATGATGTCGTATATCTCGTACAGCCCAGCGTTCCATCGGCTACGGTAGAAGACCAGAAATCTCACACTCCATGCCTCCGTACCATATAGTAGGGCGAGAACGATGTAAAGTAGCACCTGTTGACAAATGTGATTCTGGCCTGGATTGCCTGATTCCTAGATAGACGAAATTATCTACGACTTCAAAGTCATAACTGTCAACAGTGACGTAGGAGTCGAATTGCGAACGAAACGACTGTTTGTTTGATGGCAGGAAATAGTTTGTCTTGCCCTCGTTCACTACCAGATCCATACCCTTCGCTTCCTTAACTAGTCTGAAGAAAGCAGTACTCACGGCACGGTTGTTGAGGCCGATAAAGTCCATATCATCGGGGTACGCCAGCAGCTGTATACTTTTATAAAAGATTCTACCTTCTCTATTTAGCTCTGCAGCTCTTAGTATTTTATCCAGCAGCAAATTAAAGAAGTCACACGATAAGAAATAACCTTGTCTAAAACCTAGTTTCGTATCGAACGGCTCGGAGAGGTCCTTCCCAATCCTAACGGAGCTTTTGGTGTTGCTTAACGTGGGTTTCGCGGGGATACAGCAGATTTCGGACATAGTAGTATAGAGGCAGCTACTATTCGTGCTTTAAGATTGCCGAGGAAGCGGTGTGTGTTGATTATCTTTTCATGATATTGAGGAGGCTTATATCATGATAATTGGTGCAAACTGTGGGATCGCCCTTTTTATGGATTGCGCAGAGTATACATAGATTCCAATCGTCGGGCATGTTTTCAGACGACCATATTTTGCAAACACGCTGATAGATGCACCTTTCCAGTTCTTGGCCGCCATGTTTGAATAGCTCTGCCGGTAGGCCGTCAGCCCCAGCCGCTTTGTTGTTCTTTACGCTAGCAATCGCTATACGAATTTTGATATGGTCAGGTAGTGGAACGTCTGTTCCATCGTCTTCAATTGGGATTTCGGGTTCATCACCTCTGGTTGTTTCATTCTCACTGCCATTCAACTCGTGTTGTTAGATTTTTCATCATGGAAATAAATAAAGTTGTGCCATTCTCTTCCAAATTCGGGTGGTGATTTATTTATTAATTTTTATTATCTATCCTAACCTAAAACAAAAGGTCCTTTTCATTTAGTTCCTTGTGTCCTTCTTTAGTTTCCTGTGTTGATGTGTCAAAAGAAAGATTCATCTGGTGCCTTACACTGGATATCAATGATGAATTCCTTGAAATCCTCACAGTTCCCCAAGATTTTGACATTTTCCTTTCTGTACTCTTAATATAATAGCCTCATAATACGCAAAAATTTACAGAAATGTTATGGATCCTAAGCGATCTTAGTTTATTCTAAATGTTACTTTTACGAACTTCACTTGGCTCCTAACAAAAGACAGAAACCATTAACTAGTAGCGCAAAATACCGAAGATACGAAATTGCTCGGTTGGCCATAAAATCTACTGAATACTTGGAAAATCGTAACCAAAAGAATGCGGAAATACAACATTTGCCGCAGCGGCAACAAACCGACCAACGTTGCTACGTTAAAGCAGAATGCTAGGTTAGGCAAGAGAAGACTATCCGCCACATTGGAAAATTGTTGGCAACTGCAGCAGTCAACATAATAAAAATATTGCAACATCAGCAAATCGCACAAAAGAAAATCTTTATGTACATACGTACATAGGAACTTATGTATGTATGCAGTTAGAAGCATAGCAACAACGCATAAATGCAATGAGCAGCAATCGAGCATTTAATTTCTGGCTGCCAGCGTCAACGTCGGCACAATAAGTAGCAACAATCGCGCGGCATAGAATTTTATTTAAATGCTTTGCATTGCACTTTTTATTGCTTTGTTGCACTGCGTTTGGTGCAAACTTGCTAGACGAGTTTTTGGCCACTTCTAGTTTTTCAACTCATTTTATACCGAATTCATTGCCGTGGCAATCACTTTTGCTGTTGCATTTTCTATGCAAAAGTAATTTATTATCTGCTGCTTTTGTTGCTTACAAAATTTCATTGTTCTATGCATTTTCAGCCATAAAAAAATCTATTACCGCTTGTGTGATGTTAGAGTTGGAAGTGCTATCTCCTTGGTATAATAATTTGATTAACGACCGAAACGTGATGCATTAAAAATTTCTGCTTTGGAAAAAAGTATTTTTTAAAGATTTAGCATGTTTTTGTTTGAATTTAAGTTTTTTCAGTGCGTTGGATTTATAATTCAATTGTTAGGCCTATACTTCTCTCTGGGGTTGTAGTCTGGTGGCCAGCATTCGAGAAAAAATCAACTAACTCCAAATTCGATAGAGTGCAGAGGGTTCCGCTCCTGTATATCAGCGAAGCACTTCGTACGACACCAACTGAGGCTTTGAATGTGCTTTTAGATCTACTCCTCATTGGTATTATGGAGCGGCACAATACTGTTTGCCCCGTGGTAAGACTACAAAAGGTGCTTGAATGGAGAGTAATAAGCGATGGGCATACTAACATTTTAAGATGTTTCCGTCTATCAGAAAAATACGGATTACTGCATATCATTCACTGACTTCACGACAGATTTGAAGGTAGTTATCCCGGATAGAAACCTTTTGGATTGGATAATACCAGCAAGCACCGACTCGATTCATTTGTATACGGATGAATAAAAACTAGACAACAGGATAGGTGGCGGAGTTATTCAAAGGATCTTGGTATCTGTAAATTCATTCATTTACCGGATCACTGTAGTGTTCTTCAGATGGAATTGCTGGCTATACATACATGAGGCTGTCAATTGCCTCAATTGTGCTCTTAGATAATCGTATCCATATTTTTTCAGATAGCCGCCAGGCTGCATTAAGAGCCCTATAACAATAAAATCTAAAAGCCTGGAGGGCTGCCGCAGATCACTTAACGTAATGGCTAAGCATTTTTTCTTGAACCTGGTATGAGTACCTGAGCACAGCAAAAACGGACGAGCTTGTAAGGAAGTGTATGCCGCTCTCCACTTGTTAATTCAATATAGAGGAATTATTCATTAATGGTGCCAACTCAAGATGGAGTGTCCCAATGCGTGTAATGTGAAGAGGACGATAAGGTCACATCGAGCTGAAAAAAAAGGAGATATCTACACTTATAGGTTGGGCGTACCATCGAATGGCTTTTGCAGAAGTTGCAAACAAGAAGAAGAAACCGATTCATTAAGGAACTTCCTCTGGGTAGTCCCCACACTGTGGAGGAGTAGATTGAAGTCTAGGGGCGGCAACCTTTGAAGACCTGAGCGAGATAGCGAGGGCCAAGATGTGGTGACTGCTCAGTTTTGCAAACTCCAAATACTGGTTCGATTAGCGGGTGAGAGTGCTAAGGATCCTCGGTGGTAAATATCACACTTCAACCAACCAATCAAGTTTTTTTCCAACTCTACTATTAAGCTTAATAACTTAAGAGTAAGCAAATTTTGACTGTTACCACTTACCAAAGAAAATATGAACAAGAAATTTTTGTTTTATTTTGTATGAAGAATAAACTTACCGAAAAAATTTTGTTCCATTTAGGTGCCACATTATCGAAACGAAATGAAATTCTTAATGTTGAGACCGCACAAAGTCATCGTTACCGTTAATTTTACGATGGTTGCCTGTTATGTTATTAACAGCACACTTTAATGTTAACGTTTAACATTATCTGTTAAGGATTTAACATTATCTGCCAACCATTTAACATTTTTTATTAACGATTTAGCATCTTCTGTTAACGATTTAGCATTTTCTGTTAACGATTTAGCATCTTCTGTTAACGATTTAACATTTTCTGCTAACAATTTAACATTATCCGTTAACGATTTAACATTATCTGTTAACGATTTAACTTTGAGGAGAGCATTTCGTGTCGGATAGAAACGAAATAAAGTATATTTTGATAACTGTTTTAACGATCACATTTCAAAAAATATTTCAACTAAATCGATTGAAATTTATTGATTAACATGAAATTTATCATTACGATGCACCCTTGATCCCACTACATATGAAATTAGTCTTTGAGCAGAATACTCTTCTACCACACAAAAAATTAAAGATACATCCGAATAGAAGAAAAGAAATGAACGATTAATGATGTTGGATTCTTGGGGAATTTGGTGAGTGGCACTATAAAACAGTGCACTCCAAAGTAATTCTCTACACAAAACCGCTGAGACACGCTGAGTGGTAACAGACAATGGTAACATCTGCAGGAAAAAAGTAGCAAAACAAAACAGATAAAAAAGAATTGTAATTAAAAATTGTAAATTGGAATGGTGTGTAGAGATTGTAGAAAAACGCGATATCTTGACCGCTGGACATCCCGTACGACCTCAGAGTCAGCTTAGTGTATAAACAATGGTCAAATATGATGCATGCAACATGCAGCGCTGGTCATAAGAAAAGTAACAAAACAAAGCCGAAATATGTATGTACCTATACAAGCACACGATACGAATGCAAACACACAAATACACACTTACAAGGAGCACAAACACCTCGACAGCAATTTTCTTGTGGTGCAGAAACAAGTTCAAATTCTTGTAAAAGTACGTTTGTGTGTTTGTATTTATGAATGTACAACGCCGAATGTTGAACTGTAAGGGCTGACCGTCAGTCAGTGCAATTGCTGGCACCAACTAGTAAAACCTGTTTGCCTTCGAAGCACACTTACATACATACCATACATGCATTAACATATAGTTATATATGTGAATGTACATATGTTGCCTGACAACTCAACATTTATATTTTTTCATTAATTTTTCTTGTCACGCTTTTTTACTGTTTTCATTCATTTTTATTTGGAAAATTCCTTCTCCTTCACTCTGTTTTTTGTTTGTTTGTTTTTTTCGCTGTCATGACCGTTCGCGCTTTTTTGATTCGTTTTCTCTGTATATTCTTTGGCTTATACTTATTGCCTGTGCTGCTGTTAAATCTGTTTTGACTCTTGCAAGCAGTTGGCAGCAGCGTTAAACTGATTATTTGTATTGCAGCCAACAACAGCTTTTAGTTATTATTTATCAGCCTGAGTATCTACAACACTTCAGTCACAAAATGTTTTCCGTAAAGCATCTACAATGCACGAAGCAGAAGAAATTGCTCATGCAAACATATATACATACTCGTATATATCATACACACAACTCTTCTGGGCATAACCATCAAGTGAAACGAGCTGTCGTGACCCTTGCCATTGCAACTTTTCACTTTGCCTCAACTATGTAATTTTGAGCTGTCTTGCTGAGTGACTGGCCAGCCAAAACTGTTGTAAGTAAGTATGTATGTATATGTACCTATATGAGTACGTATTTTTAGATTCCTCTTCATTTTCATAATAGGCAAAATATTTTATAACTATTTAGTTTTCGAAATATGTAAGTGGTGCCTTAAACTAAGTTTTACAAATTGATGAAGACTGAATAGTGCTGTCTTTTATATTTGCAACGAGTCAGCATGTACTCTCCTCCGGTCAAACCAACCGATGGGCTCGTCGGAAAAAAAACGACCAGACCAGTGACCGAAATTCGCGAATACCCGAAGAATTGGAGACATTGCTCGACGCAGATGTATGCCAGACGAAAGAAGAACTTGGAAAAGTATTAGGAGTTGATCAAGCAACCGTTTCCAGACGATTAAAATCATTAGGATTCATCCAGAAGCTTGGAAGTTGGGGGCCTTATGAATTATTGAGACGTCGAACGTCGATTCTGCATGTCGGAAATGTTGCTTCAACGCCACCAAAAGAAGTAATTTTTGCAACGGATTGTCACTGGCGATGAAAAATGGATTCATTATGATAACCCAAACCGCAAGAGATCGTATGTGAAGCCCGGCCAACCATCGACATCCACGGCAAAGCCGAATATCCATGGTGCCAAGGTTATGCTATGTATTTAGTGGGACCACAAGGGTGTGCTCTATTATGAGCTATTGAAATCGGGTCAGACGATCAATGGGGACCTCTACCGAAAACAATTGATTCGTTTGAAAAAGGTCATTGCGGAAAAACGACCATAATATGCGAGCAGACACGAATCAATAATTTTTCATCGTGACAACGCTCGGCCACATGTTGCAAGGCTAGTTAAAAACTATTTGGAAAACTGTGGGTGGGAAGTTATAGCCCAGACATAGCACCTTCCGATTACCATTGTTCTGATCAATGCAGAATGCCCTCACCGGAGTACGCTTCACTTCTGAACAGGGTATCAGAAATTGGCTCGATTCTTTCTTGACCTCTAAGCCGGAGAAGTTCTTTTGGAAAATCTCGGGAAAGGGGTTCACCAAACCTAAAACAACAGCCACCGAAAAAGTTTGCTGAGTTAACTCAACTGATTTTCTGCTAAAAACAGATAATAACAGATGTGCAATTATTTTGTCTATGTTAATGTGCTAAATGCAGGGTGCGCCATCTGGACCTTCAGTATTTCAACATTGAATAACTCTATCGGTTTTTAGCCGATTTTGACAAATCAGCAAAATTTATTTAGGATATACTTTGCCATTTATTTCGAATCAGTTTTAGAACACAACATCGATTAAATGACCATCTTCATTCGATACGCATTCTGCGTAACATTGGCCAGCATTTTGAACGTTATAGCAGATATTTCGGCTCGTATGTTAGCTTAGAATTTTTAAATTTTAAAATATAAAAAAAAAATTAGACAAACATAAATTAAAATATTTTAAAAATATATTTTTAACAATTGTTAGATATTTTAATTTGATTTTAAAAAATCCAATATAACGAAGTAAGTTGCAAAAATATTTATTTTAAAAGGAATAAATATTAATTTGAGTAACTAATATTTTTAGTATCTGCTAACGCAAAAAATTTTAAAAGTTTAAAAAATATAAAAAAATTAACAGAGTGGTGAATCCCTTTCCCGAGATTTTCTAGCTCTGTAAAAACTTCAATCGAGCATCGAACCAAAAGTCAATTGTACCTTCTCGTTATTATAAGTTATCTGACTGAGTCTGTTGTAAGCGTTATTTTGAAAAATGTATATAACTCCAACGTATATTCCTATGTCGTATAAAAATAAAAGAATTACGCCTTATACTCGTATTTGTAATTTGGTCTTAAAAGACACTGGAAATAAATATTTGTTTATATTTTATTTTGTCTCAAATTTCACTTCTAAGCAATTAGTTTCTTTTTTTCGCTTTTCCGCGCTTTGTTAAACACATTGAGCGCATAGTTATTTGTTATTTTCCTTTTTTTCCGGTTTAGTTGGTATATTGAACCAATATATGTATGTTTGTTTACGCAAATATAGTAGTAATGCGCTATTTGTAAGAATTTTCAAAATGATTTTTTCTTTCGAGCAAAGCTCCCTGCAAGGAGAATGTAGATTAGTATGCTACTATTTAAATGCTAGTATTTTTAAGATGAAATTATATTAGTTGGTTATCTATTTAACAGTCCACTAGTAACGGATTATGATAATAATTTCCACCACCGTGTGCTGTTGTTATATCTAGCACGCCACGGCTGAGTTCCATTTTTCGCTTCCATCACTTCATAGCCAAGATAGTCGAGAGGTTAGAGGTTATTACTGTAGTAGACATTAAACATTCCTAAATGAACTGGTATACAACTAGTACGAAGCTGTGACATAGTCGGACAATTGACAGTTCGTACATGGGAAATAGGTGTAATAAAAACAAATTAGTACAAAAATTCAAACTAGTTGAATTCTAGTTAACAACTAGTATTTTTCCCTGCGGCGCGAATACTCTTAACCAATGGTAGTTGTCAATACCTATATATTTGTGAGCATAAGTACGACACTCTTATTATAATCTGCATTCGAATCTAGATTTGGATTGTATGCCGAATATCGCCATTCCACATTAGGCTCCAAAATCCTAATAAATCTTAAATTAGGTTAAGTTGAGGTGGCTACCGATCTATCGTATCGATTTCACATAGGCCTAACGAAGACCCATGATGATACCACAAAACTTGACCATAAGGCTTCATTATCCAGGAATTTTGATTCTCTTATAAACCTCATTAGATCCATGGCTTTGAAGTCGGTTATTTTCAAAAGACCAGCCAGCAATAGGGTCCCAAAATTCCAAAACCTAGCCCTGCTCAAAGCAGGACAGTCGTATAAGAGATGGCTGACAATTTCCTCCTCATCATCATTTTTGCAGCTCTTGCAACATCTTCTATGGTCCCTAGCTTTTCCACGTGTCGTCCTATCGGACAGGAGCCTGTCAGAACTCCTATTGCTTTGGACATCTCCTCTCTTTTTAAGGAGTACTTATTTCGTGATCTCCTCTTAGTCCATTTCGACGGGTGTGCCTGGATTTGCGGCTGGTTGTGGAATCTTTTCGCCTTGACGCAGCTTGTTCATATGTAAATCCTAGAGATATTATTTGCAAGTGGAAAAAGCATATTAATGCGTTCTTTATTGAGCAAAATCTACTTGGTTGTACCTTCCCTAGAGAGTTCATTCGCCTTACAGTTTACATCAATATACCTGTGACCAGAGACCCGCGTGTAAGACAGTATGTTCTGTTTGGCCATCTCGTGTAGAAGTAGCACTAATTTGATGCATCTTAATAAGAGTGATTTTTAGCATGTTCCATTTAGCTTCCAACTGAATTTTATATACAAATAAAATCAAATCAAATCCCATTGGTTAAACAAAAAATGCTTTACAAAATTGTTCGGACCAATCTTCGAAAAACAATTTGACAGCACTTGAGGCTTTTTGCTTTTACATCAGT
The DNA here is from genome assembly GCA_037013455.1 of Ceratitis rosa. NCBI lineage: Eukaryota > Metazoa > Arthropoda > Insecta > Diptera > Tephritidae > Ceratitis > Ceratitis rosa. The sequence goes on from JAWMAG010000003.1 coordinate 11,507,629, forward strand.
CTGTATAGCAATACATACACATTGCATATTGCATACATATTGCAATGTAAACATTTCATAAAAAGTTTCACACATTCTACTTCTCTTTGTTCTTTGTTTTATCGTTTAAACCGCCATATCGACACAAATCGACATTGTTTACCGCCGGTCAACAAGAAAAAGTGTGCCAAAAGCTACCCAGTACAAACAATACAAACATTCCTGCACCGAAACAATGCTTCAATAACTCTGTGTGTGTTCATACATATACGCAAGTAGTTCTTTGGACTCATTGAACAGCGACTGCAGTAACAGAGCAACTGCTGCAGCATCCAGTTGTTGTGCTTTTCACATTGCAGAATTCCCATTTCTTTCTCCTCTGCTTTCTTTCTATTGTAGCTTTCGAAGCTATTGTTGTTTCCTCTTCCACTCAGCTGGCAAAGCAAATTTGCCCGCCCATTTGTTTTGAGGCCACTCAATGCACTTTGGCAGCAATTTTTTTTTTTTTCTTGTGGAGCATGAAAGGGCATTTGATTTTTTTCTTTTAGAGTTTTGCGATACGATTTAGTAACTCATTTGTTGGTGCTGTTGTTGTGGTCATATGTGAAAAAGATCAGTATTTAGTTCCATGAAAAAAAAGTAGGTGCGCCCACTCAGGATATCCTTTCTTGTATTTTATGAACTGTTTTATGTAACAGTGTATTGTACTTTGTATGTACATATATATCATAAATATGTGTGTATGTACGTATGTATTTTTTGTTACAACCAATATTTAAACTCAGAAAATTTATATGTTTTTTCCGTGCTGAGAATACAGAGTTTGTATGATATGTATATGATTTTATATGTTTGAACGCTAATATACGAATGCCATGCAAAAGTTAACGTTAACGAATCGAAAAAGCTAGTTTTTCAAATCGTTAGCCATAGAAGACATGACCTAGCCAGCATAACCGTTGTCTGCCATCGTCTGCGGTATTCGCCGTTACGCAATCCACAAAGGACTATAAACGGTTCGCAAAACTTATCTCTCGAAGACTTCCAGGGCCGACTCATCGGATGTCAACATCGTCCATGCTTCTTCATCATATAGCAGAACGGAAATAGTGATTGATTTGTAGAGTTTGGTTTTTGCTCGTCGAGAGTGTAATTTATTTTTCGAATGCCTACTCAACCCAAGGTAATACCTATTGGCAAGAGCGATTCTGTGTTGGATTTCAAAGCTGACATTATAGTCGGTGTTAATGCTGGTCCCTAGATAGACGAAATTATCTACGACCTCGATGTTATGACTTTCAACAGTGACGTGGGAGCCGAATCGCAAATGCGATGACTGTTTGTTTGATGACAGAATATACTTCGTCTTTTCCTTGTTCACTACCAGACCCATTCGCTTCGCTTCTTTGCCAAATCTGGAGAACGCAGAACTAACGACGCGGTTGTTACTGATTATGGCATCAATGTCATCGGCATACGCTAGCAGTCGGTTTATCTCTTCTCTCCAGGCGGTGGCAAAGATGTTAGCCAAGGAGTTTTGAAGATTGTGCAGTTTTGCTACGTATTTTTGTGTTGCGATTTCAATATCTTCTTTGATGGTGGATATATTTTGATAGATATTATAGATATTTTAATTACACTCGTGCACTCATTATTATTTTCAATGTTTTCGACTGGAATCTTTGTATTATATATAGATTCGTTGCGCAAGCTGTGCCCCATAACTGGATGACATACATTTATATCGGTTTTATTGTTGCATTATAAAGTAGGACTTCGTTTTCAAGCCTAAGTCCAGACTTCTTGTTTAATAGCCCATGTGAACTGGCAGATTAGAGATTGAGCTATCTAAGTGAATTCAGAAGGCATGTAGTTCCGTTAGCTTGCGTAATGGGTACCCTGTTGAAAAAGTTGAGTTTTCGGACTTATTCTCATTAAATTTTACGTGTCATTTGGCTAGCCACTCTTCAATTAGTTTAAAGTGCAGCTCTAATACTTTTGTGGTTGAAATATCATTTGTGCCGACTTTTTACAGCAGGACCATCAGCAAAAGTCGACCTAATCACTACGAGACTGGTAGGAATATCTGCAATGAACAGTATACACTATAATGAACCAAGAACACTACCTTGCGGAACACCTGCCGTGAGAGGACATTCCTCTATTATGTGTTCATTTACTTCTGCTGTGAACTGGCTGTTGGAAATGTAAGATTCAAGGATTTTATGGAATTTGTTAGGTAATAATTATTTTAATTTATGAATGAGACCAACCGCCACACCTTATCAAATGCTTGCACCACATCGAGAAAAATCGCCGAGCAATACTCAAATCGAAAGCTTTTCTTATTTCACTATTTATACGATTCGAATGTACAGTAATTTTTGGGAAAACCAAATTGAAGCTAAGGAATTATATGAATTTTTGATGGCAGCACTTTTTCGAAAAGTTTGGATATGCAAGGCAACAGGTTGATTGGTCTATATGATCCGTCTTTACCTGGTTTAGCTATCATAATTATCTACGAATTTTTCTATATTTGATATGAGTATGGCCCGGAAAAGCCTTACAAAAAAACCATAGTAATGCTTGGCAGTACTTTTAGCATTTTTGCTGAAATATATTCGTTTAGTTTTAGTTTAGACACAGATGCTCCGCAAGTAAAATTGTATCTTGGAACATTATTTTTTAATGACAAAGGCGCATTATCTACCTCAAGTGATCATTTTTTATTTTGGCTTATTCTCTCTCTATGGGCATTTTTGACGATTTGAGATGTACCACCCTGTAAATAAAGGTTAATATTAAAGATAATATTTCTAGAGTTGTTTAAAATAATTTTCGGCCATTATTCGTGAAGTCTACTACTTTTTTTTTTGGTCGTTAAAGATTGACCTAATCGTTTTATTAGTCGCGATTGTGCGATCATAATTGATTCATAAGCATATTTGTCATTACTTTTAATCTTTTAAATTTCATTTCGCAAAAAATGAGGTTTTAGGGATTTTGAGTCTTAAGGGCCGCAAACTGATTTTAACATACTAACAGCGTTTTTATCTTAAGATTTCATTTCGTTTTGTTTATATGAAAAATAAAGTTAACGAAATAATTTGAAACCGCACAAACTAATTAATTTTAAAATGGCTGCCTGCTAGATTTAACAGCACTCTTAAATTTTAACATTTAACATTATCTGTTAACGATTTAATATTTCAACCAAACAAATTGAATTTTTTTTGATTAACCTGAAATTTATCCAGGTTTGCTGGAAGAAAGCTTAAAATCGCAAGTAATGCTTTAGATTGTATTGTTCTCCAGTCTATCCAGATATGTAATTTTGTCCATAGCTTTCCACTATATTAAAGCCCCGTAGAAAAGTATGGACAACAGCAATGAAGATCCAGTGGAAAATAGCGAAGGAGAGACCCCAAGTGCAACCCAACATCTTTTTACATGTATTAACCTTGAGTCCTGCTGAAAAAGCCCAGTTGTTAATGGTTCAAAGTGCCTGGTTCGCCAGAGCAACTCAATTTCGACAAATCACAGAATTTTTCCTTCGTGCTTTGAAACAACCCAATAAACACCTAATAAAATTGAAGCTAAACGCTTTTATTCTTGGATTGTATTTACTACCATTTGTTTACTCAAATACTTTTACATTAAAATTTTTGTAATAATTTGATAAAATCTAAGGGCACACGAAATTGGCATAGCTAAAAGGAATTAATGTTTGCTTTGCAAAACAAAGAGAATTAAAAGCGTAGAAAAAAGTGTAAATATTTGTTTATTTACAGCAGACCAGCATATTTACATATTTACATATACATATACATACTTATACCTTATAACCTCTGTTGCCTGTTGTTTATCTTCTTACTTCTTTCACGTTTCCGGAATGCAGTCAATGTCCAGTAGACAAGTGAAAGTTTTCAAACAACACAGTGAATTCCTTTGAACCAATTAACTGAGTTTCGTTGAATGAAAACGACAACATTTTACTTAAGTACAAAGTAGATTACGGTTCAATAACCATTTCACTAAATTCCTAGAATCCTATAATTTGCTATCACTATACACCGAGAAGGAAAGGAAGCAAAATACTAAGGAAAAGTTAAATTAAGTTGGGCAAAATGTGTTTGATGCCTTTAGAAATGATTATTGCATAAATGCATATTGTTAATTTCCAACTAACCTGACCCGTACACGTATGCAGCAGATACTACAATGTGAATGTGTGCTAGATATTTAAATGGTTCTGGGAAAACAGTAAGCACAACATAAGAGAGAACACTTCCAAACTTATATCTATATGATAAATTTGTAACCTGAAAATTCGCTATAGTTTTGTTATGAGTCATATTTAGGTTATTATTTTAAAATTTAGCAAACAGTTTACCTTAAGGTGCCCTCAGACGTTAAAATTTCAATTCCGATAAGTGTCCGCCCTAAAACTAGGTTATCTACAATTTGATTTCTGAAATTAAATTTCGAATTGCTTGGCCTGTACTGACAATCTTTATTTCTCTTGAAATTGCTGTCAAAAGTTTTGAGTATGGTCAAAGAAGAGTTTTTGATAAACTGTAGTGAAATACCTTCTACTCAAATATAAACGAGCCTTTATCCATAACTCGACAAGGACAAGACATATGGCCATACTTTTTTTTTGCTTAGGTTGCCAGGACTGTTATATGTTTACATGTCAAATTTGAGCGCGATCTGTCACATAGTTTTTTTTTACGGCACTATAAACAAGTCAACCTCGAGTGTGTTTTTCGTTTGCTTTTGAAATTTTGTTATTCCAATGGAATAAGTGCGACGGACTCAATGAAAATGTTGCAGAAGGCATATGGGGAGTCTTGCCTATCACTTATTTTTGATTGGTATAAGTCGTTCAAGGACGGCCGTACATCGTTGGAGAACTTGCCCCATGATCGTCGTCCAGCAACGTCAATAAACGAAGAAAACGTCGAAAAAGTAAGGAAAATGTGTTTTGGAAAATCGTCGTGTGACTGAAAGAGAGATAGCTAGTGAGCTCAACATATCAAATGGATCCGCTCATAGCATTATTCACGATGTTTTGGGCATGAGACGTGTGTCTGCTCAACTTGTTCCAAAATTGTTGCTCATACGCCTCGTCTTGTACGCGATTATTTGACCAAAAACAACGTAAATAGATATGCAATACCTATGTTTGATACCTACATCCATATGTATTTTCGAAAAATATACAAAATACAATAACAAAATCATATTAAGCACAGAAAACGAAACGCTTGAATACGTGCCATGCGGGCTGTAAAGATTTAGGTAGAACAAATAATATTGTTTTCTTCGCTATAAAATTGTATCCTGTTTATTTTGCGGTATGAAGAAAACTACAAATAATCACATTAACATGCTGAGTAATTAAATATGTATATTGTTGCACTCTTTATACCATTCATAAATATGAAATGGTGGTATATTAACTCAGTTGCCTATTAGCTCAGTACCAGAAGGTGAAGACTCATTTAGATCCCAATTGGTTGGTAAGACCATGCAAACTCATACCACAAATTGGATCTCGACCGAAAATACGCTTCAGCAGTTATAAGATGCCAATTATACAAATCGTTTGTACCAACTCTCGGCCCGAACTAGATCGGACGGCTATATAGTATTGCTCCCACAAATATTTGTTATAAGAGTTTGGTTTCATAATTCTCAGAAGTAAGGATCTACATACCTAAGTACATAGAATTTGGTATTCGGCTTATAACAGCTGTTCAGATGTTTCTAGTTTTGAAATAAATTATTTGTTAAACATTTAATGAGTAAATAAATAGCTGGGCTATAAAAAATTTACTTAGGTATGTTGTTAATATTTACTCCTAAAATAATATATATGGTATATTGTATTTATAGAAGGCTTTTTTCTGAATGACTGACGGATCAACCCACAGCCTATACTGATCGTTGACTTATGCACCCGAAAAGAAAAAACTTTCGGGGAAGTAGTTCGGGAACCGATTTATTCAAAAAATTGAATTTAGTTTGAAATCGTTTGACTTAAATGAAATATGGTTCAGATGCAACTCTTTGCCTAAAGTGGCATAGGAAACACTTTTTCTTTCAGGAAATAGATCTGGGACTGATCTAGTCGAAACATTTTGACTTCCGGCCTAAAGTATAATTAGGAACAGTACGATATTAATTACTTAGCAGAAGTGGTGTCAAGAAAATGAATGTTCCGTAACGAATGAACGAAGACATATGTATATACATATATATATATTACCAAATAGGTACTTTCCAATATTGAAACAGAGTTTGGAGATATCTTTGTGTTTTTTTTGATGCTCCTGGTGGACTAGGTGGATTAGGAAAGACTTTTCTGTTAAATGCATTGTTGACTAAAGTGAGAAGCCAACAACGAAGCTGCTTTCATGCTGTTGTATTATTAGCAGGCTACCAGTAATGCCCAGGGCAATGCGAGACGCGAGCGGACGAAGTTAGAGCATGCTTGAAGTGATCTAATTCATGGCCTTGTTAACACCAAAAAATGAGTAAGCCTCAGTCAAAGGAAAGGAACAAGTCGAAATGAAATATTATACAAGTCCGTTGATTCAGTGATAAACGCCTACGATGCCATTAATTATCTGGTAGAGTTCTTTATTATAAATACTAAACACTTTGGAACTCCCAACTCACAATATTGAAATTATGTTTTGGAGCGCCAATTATGTTACAAAAATTGTTCTATGGCACCAGCTAACAGGAGAAAATATTTCATCGAAATGTAATTTAGGCTACTATACTAACAGGTTGTTTTTTAGTGATTAATCTGTTCAATATTCCTAGGATTACCCTCATATCATAAACACAGCTCAACGTCAACTCTTAAGGTAGCAGACAGAAGTAGGCTTGAGAGAAAACTGCTTCTCTCATGGAAAATTATAGATGGTATGCTCCAAAGTAAGCTCAAAGAGTAGTCTAGTGCCCCACGGAAAAACTGAAAATCGCATACGGACGAAGTCGTGGGTAAAATCTAATATACCTATTTATAAAAGGTAGAAAGACTTCTGCATGAACGATTACAACACTTTTTCTCGTTTTTTTTTTTTTTTTTTAAGATTTGCATCTCATCCAGTTCTTTTGTGCTTTGCTTTGCGTAAACAACTTTCCCGGAAATAAAAGCCAAAAAATTTAAAGTTTTATTTGCATTATATTTGTACATACATACGTACATGTACATAAATATATCTGAAGAATAAACTAAAAACTGTGAGGCATGGATATTTCACTCCCTTTTTCCACTTTTTCAAATGTTTACACATTTTTTGGCAATAAAGCAGACGTGTTTACTTTAACACCTGTCAGTTACATACAACCATAAGGATTTATGAAAATACATTTTGCTACGCAGAAAACGGTTGTCCGTATTTGGTACAGTAAATACGAGTATATGGCACACATTAAGCTAATATGAATTATTTTTAGTTTTGTTTGCGTTTAGTTTAATAATTTTTTTTCTTTCTCATTCATTTTTTAAAGTAAAATTTCAATAATCTTTTCTTTTTTATGGATGTAGTGATCTCTATATAGTAGCTGAGATGATCTAGGCTACTTCTAAATAAGAATGCGGTCACCACTTATCTCTGAGTTTTTTTCTCACATAAATACATATATGAAAAATAAAAATTCCATAAAAATACAACAAATATTAAGACAAAAAGCACAAATGATTCAAACGATTATAATGTACACACTTTATCTTATCTCCATCAAAAAGGGTAAGTGGTTGGAAGTCGCTTTAGCCTTCTGAGCAGACATCAAGCGTATACTTTTACTATGCTTACATTATTTTATGTACTTATGCATGTACATACATACATAAATATTTAAATGCATACAAGAAATTTTGTTTGTGTGCGACAATTGTTTCATCCATTTTAATTAACAGATAGAATGTTGCGCTCATTAAGTAGCATAATTGCGGCTTGCGTTGGTGCTGTTGCCTCGGTGTAGGAAGAAATGTTTTTTCTTTCAACTGCAATAAAACTAGCAACAATTTATGGCAGCTGTAGCATGTGTGATAAGACTGCTTAGTGAAAATAGTATACACAATGATTTGGTTGTATCATATAATATATGGTAAGTGAAAACATACATACATAAGCAAGTATTCTGAAGATTTCTTTGGCATGGAAACGACATAAATTAATGTGAGATTTTGTTAAAATCTTTCCCAACAATGAAGGGAGAAAGTGAAAATACCAACTCTAGTAAAATTTTGCAAGGGCTTAGACTAAACTAAGCACATATGTATGTATGAATGTACATATATGCACTGCTGGCGACCGCAGTTGTCGGAAGGGAAGACCATATTAAAGCTTTATTTTCTGGAAATATTTAAATAATTTTCCTCTTTATATGATAGTTATGCAAAAACATGAAAATTTTGCTTGATTAGTGAATTCATAATTTCCGAAAATTATTCGAACGAATATTTTGGCAAAGTACTTTTTGTTTTTTTTTTTTTGTTTATTTTTCATAGAGTGAACCACATGCATACTCTCTTCCTTAACACTTTTACAAGTATGATATTCATACTGAATATTAGTTTAATAATACTTTTCTTTCATGCTCAACAGTTGTAGTTTTCAAGAGACATGAAAAAGTCGAAAGAAAAGTGCATATATAGAATAATATGCGTTAATATTATATATATTTTCTTTACATATGTACATATATAATTTGCGCTCCAATTTGTGATACGCGTCTTAATTTTTTTCCAACAAGTTGTTGTTTAGTCTAAACAACAATCAAAACAAACAAAGAATGCATGAAAAGTAAAAGAAAAAACAACCCATATATATTCATGTATGTACGCAGATCTGGCATTTCTATTTTCTTATCAGCAAGAAAATAATTTTAATTTTTAATTTATAATAATACTAGAAGTTTTATAAATTATAAACTACAACGTTATAATAGGTAAGGAGTACGAGTATAATTTTCATAAATACGAGTATAATTCTTCCAGTTAGATCGGTACCGGAAAAATGACATAGGCAATGAACTTTTCCGCCACAAAGTGACATAGGCAAAGAGCTATCTATGTTACTGTTGTCTAGCAAATCGAACTGTGAATACGATTTTTCCAAACAGATCAGTTCCTGGTTTAATACCAGGAAGAAAAGTTCTCCATATATCGACCTTGGCCACCTACATATGTTCCACATATCCACATATCAAGCCAAAGGCCAAGAAAAGCCAAGAAAAGAGATACCTAAGTACTAAATTTCACGTAAATCAAACGATTTAAAAGTGAATTTCAAGTTTTTCTAATATATATCGGTACTAGACAGAAAAAAGTGTTCCCAATGGTCATTTGGGCTTAAAGCTATTACTGCACCAAATTTATGTAAATCAAACAATGAATACAAGTTCTTCGAATAGACCCACTTAACAGAAGAAAAAGTGCTCCCCATCTCAATATAGGCAAAGAGTTACACATGTACCAGGCTTCATGGAAATAATTTCTATTTTTTCGAATAGATCGGTTCCAGAACCACTTCCCGGAAAATTCTTTCATTGCATACGTCGAGCACACACTACAAGTTTCAGATCTCCACGATCAGTGGTTTAGGCTGTGGGCTGATTCGTCAGTCATTCAAGACAAAGTGATCTATGTATATAAACATATAGATTGGTTTACACATGATTAAGCCGGCATGAATGAAACCACATACAAATTTTAATCATGAAACCATTTTTGTTTCGGATCTTTGCCTTCTAGTACACTTTTACAGCTTTACTGTAAGCACTTTGCTCAATAAAATATGGAAAATTGTTTGTAAAATGTTAAAAGATATATGTCTTTGTTAATAATGTCAACCATTTTGTGTAGTGTTTCAATATTTCACTGGATGAAGCAGATCCAAACCATTGCACTGTCTCCAATATGTGAAAAACTCCCCCTTTTCTGAACGCGTTTGACCTCCAACTAACTTAATTTAAGTTCAGTTCAATTTTTCGATAAGTCTTACAATACAAATTTTTTAAAATGCGATAATTTTACTTATAAGGAAATCTCCATAGTGAATTGGTTTTCACCAATTTTTAATACATTAAATGTAAAATAAACGAAAAAAATGTTTCATTCGGTCTGCAATGCGGAACATGCAAACATGTACTCACTTTTTATTAATAATTTCCGAAAACTTTTTAGAAAAATTGCAACATGATAACAACTATTTGGCAACTTGTGATGACTCATTAATGTAACAGATTTTGTAAATTACGAACATTTATTCACATTTTATCAACGAGCAGATGACACCGAGTGTGAGTAATCACAGATAATCATTCACTAAGTTTTTCTCTAAAACATATGTGCATACATATTATGCCGCTTATATATATACATATAACTTTCTTCACTAACCTGTTTGTCTTGCACAGCAAGATGATGCGAAAGTATTAATGACGTCACACCAATGACAGTGACAACGCATTTGATAGGAATGTATGAAACGACAAGAAGTTATGTCACCAGCAGACAAAGAAATCAAAGCGATAAAGATTAACGAAAGAGTTGTATGTGTTTGTAGGTATAAAAATAAAGATGTGAAATTGGAAAACTATAAAGGTATGAAATTACAGCACAAAAAGTTGGTAGAAAGAGTCACAGCTGTCTGAGGTGTGACCTCAATTCGAAAACCGCACTCAGAAAAAAAAGTAGGTAGAAAAGGTAGAAGAATTTAATGCATATTGTGAACCGGTTTGGTCAGTTTTCTACGCAACGCCTTGCATTGCTGGTGGTCATAACATTCTGTTAGTTATAATTAACAAGAATAAAGGTATCAAAGGCGTATGCCATAATTCGAAATGCTCAGCCACTCTGTTGCTACTCAAGTGCCGAAAATCATAAATTAATAGACTTCTTTTCCTAAAAAAACAATAGAAAAGCATTATTAACCAAAATTTATTTTTAAACAAAACTTGTTACTTGCTGCTTTTTGAATTACTTTAACATGAATATGGCAACCACAGAGTTTTCCAATAAGAAGTGTTATTTTGAAATTCAAAAAAAAAATTTCATTTTTTAGAATAAATAATAAATAGCCACCACAGCTATGCTTACAGGACCATATCTTTTATATAAATATTTCCATCACCAAATCGCAAAGTGGCACTGTATACCATCAATAGCTTCACAAATTCCATCTTTGAGGTCTTGAGTCTGTTGGACTGTTGGCGTAGACCTTATCTTTCACGTGGCTCCAAAGGTAGAAGTCGCAAGGTATTAAATCACATAATCTCGGTGACCAATTGCGATATCTCTTCGACAGATAATACGGGTCGGAAACTTTTCCCTTAAAAGATCGACGGTTTCGTTCCACGCTGCGCCTTCTTGCTTAAAGTAAACGTTGTCCAGATCAATATCATCCAAATCCGGCTATAAAAAACATTAATCATCTGTCGGTAATGCAATCAATTCACAGTCACTCTTGCTCCAGCCTCATTCTCGAAGCTCCAATGACCCCGCCAGACTCTAAACTGCACCAAAAAGTTACACGTTAAGTATGCAGATTCTTTTCAACAATATATCTTTGGTTTTCCGAGCCGCCGATGACGTAGCCATCGAGGTGGAAATGGATCTCTTCAATCAAGTTGACTCTTCGATCATATTCTGGATCATTTTCATGCATTTCAAAGACCCAATCAGCAAAGACACGACATTGAGTTCTTGTGTTAACTGAACTTTATAAACCTTAATGCTAAATACAAGTGTAATGACGTTTAGGGAATGCCCAATTCCAAAGAGCCACGAAGAATAGACATTTCTGGGTTTTCCTTAAACACTTTAGGCTACAGCAGCAATATTCTCAGTTGTTCTTGAGCGATGTACACGTGTTTTATTCGTCACATCACTAACTTGTCCACCAATTTGCTTCACGACAATCGAAAAATGTGTTAGTTTTACGAATCAGCTCTGTCACCATTTTTATAGTGAATTTTAATAATTTCAATGCGTAGTTGAGGCGTGTATCGTTCCACTTTCATTACTTACATAGTTTTTACTTGTCAAATATCAAAAAATTACTGCTTCAAAAATGAAAAGTGTCCGGTAACAAGCTATTCAAAATAATACCTCTTATTGAAACACCCTATAAAAGTAACGAGATTGCCAATTTTCGCTGTCGCTAGCTCAGCGAGAGAGTCGAAGAGGTAGTGTTCAATAGACACTTCCTCATTTAAGTTTTAGTCCATTATTTTTCCGTTAAACCCCATTAAACAGTGACCTGTAGTTATGTCAATAGAAAACCGATGTAGGAGGATAATAGGTTTTTATTTTTAAGCGTCCAATTGTGGTCACAGCTTTTTGGTCATTCAGCCAACTAGAGCCTGATTCTTTGGCAAACTCCAGTTTTAGCATATCCACTATATCGTGGGTAGAAGGGTTCCCTCACTCGATAGTTTGTCTGTGATGTCACTGTGTCCGGGAACCCAGACCCACAGCAGTGGTGCATTTAGTTGGGAGTTTTTCAGATTGCTTCTACATTTTATAGTCACTTTTGACTGTCGGAATATAATCTCATAACTGATTGTCCTGCTACCGTAGATTAGAGAATTTGAGAAGTGTTTCGGGGATTGAAAGGAGTGCAAAATCCCAAAGCTCGTTATTTTTGAAACACATCTCGTATATGTTATTATGTACAATACTTAAATTATTTTGGGACATTTTTAAATATATGCGTATAGTCTGGCGAAAAACTCGGCTGCAAATTCTACAAAAGTCATTTCGAATTAAATTTTTTTTATACATATTTCTTGCACCGAGACGCTCTTCAGTTAGTCACCGCTGTTGATCTTTCAATTGAACTGAGCAAAGTTTGTTTGTGAAAATTCTTCTTAATTAACGGTTTTACTTGTTATCATTACATTTTACTCCACGCCCATACTTGTGTACATATATAATAAATTGAAGTTAATTGCTAACTCTCCTCCAGACTGTCTTAATTTTTTAGTTCATCATTGTTTTGTCATTTTTTTTTTTTTTGATTTTACAACGACAAATTAGCTGGAGCAAGAAATGCTGCCCTCATCAATTGATCTCAACAATAATTTTCTTTCTTCAAGGGAATAAAATTTATGATGTGTGAGGTCATACTGTATGTATGAATGTGTATACATATCGACCACTGTTTAAAATAAGCAAAGTCTGCTAGGCATATATTTTAGATGGGAGTGGTGCATGCTTCGCTGGTACGTATATTGCAGTAGTTGGCATCATTTATAGCTACCGAATGAAATTATTCAGCAGCAACAACAGTACCATATAAATGCATACATGAATGTACATGTATGCATGTACACCGCTTACACAGCTGGACAAAAAAATAGGTGTAAAGTCAATAATTTCCAAAAGATAGAAAAATAAATTTTCAACGGTAGAACCATTTTAAAATAACATACAATAAAATAGGTGTGTTTTGGTAAAAAAATTATTATATGGGTCTTAAGATGCATTGTAGAGCAGAGGAGAGAAGAATTGAAATGAAGAAAAAACCTACAAATTCATTTCCGATCGATAGGACGGTCTGAAAATTTCGTTAAAAATGCACTCAAACCAGAAAAAGATTAATAAAACACGTGGGGTACGTAAAGGGTCTTCTCCAGTGACCAACAATCATATTCGAATATTAGCTAAATGAGAACCGTTCAAAACCTCTAGAGCAATTGCTAGCGGAATTAAAAGTGTTGCATCTTTTCAAACTTTTCGATGACATTTACTGAGCACAATGTTTCATGAACTTTGGTATAGTCACGATAAGTGAAAACATGGTTCCAAGTAATAAGTACGTCCTCAACCCCCAGATTCCAATACCTACTATAAAGAGGACACAACTTAAAAGGGGAAATTTCGAAGACCCTTTGCCAGCATAAGACCCAGCTATGGGAAAATACTCAGAAAATTTGGAATCGATATCATCTCTGCAAAAAAAAAAGACGAAGAAATTTATCAATAAAAATGTCCGATGTTCGAGTATTAACCAATTTCAAACTAATTTAGTAAAATGCGGACAAAAAGCTACAGAATTTCAATGATAATAACTAGGTATTTCTGTAAGACACACCAATTATTCTGGCCAACTTAGATTTGTGAATTTTATGAATTAACCAAAAGATGCATTGTTTTTAATGCTTTATGCCTACGTTAAAATATTTATTTTTTATGCAAAATAAATAAAAAAATATAGTCACACCTATTATTTTGTCCAGCTGTGTATATACATATAATATGTAGTAAATTTCTTTGGGCATAAAGTTGTTGGCTTCTCTTCAGTTCACTTCGAAATTTTAAATTCTATGTTTTTCATTATTATATAGTCTTTCTCATTAATTCACGATTAAATTCAACTCAATTTACATTAACATTCATCAACCCTTTTACTATGTCGTTTCCTTTTCTATACAAAAGTAAAAACTGCTGTAAATGCGTGGGAAGAAACATGTTTTCAAAAGACTGCGTAAATTAATATGTAATGAGTACAATTATAACCTTCCCTTGGCAACTTATTACTTTTTATTTTCGAAAAGTGGTTAATTAATATATTTAAATTCCAGAGTTTTTCTTTCTTTCTTTATATATCAATAAAGTTTAGTTCTAGAGCAACAATTCTGTTTGGTAAACTCACTACACATTTAAGCTAGAACAAAATTTAAGATATGAGTCTAGAATACTTTAAATCATAACATTATTGTTCGTGCAATGTGAATGAACTGCTGGATAGTAAACAAATAATATTTTCATTTTTCTATTTCTGCTTGCTTTCTTTCGACTTTATTTATGTCCATGTCTACAGCAATAACTTATCAAATAAGAACGTAAAATTCCAACCAAAGAATTCGAAAAATATGAGTGCTCACAAGGAATAACCAGCTAAGTCTGTTTTATATGTTTTCCAGAAACGCAGTTATGCCTCAAAATTTTAACATAACTAGTGCTAGTTGTTTTTGCTGTATATGGTAACTGTTATTCCAAATAAAATTAGAATAATTAAATTTTGGCCCAAAATAATTTTGACGCAGTAAAAATAATAACGAAATAATTTACTTTTGCTATAACTTGAGTTATATATTAGATAAACTACTTTTATAAACAGATAGGTATGTTTGTACTAATGTAAATATATATGCGAAGTAAGATGTAAACACGCAAGCTTGCTTTTGGTAGCCAAAAAGAAATAAATTTTTTTTCTCTACTCTATCAATTTTTTTTTGTGATATTTTCTTGAGAAATTCTTCTACAAAATATTTCTACTTCGTTAATTTTATTGAATTACACACAAAATATGAGGTGTCCCAAAATTAACGCAAGATTTGTATGAATCTAATGATTCAATGAAAAATCACAATCTGAAGACTAAAAGCTATTTTCTCTATTTAATTAAAACTTAGCCTTAACCTTGGGACAAGTAAAAAGTCAGCCATTATTTTAGCATTAAATTGAAGGCTTTACGAGTATTTGTCCTAGTTTATGTCAAATATGCACCGTTTTACTTGATAACTTTTTATCATTTCGAAGTTAATGTCATTATGTCTTTGTCACTGAAACCCTTGTCACTACTGTCAAAGAATTGGCACAATCAATATTCACAAGGTTCTCTTGAGTCCATCTCTTCACCAGCCAATTCATTCTCCATAGACATGAACAGATGACAATCACTAGGTACGAGGTTCGGACTATAAGGTGGATGCATTAGAACCTCCCAACCACGCACTCGGAGCTTCCGGCGAGTCACTACCGATGTGTGTGCTCTGGCGTTGTCCTGCTAGAACACAATTCCTCTCCTGTTGGGCAAAGCTGGTAACTTCTGGGCGATTCATTCCTTCAAACAGTCCGTTTGCTGATATTAAAAGTCCGAATTATGAGTTTGTCTGTAGAGTAGCAGCTCATAGTGGATGATATCTAGCTAAATCCAACAAACAAAATCTTCCTGACCATCAAACCCGACTTGAAGACCGCTTATGCCGACTCACTGCCTTTCGATCGCGACGTTGCTGTTGCTGTAAACGATCCGATTCAGAAATGGGTCAATTTTGTTACTATTCAATAGCGATTCGTAGATGGATATTCGGTCCTTGAGGTTTTTTCTCGTTAACTAATGTGGCACCCATATATCGGGCTTCTTGTGTATTCAGCTTTTTTCAAGTGGTTCCAAACTGTTTTTGTGCATTGTTTATCTCCTGGGCAATCGAAACAGTGGTCACATGACGGTCGACGTTTCCTATTTTTTTTTTTTTATTAAAGTTTTTTTTCTGTAACTAATATTTCTTAGCTGCTACATTTCGCGCTGAATATACACAAAAGTGTAAAGAAACATTCGCACTTTGTCTTCCAAATTATTTGCAAAGTTTGATGAAGATTATGCAATATGTATGTATGTAAACATAAACATCGAAAGAAGAAAGAACGCTGTATTAAAAAAATAATTTCCAAGTAAAGCAAGAAAGTGGTCCTTCATTTGGAAAAACACAGGACTTAAAACAGATTAAGGTTTCTCTTTGATAAAGTTTTTATAAAAAATAAACATATTTTCAAAAGTGAAACAAGTTTATTACTATCCAACCATTATTCAAATTGTTTTTAAAATACATACATACACGTATGTTATACATACATGTATGCTTTACTCAGTTCTTTTGACAAAATTGCAAACTTAATAAAATAAAATTGTACATTTGTTTGGATGGCCACATCTCCATTGTAGTTAAAATGGATTTGAGTGAATTCGAGCTATGCTGCTTCAATAAATAATGTTCAATTTCAGAAATTCTTTTTACAATGCAACAAATCGACAAACGATATACATATTTGATTAGATAGAATGCAATGCAGTGGATTTGGAAGTATTTATTATTCTATTTGAAATTGCTATCAAAGAGATATTCTCAAATAAGAAATTCACATGGAATACATATTTAAACTGCCACATTTATGGTATGTACAAATTGAGTGCGTACTTGAGAATTTTTAGAATATTCGCTAAAATATGTATTGAGATTTTTTTTTTTCAGTTTTGAATTGTATTAGATTTCTAAAAGTTGATGTTTGAAAACGGAATTAGGTGATAGTAAAAGCTTTTTGGATGATTTAACGAGTTTAATAGCATAGCGAGAAAAAAGTGCTGCACTCGATCAAGCCTTTCAGGAGTATGATATATCAGCATTAGATATTAATAATAGCAAATGACGGATCAAAAGCAAAGCCCGATAACTAAAGCATATTCTAGAGCGCGAGTATCGCTTGTTCTGTATATCGTAAGAACTTGCCAAAAATGGCCAGTGCTGAGTACGAGCATTCCGTGAGGTATATAAGAGAGCGGCCAACGTAGCGCCAATTAGTTACGAAGTGAACTCGTTGGTGATAATGTCGGTATTTAATGAAGCGGAATAGAATGTGTTTAAAATAATAAACAGTGTGTTTATAAAAAGCTGTATAGTTAGTAAACTGTGTATTTGTAGAAAATAGTATAGTGTTAGAGTTGTAAAATAGCTGTCACAATTGGGAAAAATTATTTTATTTATTGTAGGTTGGTTTACTCTCCTAGCTGATGCTGGACGAACCGTTGCTCGTTTGTAGTGTCAGGTGAAGATTCGTTTTATTCCGATCTAAAATAGTCGTCTTATACAACTGTTTTCAACACCTTTCTCAAACTTCAAACGAGCTATAATATCCGGTTTTGAAAACACTCTAGTCCTTTAAACTCCAGTATATATCAGACGAGTTCTGGTTAAAGACCTAACAGAAACAGAGGAGGTGTTCTAAGGCCTCACTCACGCTTAACTCCCTGCATTTCCTACATCTGTCACTGTTAATAATGCCCATTATGCTTGCACTTGATGCCAGTAGGTTCGCCATAGGCCTTACGTGCACATGTAAACAATAAATTAGTATTTAGTAATTACCTAATGCGTTACATCTCATTCTGATGTAGTACCCAACTCTTTAAGAAATTTCTTTAGATCACTTTTAGTATGTCCAGCACAGGTTCACTAGCAAGACGGATGGCACTATATGTGATCTCATCAGCTATTTTGTTACCCATAATGCCCTTATGGCCTGGTACCCAGTATATATACAGCCGTTTACCCTCGACCGAGCATGTCTACTGCATCTTGATCATCAATATTCCTACAGCGAAGACCTCCACTTGGAAAATACGGCAGTACTCTGGAGGCTGGAAGGAAGCTAAGCGCAATAAACTCCAGCGCCCACTTCATCAGCCATTTTTGATCCATCGGTATAGATGTTATGCGTACCGCATACGGGTATCCGCTCCCCTTGACTGCTTAATCGTGAGAATTATAACCCGTTGTGTGAGAGTGGCATAAGCATCTGCTATTGTCTACTATCTTGCTGGTTCAACTTTAAAAAGACCGCAGGCCTACAGATGGACATAGTTATATGAACTTAGCTCAACATTCTGATCATATGAGGTTACATTTCGTTGTTTACCGCATTTTGGTACTTTAATTTTGAGCAATTATGTGTGGAAATAATGAGGTATTGCCGAGAATACTGCCTAATTATAGATATCCAAAGAGGGACTGGAAAAATTTACTAAATTTATTTTGCAATATTTAATCGACAGATCCTATAAATGAATTCACTTTAAGAGATATCGATTGAAGAGGACGTGAACAGTATTGAAGACAAGAGAACAAATTTACTTTTAATTTCTTCTCTCTCATCTCTTTTCACGAATTTTTGGACTTTCCCTTGTAAAAGCATAGGGGAATTGACATTAATTGTGGCTAATTGTAAGCAATTCATAATGAAATGGTGTCAATGGCGCTTAGACGAACCTAAACTTGGTTGTTTATCTTGTAACTTGATAACTTGTAAAAATATATATATAATATAATATTAATTAAAAGGCATAGCTGCCACCCCTTAACTTAATTACAGGAAACTTTCTAAATTGTCAATTTTCTGCTAACTTCCCTCGCTGAGCTTTTCCAATTAATAAATATTACTTCTTTCTAACCTTTGCAGCACCCCGAGCAAATTTAGATAATCAGAATCATATTTCCATTCAAAACACCAAGCCCTAATTGGATTGATGCCATTTAACGGTGTGCTTGTTAACGCCTTAAAGTATGCTAAGGCCAACTTATTGTTATTTCTTTGACGATGTTATTGATATTGCAAAAAAAAATATTTTCAACTTTTAATAGCTTCCGCTTCGTATTATTTTGTGTTCCTGAATTTTAGGTGCATTGTGGTGTCGATTAATAACATTTGCGTTTGTCTAATTTCACTGAACTGAAAACGGAACGACGGTAATATCGGTTTTGAATGCAATATGTTGTGAGTAAAGACGCAATTCTAAGTTTTGGATATTCTCTATTGGAAAAATTACTCACACCATTTCATTAACTTTAAATCAGTTAAATAGACGATCTCAGCTTTTCATAACTAGTTTTAGACTGCTCTGTAAGCTATTTCATTTTCAAATTAAGATAACTTTCTTTTCAAAACCCGTCACTTTTATAAACAATTAAATATTAGTGGGGATGTATTGCTTTTCACTGCGGGGAATAAACACATATACTGGTATATTCTAATATATTGGGTTGCCCCAAAAGAAACCGAAAAGAATCGGATTATTAACTGAGCATGAGATTGGAGAGAAGTTAAGTATACCAAAGTCAAACGTTCATAATCATATAGGTACAACGTCTTGGGCTGGTAAAAAAACTTGATATTTAAGTACCACATTGAAGAAATTCATTTAAAAAGCCGCTTCAACGCTTGTGATATGCATCCTAAGCGCAATGAATATGATATGTTTTGAAGCAAATCATAACTGGAGATGAAAAATGGATTGTTTACAATAAAGTCAATCGAAAACGATCATGGATCAAAAACCACTTCAAAGGCTGATATTTACCAAAAGAAGATTATGCTGTCAGTAACGCGTTAAAATTTTTGAAACGTACTATACAAATTATGATTCAAACATGTGGCCACGTGACCATAATAGGAGATTATGGTGCATATAATTGTCCAACTACTCAAGCAATTGTTAAAATTTTAAAGAAATTTGAAGAAACAGGAGCGGATATTGTAAGGCCAGAGCATTATCGTTTTGCTCGTTCCACTTCAAATATTGTTAGTGAAGGTGTAGCCGAAGACCCGAATGTGTATTTTTTTCTACGTTCTTAAAAGCTGGGACTTTCTTACCGCATCTGAATCCATCTCACAACAACTGAAGACTTGCATACGGCAATTGGTTGCTTGAACAACCAACAGTGGTCGGCGATTTTTCGAAGAAAATTTTTCTCAGCGACGAGGCAAATTTCATACTCTGAAGATGATAAGCAAAATTGACGAATTTGGGGCTCCGAATGCTAACTGACATTGGACAATATATGGTTTCATGAAGTTTGTGCCACATGCCACTAAACTCGTTCCAATCTCGTATTGGCGATGAAAATTGCCCACCAAGATCGTGCGACCAGAAGCCATTGGACGTTTTTTGGACCCACGCGAAAGGCTGTGTTTATACGGATAAACCATTAGTCAAATTATGGCTGAGATACTCCCCAAAAAGTGGTCGAAAATTGCCTCAAACCGATCAAAGTTAGCAAAGGCTAAATTCACGAGGCGATCATTTGAATGATGTAGTGTTTCAAATATGCATAACGCTACGCTTCAAACTTTATAATAAAAAAAGTAAAGCCGACCACTGCTTGTTATTATCGAAGCCGCAAAATGGTTAACCCGGTACATGAGTTCAGTCTATATTTTGCTTACATTGTTGCATCGAATATTTTATGGAGTAATTTCAAAACACGCTGTCAAAAACATTACAACGGATGTGATATATTGACTTTTCGACACATTGAGGTTGTAAAAATACAAAACTTCATTAATTTGGACGTTGTTACATGCACAGAGTTTATGTACACATAGTAAAATATTTTATTCCCTATTGCCCCCACATCTTTTGACTTGGCTAAGCCTCTTGGCTTTGTTTTCTAGATTATTCAGTAATTACATTTTCCATTTTCTTTTAATAAATGTATTTATGTAGCTGCATATGTATTTGTAATTTTAAATATGTATTTCTATCATTGCTTTAAATTTACTAAAAATCTTTTCTTTATCTTTCTTTGCAGGTAATTACCATCTTACTTATGACAGGGTACACATGTGATAGGGTGCTATAAGTACATATACATTTTATGTATTTAAGCATGTTGTGTTCTTAATGCAAACAACTTTGAAGGTAAATAGTTCATAATAATTTGGGAGTTTCACTCTAACGGTGTACAGCGTACACATGTGATCATGATTAATATTATTCCGATCGCTTGGACGGTATAAACTGTTTTTTATCTCCTGAACAATGGAGAATTTTGATTCAATTCGAGGTTCCTTACTTTAAAAAAAAAACACAGAAAATTCTATTTAATGGGGAATGTTTATTATCATTCGTAAAAACATTCTTTGACATTTATTTTATTTTATTTTACGTCTCAGATGGTACATTCTTTGAGTCCAATTTTTGATAAATTGTTCAAGTATTTCGACTGGTAACTGGACTCGAAACAAAATTGTCTGCATAGACTTTAGACGTTACATATCCCCACAAGAAAAAGTCTAACAGTTTGATATCACATGATCTTGGGGACTAATCGTCCGGCCCAAAACGTGAAATTATCTGCTCACCGAAGTGTTCTCTCAATAAATTCATATATCCCAACCGTTGTTTTTCTCTGGAAGGTCAAGCGGCTTCAGTTCTTGTAAAAGCTGTATTATGTTCGCTTTCAATTTAAGATCTCGACTTTAAATACACCAAGTCGTTCAATACGTCAGTCCGAGTTACTGTGAACGGCGCCAAATTAACTCTCCACGGTCTTCGTGCACACTCTTAGCTTCTGCCGATATATTTTCCTCGCTGCGTGCTGGACGTAGTCTATTCGGTCGAATATTATCCAATAATGAATGTTGGGTCTCAGGATAGGTGATGGTGTCGCGAATAGAACGCTCAGTAGGCCGATTATGTTGTTGAGCGAAGCGCGTGAAACACATTCTTTACAGAACGTGAATTTTCGCAATAAAGTCTCATCACTTATTTGGCTTAAACACCGCTTAATATATTATATTATAGTCACATCAAAAGGGGCGTGCCTCGCATCGCCAATATAGTCACCATAATCTATTTTCCGTTATTTTAATATTAACTAATAGATACAGGACTCATGTCTATGGTGTAGGGCTGAAACACCAACGATTCGAAGAAAAGCAGAGCGAGGTTGAACTCTATTTCTGTGAAACAGGCGTAGTGTCTTTGAAGTGCAATTTTCCTCACAATCTTTTGGGCCGGCCACGAAACTTGGAACTCCACTCCCAGTGAACTAGTACCAAGTCATTACACGGACTCCTGATTCGACATTCAAATGGATAAACACATGAAAAATGTCTTCAGTGATAGCCTCTCCCCAAAGTCTATTCAAGTTTTTCTTCAGAAGATTAAAAAAAAATACTTCGATGTTTCGAGGCTTGAGACCGTCTGAAGTGTAAACAATATTTGCCTTTTACAAATCAATGATTTATAAACTCAATATTCACCATAACCTATTTACACCTCGGCACACTCATTTTACCCTCTCTTAGGCTTTGTGACAATCGGTATCTTTTTTCCTATGGTGAAAAAAGTGGGGAAAATTTATTATGGTGTGAAAATATTTCACAATTTGGTGTGCCAAATGAAATTGTTAATTTTGACGTAAACAAAATAAAAACTCGTGGGGAAGTCGAATATTTTTTTGCACATTAGAAAAAAACGAATAGAATACAAGGAAAATAGGTTTCTTTACTAATGATGTTATTGTTGAAAACAGAAGCAAGGAATTTCATTAATGATTTGCTCTTAATTCAAAGTTTTAGGCAACGGACTAGTCGCCAGGTAATACTGGCGTCAAGATAATTATGTCTGATGATGAGAGGAAAGTTCGGGCACATTTGAGAACCTCTTCCAGCACTTTCACAAAAATTTTGCAATTAATTCCCCCAAAACATCATGGATGATTATACGAATATAAAGTTATTTGCCAAGCGGCAAAGGTAAATTTCTGACATTTGTACTCACCCCAAAAATGTCAGATTTTCAATGTTCATCCGATTGGCAAACAGTCTTAGTAATGAAAAAGGTGACGAAGACCAAGACGTGTGTTGTGTACTATGAGTTGCTAAAACCAAGCAAAACGTTATCGACTAGAACTAAAGCGTATGAGCCGTGAATTGCATGGAGAACGGCCAGAAACAACTGAAAAGCATAACAAGTGATTTTGCAACATAACAAGGCTTGTCCCTACGGGCTTGATCCCTACATAAATATATATATATACGTATGTATATATAATTGACTCTTTGTAACCGCTGAAGCGATTTTCCAACACCGGTTCGTGTCTTTGGACGAAATCGAGAATGGCTTAATGTTTGTATCGAGATCAGGGACGGTAATTATTAGAGAGATGGGAAGAAGTAATCACTTCCGACGGACAATACTTTCAATGATGTTATTGTTACTTTTTTCAAACAAAAATCCGACCGATTTAAAGTTATAAAGAAAACTAGTCGAAGACATTGTTCCATGTGGGTGTTTCCAAAATTATACAACAAAAGCTGTTATTGAAATTTTCTTATCAACGAAACGAGTAGATTTTCCAGGCTACAAATTTATTTGAACTTATACGTGTATTGTATATAATTCACTTTAACATTCATATTTAGTTTGAAGAACCTTGACGTGGTGATTTTCAATAGAAAAATATGTATATTCCCTTTATATGTCTGAAGTAGGCATTTCAAAGCACATGGATTTTCATAGTCTGTTAGTGGAAAGTCAAAGCCATTAAATCAGAGTCAGATGCATGAGCTAACATTATAGAATTTCCATATTTATTTATACTCAAAACATATACCATATGTATGAATGTAACACTATAGAAAAGTGCGGTGGTTGAATTAAACGTAAAAAGGCCAAATCCACATAATGTAATGTACTCGTAATCGAAAAGAAGTGAAAGCGTGAAAGAACCACAAATACATACTTACCTACGTACATATCAAAGTTAGGGATAAAGAACGTGTAACATAAGGCACATGAGTACACTTCTGAAGAATGAATACAAAAATACCTAGCCACACACAAGTCGGCGTATGTCTTATACAAGTGAGTGGAAAAAATCCTTCGTAAGTTTATTTTTGTACAAAAATAAATGCGCACACATGTTTCGAAAAATATTAACAGCTGATGCGTATGACCGACCTTTTCAAGTGGAGTGTTAGAGGAAAAAGACTTTATATTGAAAGAAGACTAAACAAATGCTGTAAAAAAATAGTGTATACGTGTATGTATGTAAATGTAGATAAATGTATAAATGTGTAGAAATATAATTATGACTAAATGATGCAGGCAAACAAAAATAATAACTGCAAGATTCATCTTTAGATAGCAGAACCACAGCAAAGCGAAAGTGAAATTGTTTATAGCATGACATAACAGCAGCCATAATTCAGAACAACAAAACCGCACGCCTATGAACTAAGATCCAAGAGTATATTTTATGCAGATGTAAATGCGTGCTCTCAAGGGTAATGGCGGAAGCGGATCAAAATCCCCAATGAATGTATGTCGCTTACGTCAATTACCAGTAGTTGAGGCATACATGAGAGACGGTATTTTTAGAGCTTCATTCCCCATCTGTTTATTTGTCATATATTCCTTAATGAAATTTCAAGTTAGCATACTATTAGTATACAGATGCATACATATAACTATGGACACTTTTTCTGCTTCACTGAAAATTATATAACGTAATTGTGGATTATGCAACATAAATCACGGTTTTTGTGAAATTTAAATTTTTGTGGGGGAAACAATTTGCTTGAGGATGTGAGTTCGATGAGATGGTATGAAACTGCTTTGTACTTATTTTAAGTATTTTCATTTAAGACAGCAAAGTCAAAAACTCAGTATTTTGATATCTCTCACACCAAACAAATATTTACACCAAACAGTAGTCAACTAATGACATTTTGGTTTCTCAAAATGTCAAATATTGCTCTAGTAAAAAGGTGTCCATTATTGAAGGTTTTATTTACCATAGTTAGAATTATCCGATTTATATCAAATATGACGGTTTCGCACGACAATCTTTTATCATTTTGGGCGTAATATCATTATGCCCCTGCAACAAGAGCCCTTGTTCATATTGGGAAAAAATTGGGACATTCGATTTTCACATGCTTCTCTTAAGATCAATTCTTCACCAGCCAAATCGTTCGCCATAGACAGGAACACATGATAATCACTTGGTGCGAAGTCCGGACTATAAGGAGGGTGCTTCAGAACCTCCTATCAAGCTCTCGGCGTTTGTTTCGAGCCACTACCGATTTGTATGGTCTGGTGTTGTCCTAATGAAACAAAATTCACCTCCTTTTGGCCAAAGCTGGGCGCTTCTGTTCAACTGCTTCCTTCAGACAATTCAATTGCACGTCAATCTTAGCTGGAAGACCGCTTGCTTTGATCCACTTTTCATCTCCAGTCATCATCCGCTTCAGAAATGTGTCAGTTTTGTTTCGATTCAGCAACGATTCTTAGATTCGGCCCATCAGATTTGTTCTCATTAACTCATGTGACCCCATGCATCGAACTTCTTTGTGTATCCAGCCTTTTTCAACAGGTTCCAAACTGTTTGTTTTTGCTATGTTTAGCTCCTGGGCAATCGAAATAGTCCTCGCGTGATGGTTAAACTCGACGATTGCCATTATTTTTATCGACGTTTCCGACAAATGGTCTTCTACACTGTGATGCTTCTTTTGCATCAAAATTACCGTAACGAAATCTATAAAACATAAGTTGTACATAATATTACTGTATCAAGGCCATAAAAATTATTAACATTTTCAGCTGCTCGTTTTTGCCTTTACCGAAGAAAAATTTTAGAATATACAGCCCAATTCTAAATATTCTCTCGGAAATTCTCCCTTGCGGATTTAGAAATCCCCAAAAAAAATCCGCCAATTCTAAATGCACAGGGAGAATGATTTTTTGGGAGTAGAATTTTTTCTCTTTCGAAATTACCTGCTTAAAATTATGGATACTGTGGTACTATATTTATTCGCGCTGAAGCAAATGAGGAAGAATGACAACGAATTCTTCTTCAACGTAGATAAATTCTACACCAGGGCAAAAATCCACGCCGTTTGGCAAAGATCTCCTGCTACTGCAATCCAAACTTCCTCGCAGGCAACACTTCCACCGACTATTTCATGCCTTCGGGAGGGGATAATTTAAGCTATGCACAAGGGCCGCGGCCGCGGTAGCCGAGTGGTTAGCATTGCGTACTGACATTCGGAAGGCGCGGGTTCAATTCCCGGTGCCACCATCGTCCAAAAGTTACGGAAAATTTATTTAAATAAAAAATTATGTTAAATTTTCGACGGGGAATGTCCACCCCTCCGAGTGTATTTCGGACATGAAATAAAGCTCCTTATAAAAAACCATCAGCCGTTCAGAGGCGGCTTAGTATAAACTGTAGGTCCCTCCATTTGTTGGAAAAACATCAAGACGCAAAAACCACAAATTTGAGGAGGAGCTCGACCGAAAATCGCTTCAGCGGTTACAAAGTGTCAATTATATATATATACTAGGGCCACCTCCTGCCGTGTTTGGGCCGCATTTATTTCCATGGTCACTATAGCCATCTATTGAAAAAATGATGGATTACTTTTTATTAAGCACTGGAAGATAAAAGAATCAATGGTAATATTTTGCCAAATTTTTTCAACATAATTTTGTATTTTCTGTCTATAATAATAGTATAGTGTTTTAACCTACAAACTTTATAAATAAAAAAAAAAAAGTATTTTGTCATTAATTATATAATTTTTAAAACGCGATTCAATAGTAAATTTACCATAACTATCTTATATATAACAGAAATCGTTTTAGAGAAAATGACGAAGGGGAAAAGCAATTGGTATTAATTGAAAACATTGGCAGACAATGGAATAGAGTTGGCACAAATAACTTATCTCACATACTCGTACATACATACGTGTATGTATGACAAAACTTAATGAACTTTTTATAAGCACTGAGATATTTGACAGCTCAGAAAGAAAATAAAAATATGTAAATAATAAAATTGAATTTTATTGTACTGATGCCTCAGTTGATACATACTATAATGAATGAATGAATGAATAAATAAGTGAATACTTACGATTTACCTTCGCCTAACATTTGTATTTGAAGTTTCTGTTGCAATTAAAAATTTGTCTTGTTTGAAAGCTCTCATTTCAACCACTCACAATAATAAAACCTTTTCAAAATCTGTTAAACTAATTTTGGAAAAATTGAGCCAAGGAGTTATTCGTATGTACTTGTTTTTAATTGGATAACTTTGTTGTTGATTTTACGGAATTTTTGTTTTTTAGTTAAATAAAAGTATCTTTTCGGTTAGACAAACATTTTCAAATTTTATGCAATTTCCGACTCATAAATATTTACAGTCAAACTTAAGCGATAAGAACGACTGCTTCGATTTTTTTTTTTTTTTTTTTTTTGTTGACGACGACGAACCTAGCGTAGGGAGCGCCTGAAGGATGATCGAAAAAAGACCAGTGACGATCCGGACTACCACAGAACGATCGCGAAAAGTCGCGATGACACTTGCCTGTACCCTAAGCAGGTACTGATTTGCTCCTCAGCTGCTATAAATTAAATAAAAAGAGAGGAGAAAATTGCTTATTTATTTAAAGCTCTTAGTAAGTAGATTTTGATATAGAAAAACGAGTCAAAGGAATCAATACTGGCGGAATGAGTACTAAAATCATTACATAAACATCTGAAAGTTAAGAGTTTAAATTTGGGCGTTACTGTCAGCATTTTTTGGCCGCAATAGTCGAAGGGTTAGCATTGAAAACTGACATTCTGAAGGTCGGGGTTCGGGTTCTGATTCGAAAAACATGCGAAATTATAGAAAGTTAATTCTTCGAATTGCGATCACCCCTCGACAGGGAATGTCAACTCCACCGAGTGTATTTGAGACTTGAAATAAAGGCTCCTCATAAAAAACCATCAGCCGTTCGGACGTGGCTTAGTATAAACTTCAAGTCCCTCTATATATATATATATAATTGGAACTTTGTAAGTCCCTCTATTTATTGGATAAACATCAAGGTAGGCACCACAAATTGAAGAAGGAGCTCCAATTATCTATATACCTAAAATATAAATTATGGCTTGTGGGTAATGAAAAATTTTTAATCAAAAATAAAGGTACGGGTATGTGATGACATGCATTTACATACATACTATGTAAATATTTAACATAGGTACGAGTATTCAAAATTAAAATACGTTGTATATATATATCTGCAAATTAAAATACAATTTGGGCATAAATTAATTACCTTAATGGTTTCTTGAATGTAAGCGACTGTTGTTGGAATGCAATGAAACTTTCAAAAAGAATTAACCAAATGAATAAAATATGTAATTTGTCACCATTTCTTGGTCTTTGTTACTTCTTAATACTTGGGCAAAGAACATATAAAAATTTCATATGGTTTAGCGTATTTGAACTTACTGCATGTCTGCCACCTGCCTCTTTAGCTTCGAGCCCTTCTTCTCAGTCTAGTACCTAAAAACTCGTACATTACATATATATACACATATATATATGTACATACGTGTAGATACTTCATCTATGACTGACGCCAACCTGAACCAAGGTTGCAACATACTATAGGCTGGTTCTTTAGCACAGGTAGTGAAGCCAATTAAAATACAAAGTAGTTAACAAATCAAGTGGTAAAGAGGCCCATGGTAAGGTATCTGTTTCTGCAACAAGTGCACATTTACATAGGTCGACCGTCTGATGATGTCAGAACAAAGTGAAGTCAAAAGAAATTGTTATTCTTGGCACGAAATACAAGAAGCAGTCACACAAATGTAAATACTGTCATGAAGGCATGCAAGTGCATACAAAATGTTCAAAAGTCAAGAACATTATAAATTTTACATATATTACGAAATTTATTATATGTACGTACTATACCATACACTCGTACATACATAAGCTATTGGTCTGACTGGTTGAACAAAACCTAAAAAAGTCAAAATCCCGCCAATGTAAAATGCCCATACAAAATAAATGAAAGCGCGACTGAGCTACAGATATTTATGAATCTTTATGATTATTTAAAAACAAAAAAATAATATTCAATCAGACATTAATGAAAACTTATGCTTTTAACAACTTAACTGAGTGTGATTGACATAAATTGTGCCTACATTTTCCTATGAAATTTTATCAAAATATATTTACTCACAAAAATACCCATAAATCTACAGGAACTAATTTGCCTTCCAATAGGCATACACGAAAATGGCTTAATCCAATTGGCTCGTCATCATCGTCATATCGGCAAAAAGTTTGACTGGTCTGTTCTGCTACTTATATATTTCATACCGTAGTCATAAAACACATAAAGAACATGCAGCATAAAACAAATAAGAATTTCACACAAATACTTGCAAAAGCAGTCAGCAGCGAAAACCAAAGTACCGACAAACAAGCCATATACTAAGCTCAGTAGCAAGTTGAATGTCAAAAATCTTTTTAGCTAAGGCCAAATACATTATTGATTTTCAAAATATACCTGAAATCGCTCCTTCTATTTATTTTACAATATATGTACGTGTATGTATGTGACTCTAATCCAAAAACAATTTCTTGAATAGGAAATTCAAACAAATTATGTCCTCCTACTTACTAGCTCGAATAACCATGTCTAAGCTTTGGGGGGTAGGAGGGAGAGGATGTTTAGGAGTAGAGAAAATGGTGAAAAATTTATATTGAAGGAGTTATTCAATATTTATTGATGTTGCGGGAAGGTCATTCGTTCTTTTACACTTTGAATTTATTGAGTAGAGCTCAAGGGTGAAATCCAGGTGATAAATTTGAATATGGTGCGGGGTGATCTTCCATTTTTTGCGACAGGAATTTATTTGAACGCTTTGACTGTTAAAAATTTGCGGAAGCCGGAACTCCTGGTACTGGCAAACATCTAAGCATAGGTACAATCATGGAAGCTTTCGAATATCTACCAGTCACCTTTGAGCGTCGGGAATGTATTAAGCTCTTTGGCTCTTCAAAAATGGTACAACGAGAGTGTTCCTAGTGGTTTTATAAGCAAAACTTACACCACTTGGGAATCGGCGTGTTTCAGCTGTTCTTGATGCTTTTAAGAGTCTATGCAACCTTTAGAGCGTCTTATCAAGTACATAGGTTTAACTGTAAGAAGTTAGAGTATTGTCGTTCCTTTCATTATTAATATTCTATATTTTAATAATTTAGCATATTTTTCCCCTACAGGGTTTGTGTTAATATGTAAAAATCAAGTGAAAAAGATTGAATAAATTTTTCCCGATTTAATTGTCTCTTCTGAAGTATACGATTTTTTTTTCTTTTTTGTTTGTTTGTTGCTAAGTTCTTGTATTTGTCCCCTAAACATATATGTACAAATTATTCCAACATTATTTATTTCTATGGTAACGTCAGAATTCAACTTCTGTGTGCATTCAGGTGAACTTAAGCATTCTTTAGTGCGCTCGTGCTTATACTTTGGATTTTATGGTTAAATGTCAGGATGATAGCTTTCATGCAAAATCCATTACCTATAACTATGGTGAAATCATAACTAGGTGTCATAAGTAAACAGTTGTCCCTCTCCCACACAATGTTTCTAAGCAGTTGGGGAGAATGTGAAATGTATTCATGTTGAACACAGGTCTCGTATCAAGACATAATCTTTTACCCAATAGGATAAAATAAATGATGCTTCGCAAAAACAGCGCTTGCAAATTTTGAACAAAGTTAAGTATGTCGATTTGTAAGCGCGATATCTGCGAAGCTTCACATTGAGCTTCTTCAACGGCAAGAGCGACACTGTCCAAAAATTCGCGAAAAGCAGACTGGCGCTGCTCAACCGATAGTTTTACAATGTTTAAAATATTGAGCAGCTCAATTTCCACAACACAGCCCTTCTTTTTCCGAGGTTGTGCAGTACATGGCGTTGAAGACTTAACACCGCTTAACTCCATCTACGAAAACGATGTTTCATCATCAAACAAAATTTCTTCCTCATTTGAAAAGTTACCAATTTAGGAAGTCATCTTATATTCTGAATTGGGAAAAGTACTTTTGCGCTGTAACACAACAATCATGAAAGTCATAAGCGCGTTCCAACTGAATTTGGCAATTTATACATATCATTTTTGGAAGTTTGATGAGGTTCTTCAACTAAAATATTTATGCAATAGCTTTATTCACTTCTACGTGAACCTTCATACCTTGATACCAGTAATTTGGAAAATCCTCAATATCACAGATTTTAGACTTCTCTCAAGAAGTGGTATTGAAGATAGATTTTCGTAGGTTTTTGCATAAAAACTTCTGTTATACGTAGTATTAATCACTTGCTAATAAATATGTTGTGAACACTTGGTTTGTTGATCATCAAATTGTAAAAATAAATGAGTCAAACAGAAGTTGGCTGCGTTACAAATATATATACATATGTCAAAAAAAAACTCAAATTCAACAAATTAAACTTCATGCAACAATGCATTGCTGCAATAAAGGCAGTAGCAGTGAATTTATAATTAGAGCTAAGCTGAGCAGTACTGTCAGCTGTCACTACTGTATTGTTTGTCGCTTAATTGTGCAGCAGAGTTCCTAAAAAACAGCTGACTTCGAAAACTGACACTGCGCTATTGTGTTTTGTCAGGGATGGGAAGACGCAAACAGATCAGGTAGTCAGATATCTGATCTTGACCATAAGATGGTAAATTCCATTGCAAACAATAAGCACTTTGGTGGCATCACTCCGTTTATCACTTGAGAATTGCATTCATGCATTGTATATGCCAGAAAGCAAAGACTCTAAAAACAGGAAGCAATTAGCCAGCGCCCAGGATTATGCAAGGATTTACGCTTAAATTAAATTATATTAATTTTTTTGTTTGAAAAATTATCTTTTTCAGAAAAACTATTTATATGAATATTTTTAAAATAAATCCTCTAATTTTATTTTAATTACTTTATGGCTCCTTAAATGAACTGTTCGTGGCGATGCTATACTGAAAAATAGTTTTTTCGTTCTTTGAATGGTATACCTATATTTCGAATTTATTGATCTCATGGAACTACTGGCTAACACTAAAATGTTTTCTGTTTATTTTTCTTTTCCGTAAGAAAAGTTTCGTCAAACCAGCAAAGGGGGTTAATAGTTTTAAACTGCTTAATTTTATATATTTTGAGCCAATGGACCCTAAGTTAGATTTTGGAAGTATGTAATGTATCTAAATTCTTGTGTTAATAAGGCAAAAGGCAGCTTTCATTGAATGTTAGGCTAAGGAGTTCAAATCCCCATATTGGTGCAGCGTTAAAATGGAATCTGTCCAGAAGCAATTCTTACTATTCTTAACGCTAATATTTACGCTGGGATGTTTACAAAAATATCCTACCTACATTTCATGGTCGTTGATTGATAATTATTTTACTTCCTTCTAAACTATTTCAATGGTATAATTTTCGCTTGAATTTTTTTCTTCTCTCCGAGTGCATTTCTGACATGAAATAAAAGCTCCTCATAAAAATTCATTGACCTTTTAGAGGCGGCTTAGAATTAACTGCAGGTCACGACGTTATTTCTCGAATAGACTATCATTGCATCCTACTTGCTTTTTACTCTCGTAAATTCGTGGTTTACTCGAGCTTAGTTTACGGTGCTTACAGTGAAAATAAAATCTTATGGATCGAATACCGTAAATTATGTTCAATGTTTATGTGGGACCGAATTCATTAAAACGTTTCGTGAATTACGTTTAAAGCTGACGATATAAGCACAATACCACGAATTTAATTATACACGTTTAATTCGGATCAATAAAGGTATTTGTAAAATAAGTTACCGTGATATAGAATTTTCTTAATGCTTCATGATTGATACCATTTCTGAATTCGTGAATTCTAGAAATCGTGAATTTAAGCGAATGAAAGTAATTACATTTGAGAGGAATTAAGTTTTTTAAAACGATGTTTATTTAATACGAAAACACGATACTAAGGAGTTAAAAACGAGAGCCACGAAATAAGGTATGCAACGAGACCGATAAGTTTTAGAAACTGGTTATATTATATCAAAAATAAAAATTTTCAAAATGTTTCAGAATACCGTACGGCAGGTATTATGCAGTACTATTCTAGAACTAGCAAGGTCTTTAATATAATTGTATGATTCCATACTAACTGTACTATACGGTATAAGTTCCATATTGACAAAGCGGTCATAGTAAAAGACTTTCCAATAAGAGATTACTTTCAAAAAGATGGCGCCATGTGCCACACAAGCAACGAAACCATCGATGATTTAAAAGAAAAGTTTTTTTGATTATCAAAATAACACCTCTTATTCGAAAACCCTGTAATTTTTAAATACACACTAGTTGAAATGAATGAAAATTGCATTATAAGTACTAGGAGTTGCGTGACATTAATGAGGCTTTCGAAACCACAAAATTATGTCCGTCATAATCACATAAATAAGAGTGTCAGGGATTTCTTAATGCCGTTGAGCCGCATTATGTGGCAATGAATGATGGCGAAATTTAGAAAAGTCACACTATCCGGGTGTGACTATAATCCTCTTAAGTGAGCATTTCATGAATTTCTTTCCTTTTAGCATGAGGAAATTACCCCAAAAGTTTCTTATGTTGAAGGTATTTATGTCGTGAGGTGCAGTAATGATAACTCAAATGGTATTTAACACTTAAAACTCTACGATTGCACTTACATTTTTCTTGCACGCTCCTGACTGACACACCTAAAATGGATTTATTTAAATGACGTGTGTTTGATGTATTTGACTGTGTCTGGTGTATTTAGTTACAAATTTTGAATATAAATTATTGTTATATATATATATACCTATATATATGTATATGTTATAATTGTATTCGCTATTAACAGTGGCATAAAGGCATATGTGTGTGCATTTTAAATGCATTCGAAAATCTCATGTAACAATACCGATTTTGCCATCTTGCGTGATACATTTTTTAAAAGTCTCTTAAATTGATTTAAAATTGAGTGTTCAAAATACGCGCACTAAAGTAAAAATTAAAGTAGAAGTCAGAACATACACGTATTTTCTACTTTTTTCTATTTTACATATGTACCATAGAGTAATCAAACCGCAATAAAACCGCGAGTAAAATCTACTAACCTATTCCTAAGATATCCTGAGTACAATTTTATCTGTTTGAAAACTGCATAATTAATACCTATACAAAAATGTTTGTATAAAGACATTTGTTAACCATATATTTAATACGAAAATAATAATACGAAATTTGTATAAACTTTTTTCCAACTTTCTTTGGTTTGAAAAATATACGAGGTGTGACAATTAAGTAATGAGACTGATCCCATAAAAACCGTATATTTCAAAATTATTCTACAACTCTGTCATCCCCTTCAAAGTAGTCCCCTTGGGCAGCTGTACAACGATTCCAGCGCGTTTTCCATGCTTCATAACAGTTCTGTCTTTTATATGAAAATTGCCTATCAACTACATTTACCATAAATCCTCATAGTGCGGCTCGAATGGGTCGTCCTTTTGGATAAAGCGTTTTAAAGATCTTTAGATGTTGACATGTCTGGAGAATCCGATATTTTTAATCATTTTTGAATTATGTCAGACCTGGTGGTATTATATTTGCGGTCAAAATAATCTCTTGAAGTTAAGTTAAATTAACTTAAAATAAAATAAAACAAATAATAAATTTAAATTCATTTTTAACCTAAAGTTTCATATCTGAAAACTCGGTTGTCCGAAGGCAATATAATATAGTTTTCTAATAACATTGATTTTCAGTGGTAATATTTATTTGACGTTACGAATGTAGAATGTTGAATTTACCGCGTTTATGTAATTTTTTTGATGAAATTGTTCTTCTTCTTTATTGGCTTAGACACCACTTACGCGATTATAGCCAAAGCAACAAAATGAAGGACCTACAGTTTATACTAAGCCGCCTCCTAACGGCTGATGGTTTCTTTTATGAGGAGCTTTATTTCATGTCCGAAATACCCTCGGAGGGGTGGACATTCCCTGCCGAGGGGCGACCGCAATTAGAAAATTTAACTTAATTTTTTTTTATTTAAATTAATTTTCCATAACTTTTGGATGTTGGTGGCACCGATATTTGAACCCGAGCCGTCCGAATGTCAGTATGCAACGCTAACCACTCGGCTACCGCGGCCGCCACTCCGCTGATACTGCATACTGAAACTTTTAAAGCTCAAGTATGTCACCATATAACTCGGCTCTGCTATTCGCCGTTCCTTACGCAAAGCCTTTCTCTCGAAAACTACTAACACCGACTTATCAGTTGTTGTCATCGTTCATACCTGTGTACCATATAGCAGTAGTGCAAGCCGAGTAGAAAACCATTCGGCGTGTGGAGACTGAATTTTTCGGCAGGTGTGCCGGAGATACCATCTTTGACCACCGATTGGCATTAAAGTCGCAAAATACGATTTTCACTTTGTGACGGGAGCAACGCTCATGAGTACGCCACTCAAAGAAGGTATTCTTGGCCACACCGTCCTTCTCTTCGGTCAGGATGTAGGTTCAAATCAGCGATATGTTAAACAATTTCCTTTTCATGCGGATTGTGGCGAGGCGTTAATCCCGGGATGAATGCCTACTCACTTCCATTCTTGTCGCGTCCATTGCCCTTTTTGGATGGCGATGATGTCAGCCTTTATCTCAGCGAGGACATCAACCAGCTGGGCATCGGCACCTTCTCAAATAATGGGCCGGACATTCCAGGTGCAGACCCTCACATCGTGATCCTTAAAACATTCGCGGGGGTGGAGGGGATGTCTCATTCGAGACGTTAGTAATTTTTTCATTACAACTGGTTTCTAAGTGGCGAGTCTTACACACAACGCACAACCTCGCTAGATGAGTAAGTTTAAATTTGATACACATTTATATTGCGAGCCGCTTGCTTCAAGACCGACGGACGCTTGCAGCCGCAGCTCTGGAGAACAGACGTAGCATTCAAATTTCAGAGAACCCTTTAAAAGAATAGGTCGAAGTTAAATTATAAAATTATGACTCCAAAAATAAAGAACCGGCCGTATACCATAAATGTTATAGTGGTCCGAGTACCAAGTTTGTTTAAAATATCTCAAAAACTATACATTTGGTATAGTATACCCCATTCAAGAATAGGTAAGGCATACATGTCATAAGAAATGACCAAAATCCAAAAGCTCCTGTGACAGTCGGGTCTTTATACCGGAACGACCAGGATTTTTACTCGACCAAAGACTTTCACTCCCGCAACATTTGATAAATCCCGAAAATTTTTCTGATTTCTACAAGGCATTTAATTGGAATTTAACCAATTTCCTGCAATGTTTGATCATGTAACTTTTTCTTAATATTCGCTTATAAAACTGGGTTGCCAATGTTTCTTTCAGCTTTTGGCTTCATTACTTTATACTCGTACATACATGTTTTATGGAATGCCTACCGAATGTATACCATTTACATGTATTTTTATACTATCTGTTGACAATTACTCGTTGTTACATTTTTGCCGTTGTTCCTCGGTTATACTTTTTGTTGTGGATTCTGCAGTGAAATTGAATACATCTTGAGTAAGCAAATCGTTTTACCTACAAGTACTTGTGCGTTTACCAACATATTGCCCTAAATACAACTGTGCATATGGAAATAATGCCACACTTCGTTCGTTGTTGTTACTTTATCTAACCGCAAATGATAGTAGTAAGTTAAACGAAACTAAACCAAACTAGTTACATTGAGGTAGCTAAAATGGGGTTGAACACAAAGTTGTAACTTTACTGCAATTTCCTTTTTCGCAACAACTCGAGGTAGTGTCAAATATGCTAACAAGCATACATATTTTACATGTCTGCCTGAGTTGTGCCAGCAAATACACATACACTTCCAAGTGTACATACACATGCCACACCACTTGTCGGTTATGATTTGAAATTGAAACAAAACATTGACCCAACAAAGTGAACAATGTATCACTTCGACGCCTCAGCCGTTGTTCGCTTTTACTTTGTCAAAATACATATTTCATACAAATAAATCAAATGCATTGTTTAGTCAGAAAAAAAACTTACAGAGATACTAACCTAAAAGTTTGGAGAATTATTTGTAAAAAATGTTTTATTCTTTCTTCTTCTTTCCCTCTGTGTGTTTGATATTCATAATTTAAATTTTCATACACGTATGTGTTTTGTATGCCTAACAAAATTCTTGTTGTAAAGCTGTAGCGAAAATATAAATTGAGTACAAAACTGCAGGAGCAGGTAGCTTTAAAGCTATATAATACCATCAACTGGATTAATATGACCACATAATTCCATAGATTAACCCTGAGCTTTGTTGAACGCTAGTCAAACAGGAACCTGTGGTCGCTTGAAATCAAAGAGACCATCGGACGGAATGATAGGGAATCGAGGAACTATGATGTTTTTCCGTCTATTATTTTGTAAGTTTTTGACTGCTAGCTGTGGAGAATTTCGTCAGATTTCGTATCATTAGAAAGGGCACACCGTTTTCCAAATTTATTTTATGCGGTGGAACTCCCGCTTAGTCCAAAGAATTAAAAAATTCTGTTGGATAATTGACTTCCTCATCACAACGATGTCTAAGGACTTCTATTTGACGGATTCGCTCTCATTGTTGGACGGAATAGTTTGGTTGAGATCGTAGACATCTTAGTTTGTTGCAGAGAGAGATCCCCATTGATCCCCATAATTGAGTTATATATGTGGGAATGCTCCGTAAATCAGTTCTTCTTTTTACGTCACTAAATTTAAGCAGTTAGCGGACAGTACAATCCGTCCGGAATCTAGATCATGTATGAAAATACATTGTAGTTTGTACATGTCGCCACAACGTTAAGTATTTTAGGCAAGCATTGATCTCGCCCACTGATGTTGATCGACCTGGCAGGTGAGTAGTGTAAAAATATCTGTCGGTCGGCAACTCAAAATATGCGGATCTTTACAAACGAAAGGAAGATTTTGATGTGTATAGATTGATCCGTCTACTTATTTGTAGACGTGCTACTCAAAGTCTTTCAAGAAAATGTCAAAATGAATGTCTCGATAAAACTTCGAACACATCGAACTTGGTTCCAGATCTCTGATTCATCTTTTGGAAACAAAAGAATTCCAATTAGAGATAACATTTAAGAATTTAACTGAAACAAATCATGAATATATGTACTAAAAAAAAAACGATCCAGTTACCGTAAAAAAAATTTCAAGCAAGATAGAATCATTATTACGATTTTCTCGCACCGAATTTCAGAGGAAATAATAGTCTCACGGTTAATCTAAGCAGAAATCCAATGTATCGAATTTCAAGTATATCGAACTATAAATAAGATTTTTTCGAATAGCTCAGTCCCTGGTCCACTTACTTATACATTTTGAGCCAAAATATATTTTCTGCTGACAGCATTGCGCTAGCACGCTCATTGGCTCTATTCAAAAGACATTATTGACAGCAGAGGAAAACGATATATCATTGTACGAGCCTTTCAACATACACTACTACATATGTATGTACAAATTCATAATATACAATACAATAAAGTAAAATAATGCAAGCATAAAATTGGTAGCATGTGCAGCTGGCATGGATTCCTCAAGAAACCAGGGATTTGGTTGTTGTTACTTATATTATTTATTTATGTAACACACTTTTATCCCATCGACATGTACTCTCCATGCGCAACCTTCTTCCGTTTCCCTAAGTGTTCTACTGCATCTTCATTCTCATGTTGGATTCGATTTGCATGCACTTTCCGGTTCGCTGCGTGTTGTTTACTTAAGATACATTATATGAAAGTGGGACTAGCATTGCAGTTACCCTTTAGTATTTATAGGTTTGTGCTATTTAGTAATATTATATAGATACGTGTATGTACATACTTACACATGGAAACTTATTCTGCCTTGACGTGCAGCAGACGTCTTTTGCTTTGCGGTTGCAGCATTAAAGATAGTGACGGCACGCATGCGCACTTTTCAGAAGTGCCTCTTCTACACCAGCATCCTCTGTGGTTTTGGATTAAGTTACCATCAAAGATATAGGCTAAGGGTGCTTCAGTATAATATTACTTATGTATATGTATATATTTATAGTATTTACTTTTATATTTTTATGGCTTTTTATTTTTTTTCCTCTATACGCACGTACGTAAGACGGTATTTTGTATACATTACAAATAAAACAGGGTGATTTTTAATGTGTGATTTCTTCAATTTTATTTTGATGGTGGAGAAAAAAATACAAGCTGCAGATTGGATAGAAAAGGCACAACATTCTTTAAGAGTGTAAAACTGATGGCGTATGGCGATGATATCGACATTATTTACCTCAATAACCGCGTCGTTAGTTCTGCTTTCTCCAGACTGGATAAGGAAGCGAAACGAATGGGTCTGGTAGTGAATGAGGGCAAGACGAAATATCTCCTGTCACCAAACAAACAGTCATCGCTTTCGCGACTCGGCTACAATGTCACTATTGATAGTCATAACTTTGAAGTCGTAGATAATTTTGTCTATTTGGCATTACCACCAATAATAATGTCAGTCTTGAAATCCAACCCAGAAACACTCTTACCAACAAATGCTACCTTGGACTGAGTAGGGAGTTGAAAAGTAAGGTCCCTTCTCGAAGGACAAAAACCAAACTTCAATGCACTCATCATTCCCGTCCTATTATATAGTGAAGAAGCGTGAACGATGTCGACCACCAATGAGTCGGACTGTGAGTCTTCGGGAGAAAAGTTTTGCGAACCATTTATGGTCCTTTGCGCATTGGCAACGAAGACTCTAATGAGCTTTATGAGATATAATGAGCTTTATGAGATATAATGTTAACACAGTTCGGTGAATCAAGAGACATCGGCTACATTGGCTAATTCATGTCCATCGAATGGATGAAAGCACTCCAGCTTTGAAAGTATTCGATGCAGTACCCTCTGGTGGAAGCAGAGGAAGAGAAAGATCTCCACTCCGTGCGAAGGATCAGGTGGAGAGTGACCTGGGTTCACTTGGTATTTCCAACTGGCGCCAGATAGCGAAAAGAAGAGAAGAATGGCGCTCTTATATTGATTCGGCTATAATCGCGTAAGCGGTGCCAACGCCAATAAAGAAAAAGAATATATGAATTTATGCCTAGGTGACTATTCTGCATAAATGTGGCTGTTTCAATGATACAACGTTGAATCTCCTTCTTTGACGCACGCGTGGTTGTAGGCTTATTGCAATAGACCTGTGGTTCAAATAAACCCATAAAAAGAAATCTAAAAATTTTAAATCGCACGACCTTGGGCGCCAATTTCATCACCGAAACGAAGCATTAAACGTCCTGGAAATATTTCAGGCAGTAATTTAAGTGCTTTACTGGCTGTATGACATGTGCGTCTTGTTAAAAACACATATTGGCCACATCAATACAATAGTAACATTGCTTAACTAGCCAATTGTGTTTCCAGCCCAAAATCCACATCAAAGAGTGAAACGTTGTGGATGCATTTATTTTTCGACAATCACATGTAGGTTCTCAGAACTTTAAAAGCGCCAATTTTACCGATTCGTAAGCGCATCAAAGTGAAAATCAGCATCCATTTGTTAATGCCGTTCCATAATCCATTCAACAAACTCTCTTCATGATCATAAATCGTTCGAAAAACTTTTCTCCCGAAGACTCACAAGTCCAATTCATTGGTTATCGACATCATACACGCTTCCGCGCCATATAGTAGGACGAGAAAGACAGTTTGAAGCAGCACTTGTTGGTAAGAGAGCTTCAGTTGTTGTGTTAATTAAATACCATAAGCATGGGGACACGGAGCTTTAGTGAATATACTCTGTAGACAGCTTGTTGAATTTTGAAACTCTTGTCCACGACATCGAATTAAGGTGACAATCCAGAAACACTCCCATGCACTGCTTCGTTAATCTATTTGTATTTTGTGCAATTTAAGTTACACCTGCGCCCCCGTTTTTAGTTCTGTGGTGCAATTCAGTAACTTTTATCAATACGATTTGTCGGATCGCAAACTTGCTAATTAGTCGCTTGCACTCACAATTATGCGATTCGCTAACTCATTTTTGACGTTAATCGGATATTTCCTTTTAATTAAAAAACAAAACGTCCAAATATGCTGAAAGTACAATACAAAGAGCAATAACGAAATCAAAACAAATTCGTGGTAGCATATATTTTTATTGAATGAGTTGTAATGAATTACAAAGTTTACTAATTCAAAACTACGCTAGATGACTCATGGATATTTCCCATTGCTCTCCAGCTGGACATTGAGAGCAACCAGTTGCGAAGAATCGTAAGGCGGTTAGAACCTTTAAGCATTTTAATAGTGCTAAAACTGAAAAAAAAAATCATTTAAAACATGTTGTTATTCTTCTGCCTTTCAGTTGGCTATCGAGTTGAGAAAGGATTTCTTCAACTAAATCTGGCATTAATCTATATATGTAGATTCCAAAACTCAGTTGCATTCAAATGAAAAGGATCTCCTACTTATGATGAAGGGTGCGATACCTCCTCATCTTAGGATAAAACGTATGTCAAATACTCGAAAGCCATTCTTGTTTATTATTTTGTTTTTATTTTTTTATAACTTAGGCAATTTCCCGATTTACTTTACTTTACTTTAACCTTAATAAGACATCTATTTTTTGGCAAGCGCGAAGTACTTCAAAATGTTCGTCGTCTGATTTTGTAATTCATGTTTGTTTTAGTTAATACCTGAAACTACAATCGGGTGGAAGAGTCTGTTATAATCAAGACCTTTGCTTCAAAAAAGTCTGTGTCAAGCTTCGAAATAGTAAAGCAATTTAAACTTAACTTTTTTTTAGATTATTCACATTTATCGATTTTTTTCCTCTATTTGATGCATTTTTTATTTTCTCTATTTCGCCTAGTTTCTCGCTGGGTGCTGTACCGTGTTATTTACAAATTTTCTTACCCTTTTTGATAACCCCAACAGCCACTTATTTGCAATCAAGACAATAATACATTTTTCATTTTATTTATTTCTGTTCTCCTTTTCTTACAGATGGCCCACAACTGCAGGCGCCACGTTTCACCACACAGCCCTCCTCTTCAGGATCGATAGTGAGCGAAGGTCGAACGAAAATTCTTCAGTGTCATGCGTTAGGTAAGTACTGTTATATTTACAACAGAAAGAAATATGTAACAAACATTTGTGCAGAGTATAAGTAGTTCATTGGTCATATATTGCGCCATTGGCGAATTTCCTTTGTTGCAATTCGTAAGTCCTTTAATATTTCATATTTACTACATATAACTTCCTGTGCCACAGCCATCGCTTTTATAGCATTTATGGCGCGCATACTTACTTCCAAATGGATTTGTATGCACGAGTATACGTGTATGTATTGTCGAGGATTGAGTAAAGAGTATTTTCCTTTAAGCTGCTCTTTACGCACCGAGCACTGAACAAGCATTTGCCTGCCATTAAGATTAACGAAATCCAATCGTTCGAATAAACTTTTATTTACACGAAATTCTACACTGCATAGCTCAGAGGGACGGTAGGTCGTCTACCAGCTCTAAGGCTGCTTAATGTCTTACTTTTACTTCTTGTCCACTGCGGCGGCTGTTATTTGCTGTTATGTTTTCTTTATCTTGAGACTTTGTAAATCGATATACACTACCATTTCTCTATCTCACTACTTTTTTACTGTTATGTATATGGGTTTCTTATGCCATTCAGTAAGGACTACGGTTATTATGCTTTTTTTGAATAAAAAGTAAAAATGTAATAAATTTTTATGAGGCTTCCTGTTAATGTTCGAATTTTTTTTTCTTGAACTTCAAGTAGCCACCCACAATTCATTGTTGTCGTGCATATTATTATCTACCTACCCTTTTTGACATTCGATATCAATTTTTGATTATGTACTTTCGTCAGCTGTGCTAGAGTGCATACATAAATAAATATTTGAGCTTTATTTTCATTTCAGCGATACATGTATGTGTTTACATATATCTTGGTCCAAGAAAAAGTAAAACATTATTTTTGCAATAGATGGCTTTAGTGATCTGTGTCTGGGGTTCTATAAGTGCGATTGGATTACGCTAGATAGCATTAGAAAGATAATATTTTGTAAAAAATATAATGGAAGAGGTGTTAATCGCTTATTTCAGTAGTGTTTGAGCACATGTTGAAGATGAGCACCAGGGAAGAGAGAATACACTATATTCCACGGTTTTTCTTCGATAAAGGCGAAAGCGCAAGTCAGGCAGTTAAAAACGTGAATAGAGTTCATGGTTCTGATACTGCAACAATCATGCTTTCGTAGATTTCACCACAGCGCATTGAAAAATACTGAAAAGGATGTGCTAGTACATGCATTCGGTAGCGATGCCTTAGTGGGAAATAGCAATCGGCAGTCACTGCCGGAGTAGATTAAATCCGTAAGGCGAATAAACGAAGGGCAATTGTCGAAAATTTCAATAAAATTATGTAAATCATCTAGTCTGAGCATCAAGCCGGCACTAACAGTCTCCATGCTAGGTTTCACTGGTAGGAATGTTTTGTTGTGTGTTATGAGCCGCTTCCTTAAATTCTCTTAATTTCTTAAATGCTCTTAATTCGGACCTGTAGTGTCAGTAATTGGACTGTCTGAAGGAAGCATTCGCCCAGAAACGCCTAGCTTTGGAAAAAAAGGAGGGGAATTGTGTTTTATCAGTACAACGCCATACCCCACACATCGATAGTAACTCGTCAAAAGCTCCGAGAGCTTGGATGAGAGGTTCTTATGTATCCACCTTATAGGCCGGGTCTCACACCAAGTGATTACCATCTGTTTCTGTCTATAGCGAGTGAATTATCTGGTGAAGAATTGGTCTTAAGAGAAGCCTGTGAAAATCGGTTGTCACAGATTTTTAAAAGGCTGGAGGCCTGGAGGTTGTGCTTGCCAATTCATGATCTCTGACCCCTTTCGGCCCGAACACTTTACAATGTGTGTACGGTCGTTATTTTGCTGATAGACCCAGATTAAGTGTTCGTCATAAGAAAAGCAACCCCAAATCATTACATCCGACTTGCTATGCTTTTCGGCATTTAATTTAATTTCGGAGTCGTATTCGTTCGTCTTGTACTCTTTCCGCCAAAAAATAAAATTTTATTATACTATAGTCCGAGCCGAGTAGTTTTTACACTTTTCATAAGAAATGTGACGCCTTTTGTTTGAAGACACTTTTCGGGAATTTCTTCCCTACAATTTACGTTAGTTTCTATACCTGTACCTGCATCTATTTTTATATCTCTCTTCAGTTCCTCAGTCGTTAACACAATGCAATGTTTAAAAAATTCGACGAATGAGAATAAACTCCCTAACAAAATATTATATAATAAATATGTACACAGTGCGAACAGCTTAGCCTTTAAACATGTCCGTAACTTCTGTTACAAAAAGCGATTATAGTTGATTTAAAATCAAGAAAAAATTAAAAATAAGGATTAAAAAATATAAATTGTTATTACTTGCTAACATCAAATAAATAAAAAATATGTTATTTTCTTTCAACTTTTTCATTCGAAACTGATACCATTATACAAATCAACGTTAACAAATTAATTACTGAAATCAGTTTGTGGTGACAATTACGGTATAATGCGGCAACATTTTATCAAACTAAAAAATATTTATGGATAGCAACATGAATTTTTATAGTAATTACATATTTGTATTTATTTATC
Source organism: Ceratitis rosa (assembly GCA_037013455.1). Lineage (NCBI taxonomy): Eukaryota > Metazoa > Arthropoda > Insecta > Diptera > Tephritidae > Ceratitis > Ceratitis rosa. Next base: position 11,552,580 of record JAWMAG010000003.1, read on the forward strand.
CTTTTGTGGTTTCGAAAGTGCAGAGCTGTATTTTTTTATTTGTCAAACTTAACCGTCAAAGTCAAGAATATATGATAATATATCGCTTAAAAACCGCCCCACCGCGTTGAAATTATTAAAACCTGCTACGAAAATGGTGATTTAGACGTGGTCACATTTCATGTTGTAAGATGAGATTATGGTGCAAATAATTGTCCAACAATTCAAGCTCTTGATAAATTTTTAAAAACTTTGTAGAGATTGGACCGGTTACAGATATTGTAAGTCCTGTGCATCATGGTTTTACTATAAGTGAAAGTATAACCGAAAACTCGAATATGTCTATTTCTCGACGTCCTCAAGAGCTAGGACTTTCTTACAGTACATTATGGCAAATTTAGCATATGGACTTACACTACATACATATAAAGTCGAGCTCCCACAACATTTTTTACTCATGGGGTACATATAAGCGAAATTGTCGAATTTGGGGCTTCGAGAATCCGCAAATAATTGAAGAGAGACCATTACAATCAAAAAAAACTTACTGTCTGGTACGCTATTGGTCCGGAGGTGATATTGAACCTTACTTTTTTGAAAACGACAACAACGCGACTGTCACTACCAATTCAAAGCGTTATGGCCGCATGATAGCCGACTTTTTTTGGCCTGCAATTGAAGAACATGTCCTCATATTTATGGGTTCAACATTATGGTGCCACATGCCACACAAAACCAGCGAATATGGCTTTATTGTGAGAGAAATTTCCCGTACGCGTAAACTATGGTACTTATGCGGATAAATCTTTAACTCTTGAGCACTAAAAACCCAACATTCAAGTCATTACACCGTCCGACAAAAATCAGCTTTTTTTGGCCCACAGAAAAATCAACCATTTTCGTAAACTAGGACTAAAAAAAACTTGGATTTTGCTACATCAAGTCGTTTATGGTTTTTAGGGTGAAAACAACCCATAAATGAAGAGTAACGAACGAAATTTCGGAAAAGAACCAGTTTAATGTGAAGCGGTGGAAAAATGATGTCGCACCCATCTACAAGCGGATTATGATCAATGCTAAATTCACCTAGTTTAAAATTTGTACCAGCATCCCACTTAAAGTTGGTTTAATGTTATTCCTTTTAGCGTTCCCCCTAAACACACAAAAAGCATTAATGTTTCGAAAAGTCTTGCTTGTCCTGCTATTTTCCATTTCCATTTAAATTGATAACCTCCAAAATTAACTTCATATTTTCATGAGTTTCCTTCATGTTTGGAGCTTAGGCAATTGGAACAAATGAATAAAAAAGTTTTATAAATAATTATTGACTTTTACTTATCGCCATAATAGATCAGCCATTTTGAATTCATAATCAGCGACCCCAAATACCCCTAGATACCAACTTCTAAAAAGTTATTAATAATTTTTAAAAGAGATCTTGTCACTTTTCATTTGGGGTTTGTTTTCACCCCTAAAAGCCATAAATGACTTGATCTATCAAAACGGCCAGACACGAGTATTTTTTATTTTTAGTCCTAGTTTCCGAAAATGTTTGATTTTTTTTATTCAAAAAATAGTGTCGAACTTTGTTACATAGCTGAGATGCCGCCCAATATGTGGTCGAAAGTTGCTCCAAACGGATCGAAGTTAGCAAAGGTTACGTTTGCTAAGCGGTCATTTGAATGATGTTTTGTTTGTTAAAAAAGTGGTTCAATAAAAAAAATATTTTAAGTACATTTTATATGTGCATATTTTCGAAACCACAAAATGAACAACCCGATATAAGTATCGGCGTTTCATTTTAAATACTTAACTGCGGTGGCACATATTTTATTGTATTGTTAAATTGATGGCACCTCAGTAACCGCACTTGCCGCACGAATTAATATTTTATACGACGTTTGTTGAAAATCCATTTATTTAATTTAAGTTTTTTTGCTAATTAGTGCACTTTTCAAAAAACAATTAAGTTACAGATTTCACTAGGTAAAGGTCACTTCATTTCTTGTTAATGAAAATACGATCATTATTAATGGAAATCCTCATACAAAGTTTGCAATTAAATAAAATTAGATCAAATTAATGTAGCGAGAAAAAAAGTGACTCACTTCAATAAAATAGATACGAGAATAGAAATAAAAACCGAACCCCATTTAAATTCCCTAAATATATTTGCCTCCATTTAATTTTTCGCTCCGATGTCTAATATGGAATTTTGCATAAAGTCACAGCTCAATGTCGCTGCCAACAAACACACCGATGTAACTCAAAGATTATGCATATTTTAACGATAATGTCTTATGCAGACAGTTGGAGGCATTTCAAGTGATTTATGCTCTTTTTAATCATATTTTTAGCGTGTGCTTTGGCATTTATTTGCAAAATTTAAATAACACAGTGAGAAAATTGCTATATGTATGGAACCAAAAATTGCTCGTAATCATTTCTTTGCGCTTAGTGCAGGAGGGCATGTATGAATAAAGGAATTCAATCCTCGCTTTCATTTTAATTTATTTATATGAACGAGAATTCATTGTGTGTACATCTTCTTGGATTCAATTTATTTATTTATATCCACAGATTTTGAAATATTGGCTCTGAGTGTAATCATCACGAAAACAGCCAAATTCTTTGATCATTTTTTTACTTGTGGCACACGCCACTGATTATAAGTGGTTAATGAATTAATCTTTAATTTACTTTCTTTGAAAAATACAATATTTATGTTATCGAAGCTATGATGATTGCTTTGTTGTTGTTTACTTCAGTGGCTTTTTTTAGTACTGCAGATCGCTTGATTCAGAGTTCATAAATATACGCATTTATATATTTGTTTTCTTAACTTGTAAAGTTTTCCATAAATTATATGTAGCTCGCTGTGATTTTGCTCAGAATCATATGACATAGAAGACCAAATGGTAAAAGAACCAATTTTTTCAGACGTAAAAAGCTTTAATTTGGATGAACAAAATGGGTATTATTATTCCTTTCTTAACATAAGAAAAAAAGAATACAATTGGAAGCATCAAAATACCATTTCGGGATCAATCCATAACGAGAATGCGTCTTCTATAATAAGTGCGACTCGTAAATGCGATCACTGTTTGTTTGAAAACAGAAGATATTTCGTGTTATCCTCGTTCACAACCAGACACGTTCGTTTCGCTTTTTTGTCAAATTTTAAGAGAAAGCAGAGCTAACGACGCGGTTGTTAAAGCCGCCTATATCAATGCCATCGGCCTTTTTCAGTAGTTGTACACTATTGTAAAAGATTGTGCCTTTGTCTATTTATGTAGTTCTACAGCTAAAGAGTCGCCCTGTCTGAAACCTCGTTAGGTATCGAACGGCTAGGAGAAATCCTTCCTAATGTTGGCTGCGCTTCTGGTCTTTTCCAGCGTCAGTTTTCACAGCCAGATAAGTTTTGCGGGGATACCAAATTCAGGCAAAGCAGCGTTAAGGCAGATCCTTACTGTGCTGTTTAAGTCAACTTTAAAGCCGATGAAAAGGTGATATGTATCGATTTTCTCACGGGTCTTTTCCGAGATTTGTCGCATGGCGAATATCTCGTCAATGTTTATTTACCAGGCTTAAAGCCGCACTGACGGTTAGCTTTAGTTACATACGATATTTAGTAGGCTAATCCCACGGTAGTAGACGTGCATACAATTAATATTCGTTTCTATCTCTCAACCCTTACTTATTGTATAATTATTTCTTTCCATACCAACTCTAAAGCTCACGGTAAAATTGCAGAACATACAGTTAACTAATTGAAGGACTCAATTAGCAATATCTCGTTTCAGTATGCAACAACACAATTATTGTCACATCATATGCACCAATGCATTATTACGCAACAAGAAGATTGATGATGTTATTGCTAATTAGAAAACATTGAGGAATACTCGTAGAACTAATTTGTGTCAATATTGTTAAAATATCAATTGGGAAAATATGTAACTATGCTTCTGCTGCGCACCAACGTGGGTAACATATACCTACATACTTCGGTTTGAATTCACACATAAATTCACATTCGAGTTTCCATGCAGCGAGTGTTGTAAATTACAAAAAAAATAGTTTAACATCATACTGCTACTAATGTTTTGATTTAGTTTAGAAACACTTTTGTGCAGCTTGCAAATGAATATGGGTGGATGTGTAATACACAAATGAAATAATAGCAGTATTGAACTAAAGATATTATCTTTTGAATAGATCGATCTTGGAAAGAATAAATTCTCATAAGAAAAGAGCTATCTATGTATGTTCCAAATATTAGGTAAAGTAGAAAGTTCGTTCGGTTTTTTTTATGCAAATGGTTCCAAACGGTCAGAAGGCTTATCTTTAGTTCCTCAGCAATTAAATAAGTGCTCGCGTGACGGTCTGTTTCCACTATTTCCATGATTTTATCGCAATTTTCGAGGACAGGCCTCCCGACGCGTGGTGCATCTTTGACATCGAAATTACCGGAACGGAACCTAGCAAACCACTTTTGTGCTACACATTCGTTTGCAGTATCGGGCCCATAAACTAAATTAATTTTTTCAGCCGCTTAGGCTGCTTTTTCGCCTTGATCGAAGAAAATTTGTAAAATATAGCGAAATTTCTCTCGAATTCGAAAATCTGTCAAAGACAAACTTTTAGATCGAATAAACATGTTTTCAGTGCCATATAGTATGACATGATGCGACACGTAACACTAGTACTATGTACAATTACGCCATCTCTTAGATAAAAGCCGAACGAAATTTTTACTTTACCGAATATGAAGTAAATTGAACCCTAAATACAATTTTTTGTCTAGATCGGTCGCAGGTCCAGCAATTTTATGCTCAATATTAGGCAAATCGAGTAAAAAATTTGATGTTTACCTTAAAGTCCACTTCACTGACAAACATTTTTCCATATATTAAGGTAGACAAATAGTTATTTATATTCCAAACATCAAGCTAATCGAACCATACGTAATTTTTCGAATAGATCGGTCATAGCTTTACTTTCCGAAAAGAAAAATAAAGAGGCAAATAGCTTCCTATATTTCCAAAATCCAGCAAGTCGAGCTAGTCGAATACGATTTTTTTAATAGATCATCCTCAGATCCACCTCATGGAAAGAAAATATATCTAAGTGTTAATCTAAGCAAAGGGCTATCTATCTACGAAATTTTATGTTAATTGAACCATGTATACAATTTAACCGAATACCATGTATCCTTTGAATTTGAATACAAGCAAAGTAACCAAAAAGTACATATAAAACAAATACGTTGATGTATGCATGTAAAAGCATGCATATACACACTCGTACATACATCAAACAAATTGGCACGTTTCAATTCTCTAAAGAATAAATTGATTTGATTTTGTCAACAAACTTACAACATTTTTCACTTAGTTCGTGCAAAAAAGAAAACCGAATTGATAACGATAACGTCAATTTTAAAATGGCTGGTTTCTATGATTTAACAGCACACTTTGATTCTAACATTATCTGTTAACGATTTAACATTAACGACAGCATTTCATTTTGGGTAAAAAAGAAATGGAATTTATTTCGATAACTGCCATAACGATCACATTTTCAAATGTTTTAACCAAATTGATTGAAATTTTTTGATTAACATGAAGTTTATCGTTACGATGCAGCTTTAGTTTAACCGTGTCGAGACTGCTGGGATGTTTTAGCTCAAAACTTTTCTTAAGGCCATGGTTCCTCAAAAAAAACGTGTTTTATTAAAACAAATTTTATTTAATTAAAAAAATATTTATAAATCGAAGTTTTTTGTAGATAAGTAAACGTATAACAATATTAATAGAAAAAAAAATATTTTTTTAAATGTTGGCTCTTAAAATTGCTGCTGAAACGCATCCCTTTTGTTGGTGAGTGACACGATAACAGTAAAACGAATCAGCTGAAAGCAAAAATCATTCTGTATCACATTGGCTATGGCCGGAACTACAATGAAAAATTTTCACCAAAAAAAAAAAAACAAATGGAGGACTTTTTAATTTTTGACCCTTTTTTACAATTTTAATTGTTTATAAATTTTTTAAATAACAATTAATACTTTTGGTTGTAATACCGACCATAGAGAGACATTTTAGGAGTAAAATTACATTTGAGTTCAAGTGGATAAGTTCAATAGATTCCAAATAAGAGTGTCCACCCAGTTGAAAAAACGTGGTTACGAGAAAAAGGCGATTAAAATACTAGAGCGGGCGGATTTACCGCTTAGCGCGCTCCGCTCTCCCCTCTTCTATACTCACTTCTTGGTCTTGCGGACGTTCGGGACCAATTCTATATTATTTCTAAGAATATTTTCTAGCAATTTATAGAAAAAAATTTCGATTTTTTGAAATTTTTTAGAGGAACCTGGTTTTAAAAATCCTGACTTGGAATATACCACATGAAATTGGTTCAAAAACACGCTCTTTATGGTTATTTAGTTGCATTGTTGACAGTTTAGGCGGGGAAAAACTTTAAATTTTTGGCAGATGGCATTTTGTTACCACGTGGTCTTTTGTTGTGAAATTTTCTTCCGGATTATTTTACGTAAAAAGTAAATAATTATCTTCTATCTTTATCTGAAATTACCCGAAATTATTATTAAAGTATTCTGTATTAAAATTGATATATTGCAGGTAAAAAAGAATCTTAGTTATTACCTTTTCCACCACTTTTTTATGTGGTATTAAAATATATTTTAGTCCCGACCAAAACGACTGTTGAGACTCTAAATACTGTACAGGGCATTTAAAAAAAAAAACAGAAATTAATTTGTTATACGGTAGGAACAACTGATTTCACCACTAAAGTATAAATGAAAAATTAAATGTCATAAAATTATTTCTTGGGAAAAAAGGTTTAGATCAACATTGTTAAATATTCTATAAAAAGATTAAAATAAGTTTGTATACACTCTAAAATGCAGAGTCTAACATCTCCCACAACTTTGTAACAATTTTTAGTTTTGAAAAGAGTCTATAATTACAAACATGTTCATTATATACATCAATGAACACAGAATATGCTAATGCTGCCACAATAGTCCCATCGTCTTAAATATTCTGATCACATTGACTGTTTAGCTCATGTTATATTGTAGATACTATATTTGACAGTAAAAATCATGATTTAATCGATGAAATTAGTAAACATTAAATCATCACAAAAAAATTATTTTACTTAATCCTTATTACATTTACAATGAAATGCTTCATCTCAAGCCAAACGGAACTCTAAGTGAATCTATCCTTCACCATACACGTATGTCGTTTGCTCTTTAAAGCTGGTTTATGTTATTGTGCATATGTGTCACGTATTAAGTACCAGCAAGTTCTCGCTGCAGCAGCGACGTCAATTATCCTTCCTATAGAAGCATTTGCAGCGTTCATAACTGGGAAGATTGCAACATTTATCAACAGATGCTGCCTTTCTACGACCATAACATAACCATAAAATGGTAATAGTGTGAGCTACTCACCTGCTTACCTGCAAAGTAATATTGCCACTGCAAAGTAGCACTGCCACTGCATACTTACAACTGCCTTATCCCCAATCGTGACTGCAGCATGACTGGCTGCATTCAACTGAAATAGAAGTGATGAGTAATTTTTAGGTTATCTAGAATTAAAGGAAAAAGAGCTCGAGAAGAGGAAATGCGTACATACAACTCATAGGTTGTACATACATACATATATGCTAACTTTTAAGAGGAAAAAGCAAAAAATTATTGAAAGGGAAAAAAGTTTAAACAGAACAGTTTGGAAAAAATGTCTAAAAGATGGCACAGCGTAGCAGTCAAGAACTGAAAGAAAGAGCACTTACTTACTTGCTGCAGCTCTGGCTGCACTACACAAGTAAGCAGTTTAGTTTAACTTATATTTTATTCATATCTTCATTAGGCGACTACGCACACAATGTAAAACCGAACAGGGAAGAAAAACTTATCGTAATTCGTATAAGCGACGACAAAAAAATAGCACTTTGGTATTCCCGCCTGTCCACACAACCATATGCAATGCATATATATGTATGTATGATATGTGCATGCTCTGTAGGTATTTGCAAGTGTCCACCATGATCTGCTTCTCAAATATAGTTCTTCTAGCAAGTATGTATGTATTTATTCGTTGTAGTCAACTCTTTTATATGCAAAGACGGAAGAGCGTTGCAATTGCAGCAATTTACCATATATTTAAAGTTAATGCAACCCAAAATCAATTCAGTTGGATGCGATGCAAGGAAAGACAAAGTAAAGTAGTGGATGCTCTCAAATTCGAGTTGTAACAAGGTAATAAATTAAACAAGGTAGCTACATAATTTTTATGTTAGCCATAAGTTCTACATTTTACAACACTTTTTACAACTTATTTAAAATCCTGGAGTAGAGTAAAATAAGATAATTTCTAATAAATTTTTCACCAAGAGTAAGCAGTCAAAATAAAGCAGCAGGTTATGGGGTATAAATTTGAATATCATTTGGATCAAGAAAACTCAAAGCCTAAATCAAAGCAATTGTTTAATAAGTATTAAATCTTAGATGCAGTTAGTATTTTGTGGAGAATCCTATATTGATTATAACCGCGCTAATTGACGATGCATTGAATCCATTTTTTAATTTGTATGGCACACCATGCCAATGAGCTTGTTTTAATGTATCTCAATATGGTTGTGTTGACCAACCGATGACCTCTACCCTATTTGCCAAAAAACACTGTTTCAACAATTTACTAGTATAGGATTTCGGGACGTTGTCTTTCTGGTAGACCTACCCTATATTGACATGCCTTCTCTGGCATAAGTCAACATTATTGTGTCCAATATTTCGATATATTTTGACTATGCTAGTTACGCGGTATATAGAACCTACAACATAATATGAAAGATAACCCCAAATCATTATAATCGATCCGTAATATTTCACAATATTTAAAGTGTGAATTCAAAATAAGGTTTTCACCTAACGTCTTGTCTTGTAGGCTTCCCGAAAGTTTTTCTTTCGTCTGACCAAAAAAATATTCGGCTTATTATTTTCTCTTAACCTTCTTTTGATAGTTTCCACACTTCCTTCTATTATTCTGAATTCTTTATTCGTCTTCTCAGCTGCCGAATTTGATTGTCCTGACTTTACCATACCAATCGAGACACTCTTCGTGAAGTCATAGGAGGCTTTCTTCCACGAGTTTCTTTTTCGGTCCTAAATTTCAACGTATTTGAAATAATTTTAGCTGAACAACCGATCACATTTTGAACTCCTTTGTCAGTTTTACCTTAAAAAAATTCCCGCTTTTCCTGCAAACAATGTTTTAGTCGTCCACTCATGTTTATGAGAGATATAAAAAGACAAATTGCGGCTACCAATACATGTACACGTATGTACGAATGGGCTAACGAAAAGTTGACCAGAAAAGAAATTCTTTTTGTATTTATTTGTCCTTTTTTATCTTTTTTACATAATCGCCATTGATTTCAATGCATTTCTTAAGCCTATAGAACCACTTCTGAAAACAGTATTCAAAATCTTTCTTTTTAAGCTTATCAAGCTCAGCATTAACCGCATTAATTATCTCATCGTTGCTATTAAAGATCTTTCCTTTTAATTTGTATTTTTATTTTTGGAAATAACGAGAAATCACAAGGTGTTATATGCGGGGAATATGGTGATGGACGTATTTCTTCGATCCCAGAGATCACAATAAAGTTACACGTTATTTCAGCAGTGTGGGATGGCGATTGTCATGTCTTTCTTCCTGTTTTCAACCAATTTCTGGTAAGCATTCTTCGTTCCGGTGCCACCAACATCCAAAAGTTACGGAAAATTAATTTAAATAAAAAAATTAAGTTAAATTTTCTAATTGCGGTCGTCCCTCGGCAGGGAATGTCCGCCCCTACCAGTGTATTTCGGACATGAAATAAAGCTCCTCATAAAAAAACCATCAGCCGTTCGGAGGCGGCTTAGTATAAACTGAAGGTCCCTCCATTTGTTGGAAAAACATCAAGACGCAAAACCACAAATTGGAGGAGGTGCTCGGCCGAAAATCGCGTAAGCGGTTACAAAGCGCCAATTATATATATGTATTATATTCTTCGTTGTACCATTTTGCAGTTACCGTCTGACCCTTTTCCAGCAGCTAAGATTTTAGATCGGGTGAAGTAAACTGACATCATTACTTTTGTTGCTGATTTTTGTTGCTTAGATTTTACGGGTGGGTTTGATCCTGTTGGACTCCATACCATTTGTTTAGGAAAAGTTTAACAAAATGCACTCGAGCCTCTTTTTGGGTCTCATTTAAAATTCGTGGTACCCATCGAGCAGATTTCTTCGTGTATCCCAGATGATTACTTAATATTCGTAATACAGCAATGGCATTGAAGCCTAATTTATTGCAATCACTTCTTGTGTCAGTCGTGTGTCTTCGTCAATTGATTTTTGTGGACCTTCTCGGGGCTCGTCCTCTACGGAGAAATGGCCGGTCTGGAAACTTCGGAACTACTTAGAAATAGTATCGCCATCGTTCCATATGCAATTTGGTATTCCCTGAATATGTTTGTTTGGTGTAACTTAAACCGAAACCGAAACGAAGAGAATCACATGGAGAATTTCTGTTTGCGTTGATGATGGAATTACGTCTTGCGTTTTCTCGTCTCCATTTCAAGCCATCTTTCTAAAATTTGAAAGGAAGACTAATAAAGTAATTGCAAAGGATTTGGTATATTTAGATTTAACAAAAACAAATAGAAAGTCACCAACTGACCGAAATTTTTTGATTCCCTCGTAAGTACACTAATATATCTTAAAAAAAATTTCTAACAATAGATGCAAGACCAATTTAATATAGACAAAATAAAAGTACAAATAAAATAATAAAAAATATAAATAATTTCTGTTTATTTATTTTCAGGTTATCCCCAACCCACATATCGCTGGCTAAAGGACGGCATTCCAATTACAGATTTCTCATCCAGTCAATATTACCGTTTGCAGAAAACACGACGAGAGGATGCTGGCAGTTATCAGTGTATAGCAAAAAACGATGCCGGTTCGATATTTAGTGAAAAGATCGACATCGAAGTTGCGTGTAAGTATATTAGTTTAAGGCACTGAGATTGAAAAACTGAAATTATCAAAATAAATTTTAACAAAATTTGCTTTAAAAATAAAAATAGGGGATATTTTGTTTCGAATGTTCTTGCATTGTTAGGTATATAAATTAAATGTAGGCAAGAGAATCATTGTGTCCGCTTAGAAACAAGGCCAAAAAGATTTATAAAGATAATTCCACCTTAGTATATTCAGAGCAGAACAGTTGAAAAGTTTCTTCCCAGTAAAATTCCGACAGTAGCGACCAGGCAGCATTTTCCGCCTTATGGCGTGAATACCAATCGGAAACAATTGTGTGACAAGAAATACGCTCTCTGAATTCATATTCGACAAGACAAACACACAACTTATCGCGTACGGGCATTACTCAAAAACCCACCGACCTTACAAGAAATCTTACTGTTATGAAAAAGGACATTATTTGTATGTTTATTTTTAATCTGGGAAGCTTGAAAGCTCATCTGCTAAACTACATATAGGTATGATTTTAAGGAAAACACCACTACGTTTGCGATGCTGGAACAAAACTCCATCCCAGTATAAATCTGAATTCAATCGTAAGGAAGTTTACAGCCTCCAACTTTCCATGACTTTTTCCATCGCAGCTGCCTTTGAAGTAATGAAAATAGCCAAACATAACCAGATCACAAGAATTGAGATAAACCGATATTATCTGGCAATAGCATATATTAACGTAGCCCAATTTTCTATTTTTTGCAAAAACATAACAAGACTAATGGCCTCAAGTTCCTTTTCAATTCCGATATTAAGCCTTGAGCTGAGGTCAGTGCGATGGAACGATGGGCTCTACGAGTTATACGATGACATAGTTCAGCGAATGAAGAGACAGAGAATGGATGCAACACTCTTTGAAATCATTCGATGCAGTACCCACTGGTGGAAAAAGAGGAAGAGGAAAACCGTCACTCCTTTGGAACGATCAGGTGAAGAGCGCCCTGGTTTTACTTGTTGTTTCCGACTGGCGCCAAACAACGAATAGATGGGACGAATGTCGCACTATTATTGCCAACGTCAATAAGGAAGAAAAAGAAGTTTGGATACTATCCGGACCGCATGTTCTTAAGAGTATTAAGATGTATTCGGCGCATAAATGATTTCGAAAAAGTCTGCGAACATATCTGCGATTCTTTAACAACAACTTTATCATTCATTTTTATAGATGATGGAAGCCCAAAAAAATCTTACGTTTCGAACTTCGGACTTAAAATAATATTATTTCGAACTCTTGTCACATGCTTCTTTACGAAATTTGAAATTATAAAACATACATATTGTACATCTCGTATGATTATTGCTTCTTAAACCCCTCTATAGAAGCAAACATATGTTAATATGAACTCATATTTGTCCCCTTACTTTCTTAACACATTTTTTACTCTTCCTTCTGTTTCAGATATGGGTGTGTTTGAAAACACTACGCTGGGACATCTCACAGTAACATCAGGACATCCTGCCATTTTCGATTTGCCACCCATCGAATCGCAACCTCCACCATTGGTAATGTGGCAGACGGTTGAAGGTCCACTGAACTATGACATCAAATATGCCGAGACGAAATCGAATCAATTAATTATACTCAGCACAGACGAAAATGATCGAAAAGCTTATCGAGCACGAGCTATAAACACACAATTGGATAAAGAAGAAAACAGCGCCTTTATACAACTGAATGTGAGTGGCGATCCATATGTGGAGGTAGCACCGGAAATTGTTGTACATCCACAAGATATGAAAGTGAAACGCGGTGAGCAAGTAGCAGTATTGGAATGTATTGCAAATGCGCGTCCGCTGCACGAATTGGAGACGCTATGGCTAAAGGATGGCATACCCATTCAGAATGCAGGTGTGCCGCATACACTGAACGATCCATGGAATCGTTCGCTCTCCCTACTTGCAGCCAATTTAACACATTCCGGTGAATACACATGTCAAGTGCATTTACGTAGCGGTGGCTATGATACGGTTACTGTCAGCGCTAAAGTCGAAGTATTGGAGCCGCCTACCTTCTTTACGCAAATGCGTACCGAAACATTTGGTGAATTTGGTGCATTGGTGACATTGCCCTGTGATGTTGTCGGCGATCCAATGCCAGTGGTAAAGTGGTATAAAAATGCTGAGCCCGTCGATTTCAATGATGGAAAGTAAGTGTAATCAAATGTATTTGTAAAGGGTTTTCCTGTGAGAGGTGTTATTTTGAATAACCTTCTGGTCACTTTTGAAATTATATTTTTTTACATTTGACAAGTAAAAACTACACCAGTAATAAAAATGGAACGATTCAACCTTCAGCAACGCATTGAAATTATTAAAATTCACTATAAAAATTTCATCGAAAATTATCTCAATTGATGAAGCCCATTTCCACCTCGATGGCTATCTCAATGAGTAAAACTGTCGCATCTTGGGCTCGAAAAACTCAAGAATTATTGTGGAAAAGTCTATTCATCCTCAAATTGTAACTTTTTGGGGCGGTTTATAGTTCGGCGGGGTCTTGGACCTTACTTATTGGAGAATGAATGGATTACGCTGTCGAGAGATGATTAATGACTTTGTATGACAGGAATTTGTTGGCATTTACTACTTTCAACAAGACCTCGCTGCGTACCACACAAGCAACGAAACCATCGATATTTTAAGGGAAAAGTTTTTTTTAATATCAAACTAACACCTCTTATTGGAAAACCCTATATATACCCAGATAAGACAGAGAAGAAGCATTTTTCTGAGATAAAAATGTATTTATTTAATATTAACTGTATGCAAATCATTGCTGTTTCAGATATACACTACAAGATGACAACTCTTTGAATATAAAAAAACTTACGTTAAAAGATTCGGCGATGTTTCAATGTCTCGCAAGTAATGAGGCGGGTGAGAAGAGTGCCTACACTTGGCTGCGTGTTAAATGTGAGTACTTATGAATTCTATATAACAAAAATTCTATATAAAGGTGCGAATAGTTATAACTGTACATACATACATACATATATCAAATCTTAATGCTTTCCATGCTTACTCATTTACATACATTCATTACCAATTTCTCATACTCTCTCTCTCTCTAATCTAACTGCATACTGGGATGTACATATAAAAAACTGAAAAACTATCATAATAAATTTAAAAAATGCCTGCTTCAAACTAAATAATTGATGCGTGCAACGTTAGCTTCTGCCGATAATTACCTTGAAGGACGGCATTCCAAAGCCGCTGAAGCTTCTACTAACTTCTTACAAAATACTTTGCCCTCATCTGCAACTAATATTAAACGTTCGCATGCGATTCCCTTGCATTTTGTTGAAAAGTTTCATTCGTCGTCGTCGTCGTCGTCGTCGCCGCCGTCATCTTCGTCACAGTGGCACATGTTGCAACGCTTTAAACGTTTAGCTCAACCGCGTATAATTCGTGTTAAAGCATCACCATCATACGAGTATTCTGGCTTGGGTACTGGCTATCGGCGCAAGGATTTTCGCTTTGGTATGGGCGCTTAATGCTACTATCTTTCACTTAATGCACACTTTAAATTCATTTGCATGCATGATTTATTGTAAATATTATCACTCTATACGCACAATTTATGCTTCCATTTGCAGTCTCTTATACGTTGGGAACCTCTGTTTATAATATTGCACGCTTTATTTTCTTATACTTCACTTTTAGTATATATGTATGTAGAAAAGATTATTCATAATATAGTAATTTATATTTTATCAATAACTTATTTTTTAAAGCTCATGAGACATTTTTGAATATACTGGGAAATGTAAATATTGAAAACTTCTTTAAACTATTTACCAGCGATGCTCAACAAACGCAACGATATCATTCCGTTTTGCTAATAAGAAAAATTAACTCAACGAAATGAAATCGTTTCGTTTCGGCGCCATGAAATCGTTAACGTTGAAACCGCACAAAACTCATCGTTAACGTTAATTTTAAAATGGCTACCTGTCATGATTTTACACCACACTTAAATTTTAACATTTAACATCAACTACTAACGATTTAACATTAACGACAGCTTTTCGTTTAGGTTAAAAACGAAATGAAATTTATTTTGATAACTGCGTTAACGTTATTATATCTCAATGGTTTAACCGAAACGATAGACATTTTTGGATAACGTGACATTTTTCATTAGGATACCGCCTTGCTATTTTTATAAAATTCTTCTCCTTCTTCCTTAGAAAACAACTAAGTTTATAAAGTTTTCTTAAAACGTAATCTTAAATTTGGACTTGCTTGCAAATTTGAAAATATTCGAAAGTTCATGGTTGGTTGGTTGAAGTGTTTGCCAGGCATCAGCTCGCTTGGGCCACCAACATTGGCAAACATAGGTCCAAAATTTTGTTTAAAACTTATTACATCCGATTCTTCTTGTCTCTTGCACCTTTTTTCTCCATAAAACAGTTACATTAGGATCCCTAATGCTCGGTCGTATACTAGTTGAGCCCTTACTTGCTTGTTTAAATTTTATTTATTGCCTATATTAGGCCTCTCATAGAAACCCATGCTCTATCATCTGCTTTGGCTACGTCGGTATCACCCAGGTGTCTCGATCAACATCTTTTGCTATTGCCGACGGATCGTCTAGAGACTATAGACTAGCAATCCCGAACGTGGACAACCCAGTTTTCTCTCCTTCACGGCTCAGGACAGGCCACTTCGAGGGCTCTAAAATGCGTCCTAAAGAAGAAAAGGATTCAAGGAAGGAGAAGAAATTCTGGTCGATACCTACGATGATGGCATCCCATTACGGAGCGCCGGCACAGTGTAATACCTCCCACATATCCGTCCTCAATTCCCTGCTTTGCTTGACCAACATCTTGAAAATAGATTTCATTGACATTACAGCCTCCCTCCCGCTTACAAAGATCTTCATCACGTACAAGTCGTAGCTTGGAGTTGTCCAACAGCTCCGGATTATTCTCTGCCATTGATCGAATGGCTGCGACGTCTTCAATAAAGTTGATGGCCAGTCTAAACACTCCATTTTCAATTAGAGCAGGGTCGATTTGAAAAACAGATGTGTCTGAAGATGGCGTCATGGTCTGTTATTCAGATGATATGCTCCCTTCGGCTTGCGTCTGCTTACAACTTTCGTTCCTACACTGTGCCCCCCGTAGTCTCCAACTGGCAATGCAGGTGGGAGGCGTATGTTTTTGATTCTTTTTTTTTATCGATTTACCCTCATATCGGACTCCTACCGCAGCCTTTTACCGGTATCTTGAGGCTTTGGATCAATTTCGGGTTTAACTTCCTCTCCTGTCTTCTTTTTAATTGACAAGCGCGGTTGGATTTATACTTTCGTGGGTACCACCTGGAATACATCCAACGTTATAACCTTCGCTCATGTTAAGTTTGCGGTTTATCCTTTCTGCCAAAGTGAACGGCTTTCCAGAAGAGTTTTATTTCAATCAATAATAATAATTGACGTTTTATAACCGCTGAAGCCATTTCCGGCCGGACGTTAATTGCTTTAAATTAATTTCATCCATCATTAAACCTTTCATAAGGAGGTAATGTTCATTTAATTCTGCTTCCAGCAAACAACGATTTAATCATTCATCGGAAAATTTAATTCATTAAATAACTTCCTAATTTTCCCCTGCTTTGTGAGTCATTTATACTCATTATCTACTGCAACTCCTTACAACCGATGGAGTATGAAGTGTTTTCAGTCTGCAGCAAGGACGCACCTTAAAGCTGCACCATTATATAGGTACATACATACATAAGCACGATTTCACTTTTGCTTACGACTCATTTCGATTTCATTTACCATTGCCATCCAGACGAGAAGTATTGAAAACAAATTAGTTGCCCTTACGACCATTCGACGTTGGCAAACAAGCACAAAGAGAAAAAAACAGAAGAATGCGCGTCTTGGTGCGCATGAATAACTTTGAAGTTGACTTGACTGTACTTCAACTATTGATTTTGAAATACTTGATAGTTGAAGAGAAGTCTCATTTTAAGTGGTAATTAAATTCATTCGAATGCCTCATTCATTATAACTAGTTTTTCATTTTATTTTTAGTTTTTTTTCTCCAACTTTTCTCTGCTGTCCTTTTGTTATTGGGTCTCTTAAGTCAATGTGCATTTATTTGCTAATTTAGCGGAAACAGGCAGATAAACTGTGATAAAAATTTATACAAATGAAAATTGACAATTTGGACGATGAGCAAACTAGAATTTGAGTGTATTGAAAATGTCGATAGCGCAGTATTCTTCTTCTTCTTCATTACGCGATTATAGCAGAATTAATAATAGCGCGCCATTCGTTCATTACCTTTGCTGTTCAGCGTCAGTTAGGAATACCAAGCGAAACCAGGTCGCTCTACTGCATCGAATACTCTCAAAGCTGGAGCGCGTTCATTCTTTCAAACGACATAACCTACCCAGCGTAACTACAGTCTCTTCATTCGCTGAACTATGTTAATGTCATATAGCTGGCACAGCTCATTGTTCCCTTGTCTGCGGTATTTGCGGTAGCCAATGCGTAAAGAAACATAAATTGTTTGAAAAGCGTTTTTCTCGAAAACTCCCAGGGTCATCGCAGATGTTGACATCATCCACGCTTCTGCACCATAGGACGAAAATGATGAGTGACTTGTAGAGTTTGGTTTTTGCTCGTCGAGAGAGGAATTTACTATTCAATTGCCTACTCAGCCCAAAGTAGCACCTGTTGTTATTCTGTTATTCTGCGTTGGATTTCAAGACTGCCATTTGTCAAGATAGGTGACGTTATCTACGACTTTAAAGTTATGAATGTCAACAGTGACATGGAAGCCAAGTCGCGAATGTGATGACTGTTTATTTGATGACAGGAGATATTTTGTCTTGCTCCCCGTTCACTACCAGGCCCATTTACTTCGCTTCTTTATCAAGTCTGGAGAAATCAGAACTCACGGCACGGTTGTTGAGGCCAATAATGTCAATATCATCGGCATACGCCAATAGTTGTAAACTCTTGTTTGTTAAAGAGTGTGTCTTATCTATTGAGCTCTTTAGCTCAAATTGAAGAAACTGCACGATAAGGAAGCCTGTCTGAAGCCTCGTTTGATATCGAACGGCTCGGAAAGGTCCTTCACGATTTTGATCGATCTTTTGGTCACAGCCGTATAAGGTTTGCGGAGATACCGAATTCAGGCATAGTGGTGTAGAGGCAGCTCCTTTTCGTGCTGGCGAAGGCTGTTTTAAAATCGACAAGGTGGTGTTTATCGATTCTCTTTTCACAGGTCTTTTCCAAGATTGGCGCATGGTGAATATTTGGTCAGTGGTGAATTTGCCAGATCTAAAGCCGCGCTGATAAGGTCCAATCAGTTTGTTGGCGGTAGTCTTTAGTCTTATACAAGATATTTAAGAGACTAATGCCACGGAAATTGGCGCAGATGATCTCAGTAAAACTAAATAAATTTAACCAATTTAATAAAAGGAGAACAAAACAGCTGTTGTATTGGCTAAACGTAGAATGTGCTGGGGTATTTTACATAAATTGGGAATTAAATGCAATGTGATATGATCAACAATAAATTCGCAGCAATCATGTGTTACCATTGACACCGAGAATGGAATGTGATATGATCAAATGAGCTGTCATAAGCTACCGAATAACTGTTATTAGAAGTGTTTACAGTTGGTAAAAGTTCGTGTAGCACGGTGGAGTAAATAAAAGGCAGTTTTTTTTTTTCTAAATAACCTGAAAGGTGAATAAACTGCTTGGCGCACAAAAAGTGTCCCTTGCGATTTAACGTGTTTACACGCAATAAATAAAGTAAAATACTAAAAATCTACACTCCGCTGACATTGCACTTCCCGAATACACCTGCATGCATTTAATAGTTGTTAAAAGCTTTAGCTCTCACTGCACATTCTTCAAACAAACGTCCATTTGAAACGAAATATTTATGTAATAAAGTTTTCACCGTTCATGCCAATAATGCCTTATATCCCTGTGGGCTTGTGGCAACCATTAATTGCTGCAGGTCACCACTGAAGCATAAAATTGGAATCAATATGTTGTTATTTACTTCCAACGGTACCGCCGGGTATAAAATGATTAATGACGATTTTACCGCGAACATACTATATTTCCTTATAATATGCAAATGTATTCATTTTATATGTGTGCACACATATCTGCAAATAAATATACGTATGTATGTGAACTCTACGTCAAAAGCCTTTCTCAGCTAATATTACATACCTATTGTAACAGTTCGACGTTGTACCTACAATCGGTAGAATAATAGTCATTCATTTACCAACAACACGTTTTCCAACCAAAAAAGAATCCAGTGGCGTGATTAATTTTCACCGACCACGGCGCACAATCAAGCCGCGGACTATAAGGTAAATGAAAAGTCAGCAGCTTTTTCCTACTCGACTACGTTACGCGTTAGCTACGACCCAGGTCCTCCACACACAGTGTTTCCGCCAACACACCGTCAATTGTTATATCTGCACCATCGTTTGCTCCTCACACGAGGACGGTCACAGCAATATAGGGCATTCGTTTGGCGCCCTCCACTGGTATACGTGTACGCTATGAAGCAATAATTAAATTTATACGGACGAACAACGTTTGTTGCTGAAAATCAATCGAATTACTAACAGTTACAATTAACGCTATAATCAAACCGTTGCAACAAGCAAATGGCTTTCTCAAAAAATTATAATTAGAATATGAAAAATGTCTGCAAAAATGTCTACTAATTAGTGGTAAGGGAATAAAGGCTTTACCGTTAATTAGTTGTAAATTGAGATTGCAAAATGACAGTGAATTTTGTTTGGAATTCGCTTACGAAAAAAAAACATTTCCATGAAAATTACATTTAGAAAGTCGTAGAATTTTTTTATGTGCATACAGTGACGTACTAAAGTCTACATACGACCATTTTTTTAAATTTAATTAAAAGGCCGAAAACCAAAAATTATTATTTATTTAAAAAACTTAAAAAGGGCACCAATGAAAGTGAACATAAATGATTTTCCAATAAGTATTGTTAAAAGTAAACGTTGTCCAGATCAATACCATCCAAATACGGGTATAAAAAGTCATTAGCGCAATCTATTCTTTTTCGGACCATTTTTTGGCGTAGTGTTTTCTTGTCAAATGTCAAAAGAGACACCTACCGGATGTTTTTCATCATTTTTGAAAAAATTGTTAAATTTATACAAAGTGGTTGAGCAAATGATTCATACCATAAAAACTTTACAGAATCCCAGTCCCAGGAGCTAGCTAGCAAAATCCGAAATTATTGTGTCAATAACAAGGACATTTAACAACGTAGGATTCCACAGCAGAAATCCCCACAAGACTCATAAGTGAGAAAACCCGTGTACTTCGTTTGGAAATCGAAAAAAAGCATGTGAACAAGGATCACAAGTTCTGGGAAAGAGTGTTTTTACGGAGGAATCCAAGTATAATATATCTAGATACAATGGCAGAGCAAAAGTTTGGTGGAAACTCAATACTGCCATGGATACCAAGCATCTTATTTCGACCGTAAGTCATGATGGTGGGAGTGTCATGATTCGGGGAGCAGTTGTTTTGGTCTTTATTGATGGAAATATGGATCACTCCCAATATAAGACCACATTGGAAAATAATTTAAAATCATCTGTTGACAAACTATCCCTTACCATGAGCTGGAGCTTCCAACAGAATAACGATCAGTTATATATTGGAGCGGAAGATTCGAAAACACAATATAAGTAATGTTCCAATACGTAGAGAAAAGCAACAAGAGAAGTGGCCAAACCTAACAGGAGAAGGGCTAGAAAATTTTGTTTCTACAATGGCCAGACGCTTGCATGGTGGTCCAACTAAATATTATCTTCGTTGTTAATATTATTTCATAAAATAGCGAAGCATCAAATCGTATGTTCACTTTTGTCAGTGCCTTTTTTTTAATAACTTTGAAAGTTAATATTGAATAATTGAGAAATTTAAGTTTTTGTTATATAATTCAATTTAGAACAAGACTGCCTCAATATTTTTCCTCTAGGACGGTTTTAATTTCATCAAAAGGGGTTGTATTTGGATTTAGTCCGTCGTTGTCGATGACAACGCGATGAACTTCGAAATATCTGAACCGATTTCGATTAAATTTCGCATTCGCCAATATTTTGGTCAAATTTAATTATATCTTTTAAACTTACGGAAAGTAAAAGTCGTATTTATTTATCAATTTGCTTGATATTTGCCTCCATATGTAAGATATGTGAATATGTGTAATGTAAAAAAAATTATTTAAAATTTTTTTAAAACCACTTTTAAATACTAGGCTAATGATTTCGCGGTTAATCTATATCAGTATCCCTGTGTTATTTAATTTCCTTATAAAGGCGGCAACTACAGGTCGACTTTACCTAATCAAAATCTAAAAAAAAACTTAGCCCAGTACAGGAATTGATTTCATTTTCAGAGCCTGTCTTTCTTGTTATTGCATTGCAGAAAGGTTACCAAGTTGAACAAGGGATGCCAAGTTGATGTCCCAAAACTTTCGATACAGTACCGCATAGGAATTTATTACGAAAGGTAGAGTGCCTAGGTATTCAATCTTTATTCATCTTGGTTTAGATCAAACCTCTCCGATAGATTCTCTTTTGTTGAACAAGAAAATACAATACAAGATCTTATGCCTTGATGAGAACACCTCTGGGATATCTCAAGGTAGTAATATTAACCCTTTATTATCTATTTATTCGAACTTCTTACTTTATGCAGACGATTCATAGCTACTTATATGCATTAGTTATATTACCGATGCCTTCCTATTACAGAGGATCTTAACAATTTTGCTAATGGAAGGAATAATTTGCTCCTGAATATAACAAAATATTTTAACAGTACCTTTAATAGGCCTTCTTCTGTTAATGTATTTTTGGTTCTTGGTTTATTGTTTGTTGCGGGATTTTCTTTCGTTAATCACATCAACTATATAATTCCTAAAACTTATTCTAACCTTACTTTCTTACGCCGATATGTGGTGGAGATTTCAGATTTTCCTACACACGTAAAACTCTATATAATTCCTTGGTTCGTTCAAAGCTGGAGTATGCTAGCTTAATTTGGAATCCAATTTATACTATGCATTCCTCTAAACTTGAAACCGTCCAATGTAGGTTTAATCGCTTTGCTCTCGCTCGACTTCGTTTCTCCGTTCCCCTATCTTTTTATACTTCCCGATGTACCTATAGTAATAAAACATTAATAATTTGCTATTCGACGTTCTATTCAGTCATTACTATTTATTTATGACATCAACAATTGCTTAAGGGACTGCCCAAGGCAGCTTGAGTAAATCAGCTAATGATTGCTCTTACTTAATAAATTAAAATTGAAATAAGATCTCCTTAAACAATAAATTTCCTCCCCTAGGCAAGATGTTTGCAATTAAGCATATTTGTGTATAAATTCTCTACTCACAAATTCATATTTTGCCGGAAAACTCAAGTGCTCTTTTCATTGAATTAAATTATTATTGTTTTGTGTTTTTAAATTTAGTTCATATATATACCATATACTAAAGTTTGTTGGCAAAAATCCACTCAACTTTGTACATTCATATATGTATGTTTATGCTTGTATTCATATGCAAATATATATTTATTAGTGCAAATAAAATTTCCGCAGTCACGCTACCTTGCAAAAAAAAATATAACGTGTATAGTATTTTTTTTTTATTATAAATTTTCATATAGCTACATATTACAAATGTTTACGTATACGCACACAACACTAAATTGACTTGCTTAAACTATGAAAAACATTACCTATTTACCCGCAATCCTTTTAACTTTGCTTAAATATGTATATTATATATCTACTAACGCACATATAGCATGCAATTTGATTTGCTTTCTTGTGATGGAAACTCCACAGTCCGTAATGAAAATTTAATATGAGCACCTACAACAATTGTATTTGTACTAACGCCGTTACGCTTGCCCAGCTGGTCAAAGTTCGTGAAACACTGTACACCAAAAGCAGCTTTTTTCAAAATAACATGAATCCAAGAATGGATTGTGGTGAAAGGGATGCATAAAAATGCTCTACTTAGTTTTATTTTGAGTTGTTCGCTGTAATACTTTATGGCAGATCGTCCTTAAAAATTAAATTGTCGTTTTATTTTGAAGTAAAGGGTTTTCTAATAAGAGATGTTATTTTGAATTTCGTGTTATCCCGGTAGATGTCACTTTTGAAGCTGTAATTTTTTTACCTTTGACAAGAAAAAACTACGCTAATATTAAAAATGAAACGTTACACGCTTCAACAACGCAGTGGAACTTGCAAAATTCACTATAAAAATCGTGAAAACCTGGCAGAGACGATTCGTAAAACTAACACATTTTTCGGTCGTCGTGAAAAGTGTTGAAGAAAGCTTCGCCGTTCTTTGGAATTTGGTATTTCACAAACGTCATTACGTCTTAAAGCTAATAAATTTCAGTTAAAACAAGAACTCAAGCCAACCGATCATCAACAATGTCGTGTCTTTGCTGAATGTGTCCTTGAAATTCATGAAAATATTCCGTGATCTCAACGAAAAATCATATTGACTAATGAAGCACATTTCCACCTCTGTGGCTACATCAATAAAAAAAACTGTCGTATCTGGGGCTCAGAAAACCCAAGATTATTGTTGAATAGCCTCTCCATCCTCAGTGTGTAACAGTTGCGGTGAATGGATTACGCTATCCAGAGAAGACTAACCGTAATTGGATGGCATAGATCTGGACAACATTTACTTTGAACAAGACGGGACTACGTGCCACACAAACAACGAAAACATCGATCTTTTAGGAGAAAAGTTTCCAGATCGTGTTATCTCTCGATGAGGTGATCGCAAATGGCCACCGAGATCTTGTACGGACCAATGTCGATTTAACGCCTCAAAGATGGAATTCGTGAAGCTATTCAGGGCTTACAGCAACCACTTTGCGATTTGGTGATGGAAAATTTCATAAAAAGGATACGGTATTGTAAGCGTAGCCGGGGCGGCCATTTGGCTGATATTGTTTTCCATTATTAATGACATATTTCCTCTTTATACTGAGATAAATATCCGATTATTTATCTACCATTCTTCTTTGAATAACAAAATAACTTCTCTTATTGGAAAACTCCGTAGTTTTTATCATTAATTTGAAATACTTATATTACATTATCGTATTTTTAAGAAGTTGCGAAATATACATACATACATACATATATATTTAATTGACGATTAATAAACACTTAACAGGTTTTTGACCGAGAGTTACTTCACAAATGTTTGGTGTACTTTTTCTTTTCTACAAATTAATTTGCAGACAGCTTTAAGTCCCCTTCAGAAGCCTAATATATTTCCAACCATTTCTAAAAACTCATAAGTAATTTTTGAAATATACCAGCACATACAATCTTTTACTCCAGAATCCTCTGCATATATTTAATGGCAAAATAACCCTTTGCCGGCTTATAGTTATTTTTTAATATTTTGTATATATATATATTTATATTTTTTTCTTTTGTTTTACACTGTAATTGGCCTGGCACTAGCTTTTCAGTTGCTTGTCCAATTTACACTAACATAAGCCACTTGATTTATGCACTACTTGTGTACATATGTTTGTATGTACGACTACTTTCAACGCACTTTAGCATGTTTTGACTCATAACTACTATACTTAAACACTATTTACTCATATTTTTTTTTCAAAAAAAAAAAGCAAAAGCGTTGAGTGAATTTTGGCGTTTTCAAGTGTTTTTTCCTTCAATGGTTTTCTTCTTTTTTTTTGCCCTCCCTATTTTTACACATTTATTTTATTTTATTTTCTTCTTGCAGCGTCTGCACCTGTGATGGAGAAACCACCACAAAATGTTACGGCATTGGATGGTAAGGACGCAACGATATGGTGCCGAGCTGTCGGTGCACCGAATCCCAACATAACATGGATTTACAACGGTAAGTTTAGTTGAAAAAATTCAAATCTTTTGTACTTTAGTTTTATTTATGCGGCTTTAGTTACTACTCAGCTCACGCTCTTCAGTTCATACGAGTACGTGTATATAATACACATATGTATACTTATATAAGATGTTAAACCAAAATTTCTATTTTAATTGAAGTGCAGTGTTGAAAGTTTTGAGAAATTTTTTTAAATTTTTATGAATGCGTAAAATTTAAGCGCTAGTATTCAAACCACAGGTAGTAACCTGATACAGAATAACGCATGATCTAAGTTTTCCTTTGGTAATGAAAAAGGGAAATTAGAAGCTTATAAGTGTTTGTATTGCGGTACTAAAGTGAAAAATTCCGAAAATGAATGGCGAAATGTGAGCTTTTGATTTGGAAACTGGTCAGACGTTTGCAACTTTTTATTTATTTATTTATTTATTAATTTATTTATTTATTTATTTAATAATATTAAAGCATTAGTATAATAAGATTTCCATATCTTTCTTAGAACAACAGAAAGAACGTGAAGAATAAGTAATTATTACATTACAGATACTTTCACAAAAATAATAATAATATATTGTATAAAGAACAGAATATGACAGAAATTGAAACAATTAATAAATGGTCAATTTTAGTTAAATTTGGCCTTTAAAATTTCAATTAAGTGCAACAGTAATTAGGACCCACGGTGTACTACTAATGAAATTATTAAGGCATTCGAGTGCAAAGAGTATTGCTGTGCTTGATGCAACACAAGCGTTCGAGAAGGATTGTCATAAAGGGGTATTATACAAAATTTATAAAACTTTGCCATATATGTCTAACATGCGTCTTACCATAAAACAATCACTGAGAAGATTCCAATAAAAGTTGGTGTTCCTCAAGTTAGCTTTCTGGGGCTTATATTATATAATACATTATATACACTGCGGACATTTCAGTAAACCGAGAAGTACAAACATTTATTTTGTCATCCGCAGCCACATCATGCCGTAATAAATGCCCTAGAAAACCATTGAAAGCGATTGGTGACCATTTAAATTAAAGTCAATGAGCATGATCAATCCCCGCCCAATTTCTCAGGCATTCTTTTAGGCATTAGTCTTTGCTTCTCGTCATTTGAGGTACTTATGCATATAAGCATGCAAGTGTGTACATACATATATGCATACGCTTGCATACTTATATGCATAAATGCACTTCTCAGGTGCACAGTGCAGCTATAAACTTAAAGTCTCTATTAGATGCTCAGGGTGCTTTGATGATATTCCACAGCTTGTATTATTACATACTTGGATATTTGTCAGCACCAGGAACTGCTGGAAAGCGTGGTGTAAGCTTGACTTAGAAAACCTCTGGAACAACCCCTCGCTCCCCAAATTTTGATGAGCCAAAAGCTCAATAATTTCTCAACGCAACAAATGGAATAATCACTCCCGCACCATATCCAATTCGTCACACGGAGCTCACCCCTGAGCTCCACCCAATAAATACATTCTGCGTGAAGAGGAATAGTCACCACGCACCGCCTCTAATTTTTTCCTATAGAGTTCACCCGCGAACTCCATTAAGAGTCAAAAGGCTCTATGAATACATTTAAGGGTATTATTATCATCACCTTTCCTACTTCTAAACATCCTCTCCCTCCTACGCCCCAAGCTTAGACAGAGTAAAAATGTAAACACGTTACATTTACACTACGAACACAAACATGTCCTGCAATTATAATAAATGGTGTAGATATTCCTCAAACGAACGATATCACGTATCTCGACATAATACGGTGGAAACATTTGGAAATATTATCGTTAAAGCAGTTATCAAAATAAATTTTATTTCGTTTTTACCCGAAAAGAAATGGTGTCGTTAATATTAAAATTAACGTTAACGATGAATTTTTGCAAGGTTTCATTTTGTTTTGATAACATGGCTCCGAAACGAAACGAAATTATTTCGTTAAGTTTATTTTTCATATTAACAAAACGAAATTACATGGAAAAGAAACATACCATACATAGATGCCGCAATATTAAAGATGAAATTTATAGCAGCTGGCTTAGAATGGCTACATATGAACTCTAGGCTAAACCAACAAAGTACTCATTTACAAAGCAAATATAAAGCCAATTTGGATGTATGGTATTCAACTGTGGTGTATGAACTGTACAACTAGTATTATGAAAAAAAAAACAGAGGTTCAAGTCCAAAATTCTAAGGGTAATGACGGGAGCACGTTCCTAACGTAAATCTGCACAAAGATCTTGGTATTCTACTACTTAAACCTTTGCTCTTCTCATCTATAAATTCCTGACATTTTTAACTTAGTTTTAAGATAGATTTGTGTATACATATATGTACTTACTGTTAGGCTTAGGCTGACTAAAGCATATTCAGTAAAAAATGAATTACGCTACTACTACGCAACAAAACATATAACCAAATTGAGTTATGGAAAACCTTATTTGATATTTTAAATAAAACTTTATATATGTCTTTCAAACCCGATATCCGTAGCCAACCCCAAAGCATATACAGTCCTGTGCAAAAAAAAGCTCGACAGCTTGGAAACTCCATTTTATTACCGCCTTATTACGTCTCGGCACTGATGTAACCAGGTTTTGCAACAATTCTTCCGAAACACCTTTGGGCGAAAGGTCCATTATAATATTATCCAGGATAGAGTTATTCTTCGGCTTTCCTTCAGCTATCTGTCCCTTTACAATGGCCTAGAGGTTCTCAATTGGGTTTAGGTTGGTGTTATTACCCGACCATTCCCATTGGGCAATACCGTTTTTTGTTCAGAAACTCTTTTACCTCCAATAAATAAAGAATAAATAAGTTTGATTTGAAATTTAAACAAAACATTTCTGAGATTAAAAACAAAACAAAAGTTACCTTGTTCTTAAAATTGAAATGTAAGCATCTCCGTACAGCCGACCATCAATAAGAGTCAATTCTTTTGTTCTGTCATAGGTGAAGCAGCCGTACACCATCCTACCAACGGGCTGACTTACAGTAGGCAGTATGCATTCAGTTTTGTACCTTTGGACAGATGTGTGTCTCACATTGTGAATACCATCCGATCCAAAGAGGTTACACTTCGCATCAACCGAAAAGATCACATTCTTCCAGCGCTCGACAGTCCATCGGTATCATTTTTTAAGGATTTTTGTGTTAAAAAACGGTTTTTGCGGTATATCTTTCCACAAGTCCGGCATTTATCAATCTACTACGCACAGAAGTTGAATCTATTTCGACGTCAGATGCATCCGAGAATTTCTTCCTGATGTCTGCCGAAGATTTGAATCGATTCTGGATATACATCCGCTAAATTATCCGGTCTTCGGCAAGCGTCGCCTCTTTTCGTCGTCCAGAACTATTTGACGCTCTTTGAACCCGTTTCTGAAACTTTTTTCGCTGCTGCAGCAAAGAAAGGTTCCCGCCTACTAATGAGTGACACATAATCCGAAATGGGCGCAGACTTAACTCGAGCTAACACGTTTTTTACAATATTTAGTTTTAAGATTTGTACAATAATTCCACAATTGCGTGCATAGTTGCAATACAATTTATTATATGTATGCATACATTTATTCGTATGTTTGTAGTTATTTAGCATATCGTGCTAAAATATGTATTAAACTATTTTTTGTTTATTTGAAACCTATTCTTCCACACGATTTATGTATATACATATTTCTTTAATTGTAATTAATTTATTCAACTGCGACTTATATATTTCGTTTAAAAAGCTTTTCTCTGCGACCCTAATAGCTAATGAAAATTTAATTTGTGTTCGAATCCTTTTACCGTAATGTGTACGCTTATAAGTGCAAGCATAGTAAATACATTAAAAAAGCCTGTTATCGTTATACTATAAAATATTTGCCAACATTTAATTTATAAAATTAGTTTGTAAAAATATTAAATTTTGCACGCCTACTGTGTCTACTAATACTAATGAAATGTTTGTTTTTTGTTTTGTATTTCTTTTCTAATTTTGTTTTCTCCCATGCGACTAACTACAACCAACTGCCAATTTAAAACCAACGCCGCCAACACCATTATTGCCGCTAACAACCAACTGCAATCAACAATCACAATCAAACTATGGAAATGTTAACTTTAAAATGCTAAAATTTGTTGTCCAAAACCCATGTACCGCAAAATCACATTAATTTCTCCTCTCCAAACAAACCAAAAATAAAACCAAAAACCTCAACAACAACAACAACAACAACACTAACAAATTGGCTATATGTCTAAACTAAAATTGCACATTCTACCTGCTATTTGTATATGTGTGCGTCTGGCAAAATGCGTTCGTCCTGCTCAACGCCGACACAATTGTGGTACTCATGCGCATTTTGCGTGTTTGTTGGATTTTTGCCAAAATGATAACCACTACAAAACCAACGGTTATAATGGCACCACAAATTTCCTCTTGCCTCTTCCATCGGACCGTAACCCACTTTGAACATAAAATACGTCCGTGAAATTGTGATTATGATCATCATAACTGTCCATACGTCCGCCCCCACCGGGTGGCTTTTGATTTTTGATACCCAAATGCTATTTTCGGTATTGTCATTTGCCAACGCTATCAACAACAATTGCTGCATTTCTGTGCTGGAAATTCATCGTTTGACTGATTCCATCGCACATCATTAAATTTACCGCAACGTTGACTATTATCCGTACTGCTTTGATGGCATTGCTGAAAACAAAAAAAATACAAAAAAATAAACAAAATATACAAAAAAAAAAACGAACAGAAACACAACTTGTTGAAATATCAAGTCGCACACAAATTCTCGAATCAGGTGATTTGTTAATGTCAAATGTGCGCGAAACAGACGCTGGCCTCTATACCTGTGTACGTTCGAATGAGGCGGGCACTGTCAATGGAGAGGCATATTTAAGTGTTTTAGGTAAGTACACACATGCTAATGCGCTTTTCGAAAGGATTATTTACATATTTACATACGTGTGTGAGTGCGCGGTTTTGATGTTTTGCTTGTAAATTTACCTTTATGTGAGTTTTCCGATGTCAGCAAATTTGCCTAACACCATTTCTACCAGCTTGTTGCACTTTTGATTTTTGATTTTTGATTTTTGTGAGCTTTAGTTATCAGGAAATGTGTGGAAATTTCCTGAAAGCAAAAGCCGTGAAATTGGTGCCAGTTAACGCTATCACCATAACAACTGAACATGATTATAAGCACAGCTCTAATTAGCACGTTAAGCCAGCAAAAAAAAAAACATTTAAAATGAACTACACCAAAGCTAAATTTAACCAAAAGTTCATAGTTTGCAGTATACTTATATACGGTCTGTTAATATTGAATAAAAATGGCAACGCTTTTAATTATTTTTTGCTCGAAATATAACAAGTTTTTATGTTATATATGTACGAGTACTTCGCCTGTTTAGGGAGATAATATTCATAGGTAGATGGACCTAAAAAATTTGCGAGTGTTTTGACATTTAGATTGGAAAATAGTAATATAATTAAAAATAAGAGTGATTAATTAACCCGAGCATTCAGATATAATTATACAGGGCTTTCCAATAAGGGGTGTTATTTTGATATTCAAAGATAAATGGTATTTTTTGAGATAAATGATCGGAAGTTTATTTCAATGTAAAAATGGATATATAAATAGCTTTCAGGACCGTATCCTTTTTAGGAAATTTTCCATCGCCAAATGTGGCTGTATGTATGCCCTCAAGAGCTTCACGAATTCAATTTTTGAGTTCTTAATTCGACATTGGCCTGTTGGTGTAGCCCTTATCTTACACGTTGCCCCAAAGGAAGAAGTCGCAAGGTGTTAAATTACAAGATCTCGATGATCAATTGCGATCAGCTCTGCGAGAGACAACACTGTTCGGAAACTTTTCCCTTAAAATATCGATGGTTTCTTTGCTTGTGTGGCATGTAGCGCGGTCTTGTTTAAAGTAAAAGTTTTCCAGATCAAGACCAGCCAATTCCGGCCATAAAAAATCATTAAACCAATTACCCCGCCGGACCATAAACCGTTGAGGATGGAGAGGATTTCCAACAATAATTCTTGGGTTTTTCGTTCCCCAGATGCGAGAGTTTTGCTTATTGACGTCGAGGTGGAAATGTGCCTCATCAGTCAAGATGATTTTTTTGATGAAATTCCGCAAAATTTTCATGCAGTTCAAGGACCCAATCAACAAAGATACCACGTTGTTGATAATCTGCCGGCTTGAATTCTTGTGTTAACTGAACTTTTTAAGCCTTAAGACCGAAGTCTTTATGCAAAACACGGTTTGATGACGTTTGTGGAATGCGCAATATCAAAGAACAAGGAGGAATAGACACACTATTATGAATTGTTCTTGAACAACGTATGACTAACTTGTCCCAACAGCGGTGCGACAAGGTGCTTCACGACGACCGAAAATTGTTTTAGTTTTACGAGCCGTCTCTGCTAGGTTTTCACCTTTTTATAGCGAATCTTAAAAATTTCATTGCATTTTATGTGTAAAACATTTAAATGACCCGATTTAAATTCGTTAAGTTTTAAAGTTGTTTTGTGGCTAAGAAGAATTCACGTATTCACCTTTACCTTCACCGCGAATCGTAGTATACGTGTATGTAAATATTACTCCTCTCCGGGTTTTACTGTAATATAAAATAACATAAACTATTTTCCAAGTCAACTATCAGCCAGACAGAAAATCAAATTTGTACAAAGTCTATTAAACTTTCATAAATTCAAGCCAATGGCAAAAATCTTTCACATACCTACAATTTAGCGTAAAAAAGCCCTATGGATAGAAAGAGTTATCTCTGACTACACCTACTGTGCAAACTGTTCGCCAAGCGCTCGGTGTTTCTGCCAATAGTGAAACGGCTACCCACCCACACTGAAAACGTGACACCTTCATCGTTACCGTAAAGACGTTAAAAAACTTATGCTATGCTTGTATATGTAAAAGTTGGCTGTGCATCTGCTCTGTTTGAATGTAGGCGAACGAAACCAATTTATAATGAGAAATTCACTTACTCGTGGTATCCGACGCACCATCTAAACACAAACAAAAAATAAATCTGAATTTGTGGTTAACTTTAGGAATGAAAAAAATTCATTTTCAACGCACAGCAAGCGTAAAAAGCCACAGCTTGCAATTCAATTTCCTTCCATCAGGCAAAGTTTTTGAATTTCTTTGTGAAATGGAAAAAGGCAAACCACTGCAAAACATTTCTAATAATTTTTCCATATTTGCTTTTCTCTTATTTCCACTGCCATCGGTTACTAACACATATTTTTGTTTACGTTCAGTTCGCACACAAATCATCCAGCCTCCGGTTGACACTACCGTCCTGTTGGGTTTAAATGCGACACTGCAATGCAAAGTTTCCAGCGACCCAACAGTGCCATACAACGTAGACTGGTATCGTGAAGGTCATCCCACCGCCATCAGTAACTCACAACGTATTGGCGTTCAATCGGATGGCACACTGGAGATACAAGCGGTACGCGCGTCCGATGTTGGCACATATCAATGTGTGGTGACATCGCCGGGCGGCAATGAGACTCGTTCAGCTCGTTTAAGTGTGATAGAATTGCCATTCCCGCCAAGTAATGTGAAAGTGGCTCGCCTGGATGCGCCCAACCAACGGTCTATCAACGTTTCATGGACGCCTGGATTCGATGGTAATAGTCCAATACTGAAGTTCATCGTACAACGACGCGAGGTCTCCGAATTGGGTAAGTGCACAAACTTTAAAACATAATACTGTAATATTTTAGTTTTTGCATAACTTTCTAATCATATCACATTAATATATATTATATTCATACGGATAACCATAGGTATATTATTACATTTGTGTATGTATGTGTTTGGTGGCAAAAAGCCGAATACAGTATATTGAATCACATAACACATGCAAATTTAAAAATGCCAACTATATTTTTTGTTATAAATGTGTTCACATATTTATATACCAGGCAGGGAAATATACTACGATAGCCTACGAAATGTCAGTACTCCGGCTTAGCATCAGCTTCCCACCAGTTAAATACTAGTTAAGTTAATCACAACATTAAAATGACAGCATCGAGAATTTTTGCAATTTTCGATATGTTTGAGGTCATTTTCAGCCACTTTTTGGTACATATTGGGCAATATCTCAATCATAACGTGACGAATGTTGGTTTTCAAGTGCTCAAGGGTCCCAAAAAAAAATTCCAACGACATCACCAAGACGAGATATTACGCGGCCGGGAAATTTCTCTCGCAATAAAGCCATATTCACTTGTGTCGTATCGCATGCGGTACCATCTTGCTGAAACGAAGCATGTTCTTCAATTCAGGCCAAATAAAGTCGGTTGTCATTTTCAAAGAAGTAAGGTCCAGTCATACCTCTAGAACAAAGAGCGCCAGTTTTTTTCACAACAGCCGCGCTATGTTTGCTGCACTGCATGAGGTGTGCCTCGAACTATGTTGCTGCATGTTTTGTTTTTGCATATTCTTCTTCTGTACTGGAGTAGACACCGCTTACGCGATTATAGCCGAGTTAACAACAGCGCGCCATTCATTCCTACTTTTCGCTGTTTCCGCCAATCGGAGATACCAAATACAGTTAAGTACTTCTCGAACAGGTCTTTCAAATGGAGTGGAGGCTGTTGTTGTTGCTGTTGTTATAGAAGTTCACAAACCCCGCTCAGTGGTATCCAGATGTAAATTGTGCCAGTATTACGTGGCAGCTCGATCTCTTCGTCTGCATTAAGTGGTGGAAGAGAGTTCAGGAAGGTGTCGACGGACTCTCGGTAAATAGCATTTAATGCCTGTCGGTGAGTGGTGCTGAATGCAGTCCTTAAAGCCGAGTACTCCCTTTCTGATGTGCCTGGGTGGTGGCTCGGATTCTAGAAAGCAGCATAGTTTACGAATGTCCGGCCAATTGCCTTGTAACTTGTCAGCAGCGTTTCTTTGTCTTTTCCCCAGGTGCTGCCGGCTAACGCTTTGAAGATTTTTTTTGCGGCTTTGGAGTATTGTGGCAAATCCAGTCGTAGGCGGAGTGAAGGAGTGCAGGCTGTTGAATGTGACTCTCGTTAACTTCGAGTTGTTTATAGTGGGAATTTTTACTCCATCGACTTTCATATCGGGTTCGAGTCGGTACTTCTTCGTACAGGTGGTAAAGAGGGTAGACGAGAATTTTGTTGGTTGTAGTTGTAATTGTTATGCAGTGAGTAAGTTGTGCCCACAAAATTTATTTGGGATCAGTGTGCAAAGCAAAAAATTTGTGAAAAATAAAAAAATCGCAAACAATACATATGCAATTTAAGTTTTTTTATACAGCACACTTTTAATATACATACACTTACATATAAAATTTTTGGTACTCATTTGAAAATATTTATGCTTATCGAAAAAGAAGAAAACAACAAGTATAAAGCCTAATTTTCACAAACCAAAACTTAATTTTTTCTCTTTCTTTTTGCACAACAACCAAATATACGTACATACATACAAAACTATGTACAAACACTGCAAACTATGCTCAAATACGCATACACTGGCACGCGTCTCTACACACGCATATCTACTCTACAAAACACAAATAAACTACGTGAATCTACATTTCGTATTCTGGGCTAAAAATTAATTTTCCAACCTAAATATACAAATTTCCTACATCCTTAAAAATTAACGATTTCGTTAAAATATTATTTTCTTTACTTATAATTAATTTGATTATACGTTTTCGCACATTAAATATTGTGTTTGGTTTAATTCTTGTTTTGAATTATTTATAAACAACGGTTTTTGCCCCAAACGTATTGCCGTTTGCCATTACAAATTAATTTAAATTATCATTTTTATATTTATTTATTTCTATGGTGATTGGTTTTTTAATAAATGCACCCAAATTTTTTCCTAAAACCTGTCTTTACTAATACCTTTCAAATTCCCCTCCTCCTACAATGCTCCTTTTTTATGTACTTAAAATTATTACTTTTCCCTCCTTTACATTCCCACACTCTCTGTTTCTACCTCACATTTTTCTCGCTCTCCCTATCTCATTCTTCAAATCATTAACAATCGCAGAAAAATTCGTAGGTCCAGTTCCAGAACCTTTACTGAATTGGGTGACGGAACTGAGCAACGTTTCGGCGGATCAGCGATGGACGGTGTTGAAGAATCTAAAAGCGGCAACGGTATATCAATTTCGTGTGAGTGCTGTGAATCGTGTTGGTGAGGGTTCACCATCTGAAGCTAGTAACATAGTGGAATTACCGCAGGAAGGTGAGTAATAAAAAATCGAAGTACATACATACATACCTATGTATATGTATAGAACTATTATTTACAGTTCCAATCATGATACAAAAAATTAAAGAAATGTAGTTTCACTTAAAAATTTTTGACACTAAACGTGTCTGGTGACAGAATTATGTTGTTCCCACATTTGCATTCTTCGTCTACAAAAAGAAAATAAAATATATTGACAACGTACTAAGGTGCCAAGCAGTTGTTAATTCACGAGCTCAGGTTAATTACTTTATCTTTTGAATATTTCTTTATATTTATATATAATATATATAATAAAGCTTTGTCCTGAATGACTGAGGGATCTACCCAAAACCTACGCCACTGATCATACAGACCTCAAGTTTACAGAGTGTGTTTTACGTATAAGTGGACATGGTATCAAAAATTAAATTTATTTTTAAATCGTTCAATTGATACCTATATTTACATGGGAAATACTTTTTCTTCCAGAAAGTGAACTTGGTATCGATCTATTCAGATAAATCGTATTAATAGTTCGAGTTTTTTACTATTTGGAACATAGATACAATAGTTCGCTCACTAATTTATAACAAAAAGAAAATAGTTCTGTTTCTTAGTTCAATACGTGGAAACTATTATTTCCGAGAAAAGGAACAGTGATTGAACTGTTTAAAGAAATTTTGGTTCAAATAAACACAACAAAAAATCTTACTAGAACCATTCCTAAAACGCGAACGAACTTTAGTTCTTTTAATTTTGGAAATACTTTTTTACTACTTTGCTATGAAGTCGACTGTGAAGAGAGAATGAAACTACCTTTAAATTATTGTATCATGGTTCCAACGACATTTTTTCCTTGTTATCTGGTTATTTTTTATATACAATATAACATTAATTTTTTCAATTGTCTATAGTAGACCAAATAATTATTGATATTCAAAAATTATTGTTTCTATTTGATTTCAAATTTGTTAATTACCTATAAAAAAAAGATTTCAAATACATTTATTAAGTTTTTACTTCAAATTTAAAAATTAGTTTAGTTTTGTATATTACTTAAATAACTCAAGACAGGTTTAACAGCACCTGAATTGTATAAAGTTTACACTTTAAGTATTATAAACACACTAGTTCTGTTCGGTGACCTGATGGACAGTAACAATTGCTACTGAACTTTACTGAACCTCGTAAGGTGAGATAAAAACCCAGTAAAATTTGCACCGAGAGAGCGCAATTTTGACATTTCCTTACTGGATAATTCTTACTGACATTTGTCACCGAACAGAGCTATTATTTGCATACAGAGAAAAAGTTCCCTGTAAAATAATATGTGGGTTAATCCAAAATTGAGCAATAATCGAGTAATGACTTGTCCGTACTTTTGGAGCAATGAGCGAGTAATTAGAGTTTTTTATAATTAAAATTTTTATTCTTGGGCTAATTCCAAGTAAATTTTCTAATACAAAAACAAAAATATTAAATTTTCTCTACTTTAAACTATAATTTTTAATAATGTTAAAAAGGTTACACCTTCAAACTAAAGTCAAAATTAGTTTAGGGAGTAATGTACCTGGCGCGTGCTTTGTGGAGCACATAAATTCTCGAGGAGATATGGGCTATCCCGAGGAGGTATAAAAAAAAACAACTTTCTGTTTTGATAGGATGACAATCTGCCTTCAGGGCACCTGAAATGAAAAAAGACAAAAGAGGCGTTAAAGAGGGTTTTTCTGAATTTTAAAAAAAGAAAAAATAAAAGAGGCGTTAAAGAGGATTTTATGAATTTTAAGGTGACCCACGGTTCACGTCGTCTTGAATAAAAGTTAAAGTTTAGCTTAAAAATCTGACAGTATTTTCCATGCCGAATTTATTATTTAAAATCGATCGAAATATCGCAAATAATGCTAAAATACGACAAAAAAAAAGTTGCAAAGCAATCAGATGATTAGTTGTTGAGTTACAATGACAGCAAATTTCGAAAATGATGTTTCGAGAAAAACGCGTTTAAAAAAAACTTACATAAATGATTTCACGCGTTTTAGGATTACTCCGAAACTATTGCAGTTACGCATGTTTTTTCGAAGGTATAAGCTTTCGAAGAATGAAAAAAATAGCTATTTTTTGAAAGTGTCACACTGGTTGAGCCTCTTAAAGGATAAATATGTACAGAAATTAAAAACCAGAGCTCAAAATTACAATACATGAGCAGATTTTTTTATATGTTATGAATTTTTGAACATCACTATACTACTTATATATATTAATTGTACACAGTAGACCTCGAAGCACTTAGACTTTGAATATTAGCAAAATAGAAGAAACAAATTATTGTGGGTTTCACACTATCATAAATTAATCATTTAACATCAGAACTAGCCGACTACCTTTTTGCGATTTTGTACTTCTTTTGTTAATACTTGTTGTATTTGCTGTTTTTGTTTAGTATCTATTTTAATATTAAAATTCTAAGTGTTTTTTTCAATTCATAATACTTACATATGTCTAAAACCCCTCAAACTTTTTTCAAAACACGCTAACAGAATTATATTAATGCTATTGTATCCCTTTTTGTCGTTATGCGCCTAAAAATTACCGGCTGTGTAAAATAATTGTAGAATTACCGCTTCACCGAGGTACATTAATATTAAATCACATTTATAATTAAAACATATGCATATATACATATATATCGCTTCTACTATTTTCGTTGTCCATTCATCCGTTTCGTTTTACTTCGCAGCACCTTCAGGTCCGCCAGTTGGGTTTGTTGGCTCAGCGCGTTCGATGTCGGAAATAATTACCCAGTGGCAACCACCATTGGAAGAGCATCGTAATGGGCAAATACTTGGTTACATATTACGGTACCGACTGTATGGCTATAGTAATGTGCCCTGGACATATCAAAATATAACCAACGAAGCGCAACGCACTTTCTTAATACAAGAACTCATCACATGGAAGGATTATATTGTACAAATTGCCGCCTATAATAATATGGGTGTAGGTACTTATACAGATGGCGCCAAGATCAAAACTAAGGAAGGTGTGCCCGAAGCACCGCCTACATATGTTAAAGTCAGCGCTATTAATTCGACTTCCGCACGCGTAACCTGGACACCGCCGAATCCACAGCAAATCAATGGCATTAATCAGGGATACAAAATACAAGCGTGGCGTACTGAAATAATAGATGGCGAACCACGCGATATCGAGGAGCGTATGATAACGGTACCACCAAGTGTACTCGATCCACTCGCGGAGCAGACAGCTATAATGACCGGTTTGGATAAATTCACTGAATATAATATAACGGTGCTGTGTTTTACTGATCCCGGTGATGGTGTATCTAGCTACAAAATACCCGTGAAGACAATGGAAGATGTACCTGATGAAATAATGGCCCTACATTTCGATGACGTATCCGATCGTTCCGTTAAAGTTTTGTGGTCGCCACCAAGGAACACTAACGGCATTCTTACTGGATACAGCGTACGCTACCAAGTCAAAGATCGCTCTGAGACGCTTAAGTCTGTCAATTTAACTGCTGAAGATACAGAGCTAACAGTCACACAATTACAAGCCACTACACATTATTGGTTTGAAATACGCGCATGGACAAAAGTAGGCGCTGGGCCAGCAAAAACTGCCACTATACAGTCAGGCGTTGAACCAGTGTTGCCTCATCCGCCAACTAATTTAGCTCTTTCTAACATTGAAGCCTTCTCAGTTGTTCTACAATTTACACCGGGCTTCGATGGTAACTCATCTATCACCAAATGGAAAGTAGAGGCGCAGACTGCGCGCAACATGACGTGGTTTACAGTTTGTGAAATATCTGATCCAGACGCAGAAACACTTACCGTTACGGGGCTTATGCCTTTTACACAATATCGCTTACGCTTAAGTGCCACAAATGTGGTCGGCACATCACAGCCATCGGAATCTACTAAAGACTTTCAAACGATACAGGCACGTCCAATGCATCCGCCATTTAATGTCACAGTGCGTGCCATGAGCGCAACACAGCTGCGTGTACGTTGGATTCCCTTGCAACAAACAGAATGGTTCGGAAATCCGCGTGGTTATAATATCACTTACAGACAGTTAGAGAGTGAGACGCGAGTGCAAGCAAAGAGTGTTATGATCGAGGATCATACGGCTAATTCGCATGTACTGGAAGGACTCGAAGAATGGACGATTTACGATGTTGTGATGAGCGCTTGTAATGACGTCGGATGTTCACAGTAAGTAAAGATTATTTATCCCAATTTATAATAGAAAAAGATGGTACATATATACATAAATAACTTTCATTAATTTTTACTCAGGCACAGCACGGTGGCAACTGAGCGTACACGCGAAGCTGTACCCTCATATGGTCCACTTGATGTACAAGCTAATGCCACTTCCTCTACAACTATTGTCGTGCGTTGGGGTGAGGTGCCGAAACAGCATCGCAACGGTCAAATTGACGGTTTCAAAGTATTTTACGCCGCCACAAATCGAGGTGGTCAAGTGCTACACAAGACTATATCTAACAACGCATCCTTCACAACTACACTTACGGAATTAAAAAAATTCGTTGTTTATCACATACAAGTACTCGCTTTTACACGTCTTGGTGATGGTGCATTAAGCACTCCACCGGTGCGTGTACAAACATTTGAAGATACGCCAGGAGCACCATCCAATGTGAGCTTTCCAGATGTGTCTTTCTCAACGGCGCGTATAATATGGGATGTACCTGATGACCCCAATGGCGAGATACTCGCTTATCAAGTCACTTATTCTCTTAATGGCAGTGCGAATTTGAATTACAGCCGTGAGTTTCCGCCCTCAGATCGTACATATAGAGCAACACAATTACTTGCTGAGCGTTATTACATCTTTAGCGTGACAGCACAAACTCGTTTGGGTTGGGGCAAAACCGCCTCGGCACTAGTTTACACAACAAATAATCGCGAACGACCGCAGCCGCCGTCAATGCCACAGATTTCGCGTAGCCAAGTGCAGGCTCATCAAATAACATTCAGTTGGACACCAGGTCGGGATGGTTTCGCCCCACTGCGTTACTACACCGTGCAAATGCGGGAGAATGATGGTCCTTGGTCAATGTTACCAGAGCGTGTCGATCCTTCGCTCACCTCTTACACTGCGACAAACCTGAAACCTTATACTACTTATCAATTTCGCATACAAGCTACCAATGATTTGGGACCCTCCGCTTTTAGCCGAGAAAGTATTGTGGTTCGTACATTGCCGGCTGCACCAGCCTCGGGCGTGTCTGGTCTTAAAGTAGTGCCCATTACGACCACATCAGTTCGTGTTCAATGGAGTGCTTTGGAGACTTCAATGTGGAATGGTGATGCGGCCACCGGTGGCTACCGAATTCTTTATCAACAATTGGCCGATTTTCCAACTGCACTTCAGGCAACGCCTAAAACGGATGTTATGGGCATTAATGTGAATAACGTGGTGCTTTCAGATTTGCAACAAGATCGAAATTACGAAATTGTTGTGCTGCCATTCAATTCGCAAGGTCCTGGTCCAGCGTCGCCCCCAGTGGCTGTTTATGTTGGCGAGGCGGTACCGACTGGCGAACCACGAGCTGTCGACGCTGCGCCTATATCCAGCACAGAAGTTCGTTTGCGCTGGAAGCCACCGAAACAAAATATGCAAAATGGGGATCTGTTGGGTTATAAAATATTTTATTTGGTTATTGACTCACCCCAAAAGCTAGAAGAGGGACGTAAATGGGAAGAGGAAATTGAAGTGGTATCAGCAACAGCAACTTCACATAGTCTAGTGTTCCTAGATAAATTTACCGAATATCGCATACAACTGTTAGCCTTTAATCCGGCTGGTGATGGACCTAGATCGACACCTATTACTGTAAAAACATTACAAGGCCTTCCGAGTGCACCACTCAATTTACGTTTCGAAGAGATTACCATGCAAAGCCTAAAAGTATCTTGGGATCCACCACGATTTCCCAATGGCGAAATTCTAGGTTATCTGGTGACCTATGAAACTACAGAAGAGAATGAAAGTGAGTTTCTTCAAAGAAATTTAAAAGTTATAAAAATTTATAATTTATTGCCAACCCTTCTTTTCGCAGAATTCAGCAAACAAGTGAAACAAAAAGTTTCTGGTACAACCTTAAAAGTGCAAAATCTCGAAGAGGAAGTCACTTACACCTTCACTGTACGTGCCCAAACAATCGAGTATGGCCCAGCGGTGAGCGAAAATGTTACCACCGGCCCACAGGAGGGTTCACCGGTGGCGCCACGTGATTTAATACTAACAAAGACATTGAGCAGCGTGGAAATGCATTGGATCAATGGCCCATCGGGACGTGGTCCAATACAAGGTTATTATATAGAAGCGAAGAAACGAGGTAGGTTGGCATTACATTATGTTATTAATAAATATTATCTTTTAGCCATTTGGGAAGTTATAAATAAAAGTGGTTTAAGTGTACTATTTCAAATAATACCTATACTATAGTTTATGTTAGATTAAAATAATGGAAACGATTTATTAGCCGGGTGATAGTAGTTAGTTAACTGACTTAACCAGAGTCATTCATATAATAAAAGCTTTTATTTAATAAAATATGATGCCGAAGACCACACCGAAGGGCCAGATATAATTTGGTTAGCTACTTTTGTCGGCCGCGGTAGCAGAGTGGTTAGCATGCGTACTGTCATTCGGGTTCAAACCATAGTACAACCAATATCCAAAAGTTATAAAAAATTAATTTAAATTAAAAAGAATTAAATTAAATTTTCTAATTGCGGTCGCCCCTCGGCAGGGAATGTTAACCCCTTAGAGTGTATTTCTGACATGGAATAAAAACTCCTCATAAAAAACCATCGGCCGTTCGGAGACGGCTTAGTATAAACTGTAGGTCCTTCCATTTTATTGAACATCAAGAAGAAAAACCACAAATTAGAGGAGGAGCACGGCCGAAAATCGCGCCAATTATACCTATATATCCATACATGCCTCGCTGTCGCATATACTCATTGAATGTATGGAAAATTAATCATGTAATATTTTTTTATCATAACTTTATTTAGTCAATATTTGTGTGAATACAACATATTTGGTTTAACCATTAACTTTGGTTCTGGAGAGAGGGATAGTCCGACTCTTTGAATAGGACAGTTCTCGTTTCATATCCCGGAAAGAAGGAAAGTTTTCCTGCTCATCTAAGCAAGAACCCACCTCTTCACCGAATTTCAAGTAAATCGAACCTTAAATAACATTTTTTTTGAATACGAGAGTCCCGGGTCCACTTTCCGGAGGGAAGTGTAGTCTTCCTGTTAATCTAAGCAAAAAGACCTATGTACCGAATTTCAAGTAAATCGAACTACAAATAAGAAATTTTCGAATAGGTCAGTTCCCGGTCCACTTCCCGGAGAGAATTGTAGAGTTCCTGTTAATCTTTTTTTTTTTAATTTAAGGTAAAATTTTTTTGCGTAAACCACTTTCCAGGTATCATAGAAGCAATCTGTCGAAATTTCAAGTCAATCACTTTTAGAGAACACCCGTTTTTTCTTGTAAACCTTTCAAGTCATTCGGTCGGTAACTTTTGGAGATTTTTGGAAATTACTGGATTTTTGTATGCGGACATAAGATTTTTATACATTATATTATATAATATTGCCTACTTTTTTCACCAGAGCCATTGCGGTCGTTGCTTTATGGTGAATCATAAAATTCGAATCATTTTTAACTCTGGTAATTTCACTTTTCCGCCTGCGCAACACAATCCAGCCGGTTCTTTTGTAAATTTCAATGCATCGCAATGCGGGCAAACGACAGACAACGAACTGATACGAACGCACCGTATTCAATATTCGGCTCATATCGAAAGACAGCACGTTCGATATTCGAAGAAGGCAATCGTTGTTTTTGCTGGCTTTGTCGTTGAGCAGGCAAACATTGTTCTCTTCCTGCATGAATTTTCTGAGCACGAATTTGTCTTCTTCTTAATCGTTTTTGCTCATTGTAAACTTCGTGAGCCTCTTGTGATTGTCGCGTACGATGTCCAATCATTCCGATTCGAGCAAATTCCCTTGCAGTAGTATATTCCTCTTCCGTATGACGTGC
Source organism: Ceratitis rosa (assembly GCA_037013455.1). NCBI lineage: Eukaryota > Metazoa > Arthropoda > Insecta > Diptera > Tephritidae > Ceratitis > Ceratitis rosa. The sequence continues at coordinate 11,596,026 of JAWMAG010000003.1, forward strand.
GAATAATTTCATTGGTCCTTTGTACGTCGGGAAAATCGGCTGATATTAGCGCGACCTCTTCGTGGCATCGAAACAAATTTCAATCTGTAATTGTTCACTTTGTATGAAACACACATAAAGTTTTCACTGAATAATTTTCAATAATTTACCTTTTGAATAGCCGAAATAAAAAAAGGAAGCGACCAAAAGATCGATTCAAATAATTTAAAAACCACCTGAAGAAGTATCACAAATAAATTCCAATGGAAATGCGGTTAGGTATATTCCCCAACAAACGAAAACTGTTCGAATAAACAAATCAGACAGAAAAAACAAATTAAAAAAATATATAAATATATTGTATATAAAAAAGTCACTTCTTGGAATTTTCCAATTTTCCGACCTTTCCTCAGGAAAAGTATAAGGTTTTTTTATTCCCTTCCGAGATCCACCACGAACAACCTCTGAAAATTTTATTTATATATTACGATTTACGTATAAAAAATTTACATACTGTTTTTGGTAATAATATAATTAATTAAAGGTGTTATAACTCTATAAATATTCTTTTTTTCTCACTTCTTTAATTCTAACCGCAAATATAATATGCTTCAGTAGAAAGGGGCGAACCTTCCTTCATTTGTAAGTACTTTTCAGACCAAAGCATAAATTTCGTGTTTCTCGTGTTTAATTGTACTCGTATATAACTACTCACTAAAACAAATCGCACCCAAATTTTTATGAACTGGATTTTTGAAAGAAATTCTAAGCTAATTTTTTTGTAATTTATTGAAAGTAATTCAATGACGTAATTAATTTTCTATTTAAGTTACTAATAAGTAAAAATAAACGAAATGATGTAAAAGTGCTTTGTCGTTATAAAAACATTGCTCAATTCAAAAATAATTGTACCATCTCACATATATGTATGTATGTATGTATTTAACAAAAGTATTTCACATTTTTTTTTCAACAGACGACTCCCGTTGGGAGACAATCGAACAGACAAATAGCGGTACCATACAAGATTTCACCGTCAGCTATCAAATATTATTACCATCGACCGCTTACACTTTCCGTGTAATTGCCTACAATCGTTACGGCATTTCATTTCCCGCCTATTCTAAGGACTCAATTTTGACACCATCAAAATTACATTTGGAATATGGTTATCTACAACATAAACCATTCTATCGACAAACCTGGTTTATGGTCTCCTTAGCAGCTACTTCTATTGTTATCATAATAATGGTTATAGCGGTGTTGTGTGTGAAGAGCAAAAGTTACAAATATAAACGTAAGTTTTATACCGAAATGTGTTTTGTTTTCCTTGAATAATGCTTTATAAATAATTTTTTTTTTCCATGTTTACAGAGGAAGCACAAAAAACTCTAGAAGAGTCCATGGCGATGTCAATTGACGAAAGGCAAGAACTAGCTCTTGAATTATATCGCTCTCGTCACGGAGTCGGCACAGGCACCCTAAATAGCGTAGGCACTTTGAATCGCGGCGCCTTGGGTACACTTGGCAAAAAGTCTTCTAATCGACCGCCCACGAATCTAACCTTGGGCAAGAGTCCACCGCGTCCGTCGCCCGCATCAGTAGCATACCATAGTGATGAGGAGAGTTTGAAGTGTTATGATGAGAATCCTGATGACAGCAGCGTTACAGAGAAACCATCAGAGGTTAGCTCATCTGAAGCATCGCAGGTGAGATTTAAAAATATATATATATATATATATATTATTCATATATAAATATACGAAAGTAAGTTGTAGCTGTTAGTCGTTATTTCAGTGAGTTTTCTGACCAATAGATAATATTTCACTAAAAGATAGTTTTGAAAATATTTTATATATTTTTATTTTCATTGAAAATGACCAGCAGGGAGTAGACAATATAATGAATTCCTCTCTGAAAGAAGTTTTTAGTCATGTCGCCCAGTTGAAAGAGAATTTAAATGGTAGTAACTTTTAAGCCCGAATTCGTACACTTCTCGATCGGTCTTTTCGCGCCACAAGCTCGAATTTCATGTGAAAATTAACCGAATCAAACAAAATATGAGTTTTTAGTTTTGAAAATTTTGATTACGTAGGTAATCAAAGTAATTTAAGTTGATAATAGCCATTTTGTCAAGATTTTGCACCCTTATTTATCTTCATCATCCTCTTTTAGCGATTTTCGGTAAAAACAGGCTATTACAGGCTCTGAAGTGTAATTTAATTTAATTTAAATGGATAAATAAGATTAAAACCACACGTTATCTTAAACACCACCTACTGAAATGTTATGGAAATCCTTAATAAACGGCCTTCTAAAGTTCGGCTCCCGAACATCATTCGACTAATTTCACTTGAAAACTTGTATAGTAATCACTTAAAGGCTAAAATCAATGTATTAGCTCTCATCTGCCCAATTTTAGGACATACTCGTACAAGAAATTTCCTTCGACTAAATTTTTCTTCGTATTTATTTATTTTTCAAGCTGAGATTGATAAATCCTTTGGAAATCAGATAAGTATGTAATTTGGTGCAGTTTGGGTTAATAAAGTTCTGGCAAAAATATGCCCAATATCACTTATATATACAATACTTCAGCTAAATGCAATTATTTCTGAATCATGAGTTCAATTCTTTTGTTTAAAAAAATATTCGATTCTACTCATCTGAAATTTCATTAACAAACATACATATGCACATACACATTAACATCCATTTATTGAAAATCTGAACCTTTTTTCATTTTTTATCATTTTTTCTTATTTAATTTATGTACCGTATGTAAAACGCTTTTGCATTCAGCATCGCATGAACACTTTTACACATATTTATATACAATACATACATACTATATGGTCTCTATCATTGCAGCACTCCGAGAGTGAGAACGAGAGCGTTCGTTCCGATCCGCATTCGTTCGTCAATCACTATGCCAACGTGAATGATTCACTGCGACAATCGTGGAAGAAACAGAAACCGGTGCGCAACTATTCCAGTTACACTGATTCGGAACCGGAAGGCAGCGCAGTGATGAGTCTCAATGGTGGTCAAATTATCGTTAATAATATGGCTAGATCGAGAGCGCCGCTACCCGGTTTCTCCTCCTTCGTCTGACAATCAACAGAGTTTTAAATTTAAAAATAAAATATTAATTAATTAAGTAATTACTAAAGTGAAATGATAGGTAAACAGTAACTGAACACTTCAAATTTATATCAATTCACAAAATCTACTGAGTCTGTACAATTATCGATTGTTTTTCAAAACATTTTTGAATTGAATAAAATTTGTATTGTAAATTACTGTTAAATTTATGCAGTGCAGAAGTGATTGTATGAATTAAGGGTATACATTTTGATCTTAAACCTTAAAACGATGAGTAAATCGGCGTTATAACAATTCGAAAGTGTTTTGAAACGGCAGTCATAAGTGTTAGTTGTAAAATTTCATGTGTCCCGACAATTTTAGTTGTTTAAGCAAAATAATTTATTAATGTATGCTTTAAGATGTAGCGTCGTGAATTTGTTAAATTAGTTTATTTTTGTAATATTTTTTGATATGAATGTTCTTGTGCGTGCAAATAAAACTACATAAATACATACAAACATATAAGCTTTTTCCGCCGATATACATATCTCATACATACATATATTAATTATAATTTATTATACTTTTAAAAATGTCATTAATAATTTACGCGTAGTATAACACAAACAGTGTACTTTATGTGTAAAAAAAAATCAACTGCTGGTGCATAATCAATATCATGAACTTTTCCATAATTTAGAATCATTCAACGGTAAATTGTGATAATGGAGAATTTTGCATTTTAAGTGTTCCACATAAATAAAGTGAAGGTTAGACAAGGTTTCTTATGCTATATTATATTATATTATATTAAGACTCTGCGTTTCCTAAGTTGATTGACATGTAATGATTACGATTTGTGCTGATATTTAGCTTGAATTATTTGAATTAATTTAAACAAATTTCAAAATACTTATCTTAATTTAAATGTGGTGTACTACAAAATCATGTCATTACTGTTCTTTGATTTTTGTTTGGTTGAACCGATTTTAGATATGAATTTCAGGTAGTCATTTGATTGCCTATCATCGATATTTTCCATTTTTAAATTTTATTCGGTTTTCGATATGTATATGTCGTTGAATACAGTTTCAGGTATTCCAATTATTAGGCGGCATCCAAAAATTATAGAATAGTAATTTAAATAAAAAATAATATTAAAGTTTCTGATGTACACGTATTTCTGACATGAAATAAAAGCTCCTCATAAAAACATCATCAGCCGTTCGGAGGCGGCTTAGTATAAACTGTAGGTCCCTCAGTTTGTTGGAAAAACATCAAGATGTATACCATAAATTGGAGAAGTGCTTACAAAGCTCAACCAATCATTGGTTTTAATTTAAATTTGTATGGGCCTTGGAACCTTAGTTATCGATTAAAAGACAGGTTCCTCCAAAAACCGTGTTTTTATTAAACAAATTTAATTTATTTTTAAAAAAAGATTTATAAATCAAAGTTTTTGTAGAAAAATAGACGTATAATAATAATAATTGAAATTTATTTTTTTTTTTGTTGCTGAGTGACACGATAACTGTGAAACGAATCATCTGAAACCAAAAATCGAAACGGTTTCTTATTCTGTATCACATTGGCTATGGCCGGAACTACAATGAAACATTTTCACAACAAAAAAAATGGCGGACTTTTTAATTTACAATATTTGCCCCTTTTTTAAATTTTAATTGTTTCTAATTTTTTTTAAATAACAATGAATATTTTTGGTTATAGACCATATAAAAACATTTTAGGAGTGTAAAATGCCGTTTAATTCTTTTTGATAAGTCCAATAGGTTCTAAATAACAGTGTCACCCAGTTGAAAAAACGTAGTTTCGAGAAAAAGGCGATTAAACTACTCGAGCGGCCGGATTTACCACTTGGCCTTGGGACCTTCGAGACGAAATCTATATTATTTCTAAGAGTATTTTCTAACAATTTACAGGAAAAAAATTTCAGTATTTGGAAATTTTTTAGAGGAACCTGGCCTTAATGATCTCCTGAAAAGTTTTGAAATATTTTTCACGCATACTACTTACAAACTTACATTCTGCAATTATTATTCATGTCTCTCAACCACATTAAACGGAGTTTAATCTAAGCTTACTTTGTTATATACATACGTTTTTAGCTTACTTAATATTAGTTTTTCATTCAATTTTTATAAACATCTATTTTAATAACTGAAAAAAAATGCATATTTATATGATTGTAATCTCATTAGTTTTATAATTACTTATTAAAAATAAACAACTGTAAATAACTATTAATAATGTTTTTTAAACGAGTATATTTAATTAAATTTACAAATAGCTAGATTTTTAAATTAAATTCAAAAAGTGTTTATTTATAGCTGTCGCTGTTCGTCAAGTGCTTTAATCTAATTATGGATATGTATATACATCATTTTACATATATGTACATCTACAAACATATGTCTGTATATAAAGCCATATACGAATACATATACCCATGAGTGAATATATTTTATGAAATTACTTTCGAGCTTTTTTTTTATCAAAATGCATATACCTACATACATAAATTATATATATTTTATTTAATAATAGTTTTGATTCAATGCATAGTATACCAAGGATCACACTCAATCGTCGTAATAAATGCATATAGGTATATGTAAATTTTATTTTACACATGTAATTGTATTGTAACAACAATAAAATATAAAGAAACTAATGCATTTAATTTCCAATTTCTTATGTATTAAATCGCATTAGAATATAAATATCAACAGGCACTGGTATTTTGTTGCTGTCAATCTACAATTGACAAATTTTTCATTTCGATTCACAAAAAAAGTAAAATTGTTCCCCAACACCTGCATATTAAATCTGTTTATTTGCCTTAAAATTTGTTGTGTGTCCATTTAAGCTGAAATAGTATGAAAAGTAGTGGTATTACGCATCTATATATACATATGAATATGTATATGATGTATGGTATATGTATATGCTAAGCAGCAGCTACTGCCACATTTTTATTGACTGATTAATATTATTATAAATTAATTTAATCGAAAACTAAAATGTTGTGAAATACATACATACATACATATGTATGTGTATGTATTAAAATAATTTCACTTATTAAACTAAGCTAACAATACGTTGTAAACGAATCCTTTTGTTTTATACATATTCAAACAAAAATCGATTATAAACTAATTAGAAGGGTAATTAAAAAAAATATAAAAAACGTATGGCACCCATAAGAAAAACCTTTTTAAGCATATACCTAAGCACATTTTTATTTTTTGATTCGTAGAAAATTTGTGCTGCGGTAAAAAAAATGATTTTGAATGTGTGCATCAACTAGCCTAGATAGATTAGATTAAGTCAAATTTATTAGTCGATTAAACTCATATAATATGTAAGTAAAATTGAATTGTTAAATAGAAGATAATTTAGTGAAAAGAATGATACAATCATTCATTTCTTAAAAGTAATAAAATATTTTTAAATACGCACGAAAATACGCTGATTTGTCAAATTCAATTTAGTATGTAACTACGTATACTCTGTAGGCAGTAAATTTATTATTAAGTATGATAAATGCAAGTGCGATAAAAGTATTAAACAAAATCTATTTGAACTAGAAAATAATTAAATAAATAAATGCAAAAATAATGGAAAATACCAAACCTTCTACATTTCAGTAAATGAGTAGAATAACCAGGAACTGAAAATTTTTTTTTTGTCAGGGGATTAACGAAAACAGAAATTCGCCATGTGATTCTCTTCGGCTTCCGGCGTAATTTACAGCCAATACAAATATTCAGTGAATGCCAAATTGCATGTGAAACGATTGCACCGTCTTAAAGAATATTTCTAAGTGGTTCCGAAGATTCCAGATCGGACATTTTTCCGTAGAGGACGAGCCACGAGAAGGTCGTCCAAAATCTTCCACTGCTGACGTCACAGTAGCTAAGGGTAAAGTCCAAAATTGACGAATACCCACGATTGACACAAGAAATGATTACTAATGAATTGGGATTGAATGCCATGGCTGTATTGGTATACACGGAGAAATTCGCTCGATGAGTACCACGTAATTTTAAATGAGGCCCCAAAAGAGGCTCGAGTGCATTTTGCTCAATTTTTCCTAAACAAATTCTAAAATCATCAGTCTAGCGATTTTAGTAAAATCGTTACTGGGAGAGGAGTTCGGCCAAAAATACCGCTTTTTTACTTAAAGTTTAAACGTTTCTAAAAATTTAATATTCAATGTTGCTTGGTTGTACAATGTACCATACCGTCTTTAAGCATTCCCGAATACATCCCAAAAAGTACCGTTAAATATTTCTGTCATTTGCGTCTACAACTCTGTTCTTTGTGAATTACGACGGGGCTAAAGTGAAGTGCTAAGTTGGTTTTTAATAGATTTTACGAAGTTTTTGCAAGATATTCAGTGTGAAAATATTTTAATTTAGTGCCATTGCAACCTTGACGCTGGTTAACACTTGTGACTGGTAAGTATTTTTAAAAAATACATTGGTTTCGTGCATATTTTTATGTATGGTACTTACATATGCATATGTACCATTCGACCGGTATGGTGGTACACATATGTATTTACCAAATAGTTTGGTTTCGTAGAAAATGGATCCTGAAGATATTCAGAAAATTTTGGAAGATGAAATAGTTAATAATAGCGACGACATAGAAGACTTTTCTGGAGGAAGCTCTGACGAATTCGTACCAAGTGGTGCCTCTGGTTCTGACGACATAGTGGTTGAGGCTGCCACGGATTTTTTTGTCTTTAATGACAATGACAATAATGACTTCATTTCTGAACCTGCCGTACATACTATATGTGGAGTACACTCCTGACGAGGAATTTGTTCCTAAAAACTATTAATATAAATAGTAAGTGGACAATAGCCAAATGCATAATTCGTCATTCGACTATAATTCATATTTTCTGATCTTCTATACGGCAGGACACCAAAGTAGTCTTGGTTCTAAGTAATTGTCACCATGAAACAGTTAAAACATTGAAAACAGGTGAAAAAATTGAAGTCCCATGTCCGAGTTAAATAAAATTTTTGCGCGACATCATGGGCGGCGTCGACTTGTCTGATGAAATGTCTGGCCTTTATGAATACGAACGGAAATCCGATAAGTGGTAGCTGTGAACGCATGGGTCAGTTATAACGGCCTCTAGTGAAGAAATAGGCCATTCATGTCATTTTCGGTTACTTTAGCTGAAGAACTAATCCAGGAAGGCTTACAAACCACAGCCGTTCGTCGGTCATACAAAACACGCCGTGTACCGGACCCTGCCAATCGGAAGGCAAAATACAGATACGCACTAAGACAATTTGTAAAGAGTGGCAAGTGGCGCTTTGTAAAATGTAAAATGTGCTTTGCACCATATCATTCATAAATTTTATGTAACATATGTATGTACATCTTCTACTTCTGCAACAATATTAAAAATAATAACAATCATACCATTTGTTTTAATTATATTATTGTTCCCGTTGTATTGTAGCACATAACATCTCGAATGGTACAATGGCTTACCACCACCCCCCAAGCCACCCGTTTATTTTTTCCAAGATTTTCATTTAGCAATAATTTACAAATTACTTTAATAACATACTCCAATAAAAAGTTTTGTGTCAACATAGCTCATCGAAGGCCGGGCCAAAAGGGTTAAGCCCCCTTAAATTCTGAATAATATCGAGATTTGGACTCTGCGAAGGCCATTCTAGCAACCGAATACTCTCATTATTTTTACCATTTTTTTGTCGCAGTAGACAAGTGCTTAAGATCATTGTTCTATTTTGCAAAATGACAGTATATCAATTTCTGAAGTCATTACTCGTACAACATTGATCTGATACAATGGCTCAAAGTCATAGTATTAAAAACAGACCCATGAAAAGGAACCGCCGTACATGGTTCACATAGTTCACATATGATCTTTATTATATAAAGGGTGGTTAAATTTTCAAGGGCCGATGTTGATTTTGAATAAAACACAAACTATTTAGGAAATTATTGAAATTTTATTTTATTATGATATATTGGTATTACTCAATTATGTATGTAACAAAATATCGGCCAAATGAGCGCCGCGACCTCGGCGGCACACCTCCATACGATGGTCCAAATTTTCGATGACGCTGAGGCATAATGGAGTTTCTATGCCGTTAATGTGCCGAATTATCTCATCCTTTAGCTCTTGAATTGTTGCTGGCTTATCGACGTACACCTTTTCTTTCAAATAACCCCAGAGAAAAAAGTCCAACGGTGTCAAATCACATGATCTTGGGGGCCAATTGACATCGCCATTACGTGAGATAACACGGCCATTGAATTTGTTGCGCAAAAGAGCCATTGTTTCGTTAGCTGTGTGGCAAGTGGCACCGTCCAGCTGAAACCACATATCGTCCACATCCATATCTTCCAATTGTGGCCATAAAAATTCGTTATCATCTCACGATAGCGAACACCATTCACAGTAACTGCCTGACCGGCCTCATTTTGGAAAAAATACGGCACGATGATGCCGCCATCCCATAAACCGCACCAAACAGTCACTCTTTGTGGGTGCATTGGTTTTTCGACAATCATTCTTGGATTCTCATTCGCCCAAATGCGGCAATTCTGTTTATTGACGAATCCACTGAGGTGAAAATCACTGAAGATGATTTTCTTCGAAAATTTTCATAATAAGTCTGGATTGTGTATCTCTCCATGGTTCAAATTGAGTAAGTCTGAAATAGAGAAATGTCAAATTAAATTCGGAAAAAAACTTGGCGTTTAGGTGTGGTTCACATTCAACATCGGCCCTTACAATTTAACCACCACATTTACATATCACGTTATTAGCTTAGTTTTATTGTGTGCTGAATTACGTGTATGTGAGAAAAAATGAAATGTTAGTTGAAGTAATAATAATAATGATAATAATAATCAGGAAATTCTACTAGTGATTGCTGAAACAACTTTCTTACTCCTCTCTTTAGCAGTGAGCTGGTCTTAGAAATCATCTTGATCATACTTTATAAATCAACAATCCATTGTGGGCGCGACTTTGGACCTGCCTTATAATCAAAACTTCTACTTCTCTATCGTCTCACAACCATTCCACTAGTTTTACTTCCGTTTATTAATTTTAAGGTTTTTTAATTCTTTTCTTTAAAAATTTATTAAATATCCCACTTCTGGCACTAATCGTTCCATATTTTTAAATGAAGTCATAATAAATTCTCAAATCCTTTGAATTAATCTCTTCTTTTCTCTGTTTGAGCGCCAGTTGGATACACTAAGTGGAACTTTCAAAGTTGGGGTGTTGTCATGCATTCGGGCGTAGCTGCTGTCTCTAGATTCACCAGACTAATTCAATGTCATCATATTTATAACTCGTACATTTCATCGTTCCATCGTGAGGTATTCGCTGTTGCCAATGCGCTTAGGACGATTTAGAGTTCGCAAAACTTTTCTATCGAAGATTCCCAAGGCCGCCTCATGGGATATCGACATCGTCCACCGTATAGTAAGACTGGTTGAAAGAAATGATGGGGGACTTGTACAGTTTGATTTTTCTTCGTATTCAGAGGACTTTTCAATTACCTACTCAGCCCAAAGTAGCACCTGCTGGCAAGAGTAATTGCTTTGGATGTCAAAGCTGACATTGTTGTTGATGTTAATGCTTGACCCAAGATAGGCGAAATTATCTGCGATCTCGAAGTTATGAAGGTCAACAGCGGCGTGGAGATATTTCGTCTTGTTCTCGTTCACTACCAGACCCATATTCTTCCCTTCCTTATCTAGTCTAGGGAAAGTAGAACTAACGGCGCGGTTAACTCTTGTATTGTACCTTGTGCAAGATTTACCTTGGCTATTTAGCTCTTCACCATTTATTATTTGCACCAGCAACAAATGAAGAAATCAAACCCTGTCTAAAACGTCGTTTGGTAACGAATAGCTCGGAGAGGCCCTTCCAAATTCTGACTGCGCTTCTGGTATTGCCCAGCGCCAGTTTTCACAGCCGTATAAGTTTTGCGCTGATACCAAGTTCAGACATGGCGCCGTAGAGGCAGCTTCTTACTGTGCTGTGGAAGGTGGCTTTAAAATCGACGAAGAGGTGGTGTGTGTCGATTCTTTTTTCCAAGATTTTGCTCGTGATGAATATCATGTGAATGGTTTATTTACGAGGTCTATAGCCACACTGATAAGGTCCAATCAGTTTGTTGACGGTGGGCTTTGATCTTTCACACAATACGCTCGATAGTAGCTTATTTACTCACACTTAAAATGCAGTTATCGGGCAAGCTTTCGTCCGACCATATAGGTATTTATATACAAGTGTTTGCTCCAGTCTTTGAATATTACTCTTGTTTTAGACCCGCAGGTGCTGTTGATTGTAAGATTGCGAGATTTGCAGTCTGTTTTACCTCCACTCTCTGCCACCTCATATTCCCTCATATCGAGTTGCTGATGAGTGCTCTCAGAAAGCAGTTTTGCAAGTCGAGCAAAAAAGCGTTCGATTATTCGTTGTGATTGCAGCTTATCAACGTCGAACCTTCCTTGACAAACGCAACATGATCGATTAGGTTGTGAGCTTTTCGATCTGGAGGCAGTCAGGTATCTTAATGAATTTTCTTGTGCTGGAACCTGGTAGTACAACCTGTTTATAATCTGATTGGGGTAACAAATTCGGCCGTGCAGTTTGAAATAAAATAACGAGGTTTCGGGTAACGTTATAATTCAGGTTTTTAATTTTTAAAGATTTAAATTTTACATAATCAAAAATAATTTTAATTTACAATGGATGAAAGTGATGCGATGTAAACTTTAAATTTTACATATTTTAATAATCAGTATATTGGTATCTTATTTAAATTGACGAATGGAAATATGTACATATATGGCTTTCACTTCAGAAAAATCCAAATAAAGAAAGGAGATGAATATTAATTTAGTAATAATGAAAATGTAGTTGCGCGCTAATGGTAGAATACCGACTGAATCGATTGTGGCGCTTGTGGTTATGAAAAGAGCAGTTAAGGCAAAAAGTGTTGCGGGTGCAGATGGTTTGCAACATTTGGCGGCCACCTGAGGGGGATTACTTCGAAAACAAAAGGAGATCCATGTCCTCAACATAGCGCCCCCCCAGCGTTGGTGTCTTAATCTCCCTCTCCAGCTTGCCAATCAAATTCCGGACGTTCTTCACCAATTACTGCAACTTCTTCCGCTGCTGGGCAGACCGGCTGGATAAAGCTTGCGTGGAATTGGCCCGGCGGAGCAGAGTATGATGTCCGAGAGTGCACCGATGGCAACTAGATTCGCATTCGCCTGTCGCATGGGAGGTTGCCAGGCAGTTGATGCAGTACCGGTGCACCCTTGCGCACTCATACCTGTCCTCCGGTGCCATGGCGAGGAAAGCAGGGCAATGGCGCAGGGAACGCAACCGGCCGCATAAACGGCACTTCATCGATATTCCGTCTCGTCGTGACCTAGGAGAGAAGAGTGAAAATATACGACTTTAGTATATGGTTGCAAAAGGGTATATGAAGAGATTTCATGAGATACTTTTATATTAGTTGTAGGTTGGTATATGTAAATGTTGGGATTAAGTCTTAGGGTTCGATGTTCAAAAAGCGGGCAGCACACACAATTTGGATATATTTCGGGTTATCGTTCCGTTCTGCGTGATTATGTCGACCACACGGATTTTTTCGTTTGCACCTTGGTATAATTTGGTTATACGTCCTAGGTGCCATTCATTCGGGAGGAGAAGGTCATCCTTGACGACAACTAGATCTCCTTCCTTTACGGGGCTTTCCGCCCTTTTCCATTTGTACCTCTTGTGTAATTCTTTGAGATACTCGTTCTTCCACCTGGTACTAAATTGATGGTGAAGCACTTTGAGTTTCTGCCATTTGAAAACCAGAGAGAGGTCTTCGGCATTGGGTTCGGGTATCGATAACAATGGAGCACTGCGGAGGAAATGTCCCGGGGTGAGTGCTAGTAGGTCTTGCGGGTCTTGCGACATGGCTGAGAGCGGTAGAGAATTGAGAACCGCTTCTATTCTTACCATCAGGGTTGTGAGTTCTTCGAAGCTAAATTTGTGAGTTCCGGCGACTTTAGTGAAGTGCAGCTTAAAACTCTTTACTGCTGCTTCCCATAGTTCACCCATATGAGGGGCGCATTTAGCGGAGACGTCAACTGCTACTTCCTTCAAAAATCCTGGGATAATTATGGGATGACGTTCGTTATAACTAAGGGCTCCGTATTTAAGTCGTCCGTTTACGCGCAGTACGCCTTTGCTGTCGAGTATAGGATTTAATGTCAGCAACGTGTCCTTCTTGCTGATCGGTTTTGAGGCTTCGAGTTGCGCGATGGTTTCACCATAATGCCTTCGTTGAGTTAGGGTTATGAGTCGCGTTTTTACTTCGTTTATCTCTTCGTGGCTTAGAGTCAGGTTCATCGTGAGCTGTGAATAAAACGATATACGTATGCAATGACTCTAAGGGTTCGGGGAAGGAGAAAAATCTCTTCAAGATATCTTAAGATTGCAAGGTATGGATTGCGGCGATGTGCCTTTGCTCCGGAGGCGATGGGTGTTGGGGGCTAGAGCTAGGCCATTCATTGGCGGGTTTGACGAGCCATTCAGGACCTTTCCACCAGATGGTGGTTTCAACGAGATCCTGAGGTCGACATCCTCGTGTGCCTAGGTCAGCTGGGTTGTCGCTGCTGCATACGTGCCGCCACTTAGCATTACTTATCAGTTGCAGGATCTGGGATATCCTGTTTGCTACATATGTTTTCCAAGAGTGTGATGGTTTTTCTAGCCATGCTAAGACGATGGTCGAGTCTGTCCACAGAACAAGTTCGTGAGGCGGTAAACTTAATTCTGTTTGTATTTGTTTTACCAACCTTGCCAGCAAAACTGCTCCACAGAGCTCTAGACGGGGGAGACTTATCGTTTGGAGAGGAGCTACCTTTGTTTTTGCAGCCAGTAAATGTGAGGTGAAGGAGTTTTCGCCGTGTTGTACCCTCATGTACACACAAGCGCAGAATGCCTTCTCTGAGGCATCTGAGAATCCATGGAGTTGAATCGGTTTGTCGGGGGAATACTGCACCCATCGGGGTATTTGGATGTCTTTGATTGCCGGGAGATTCTCATGAAACGAGTTCCATTTATGTAGGGATCCGGATTTTCCGTTTTCGTCCCAATCCGTTCATTCTAGCCAAAGTGTTTGGAGTAGTACCTTGGCTACTATCATACTTGGTGATAACCATCCTGCCGGGTCGAATAATTTCGCCACAGCCGATAAAATCTGGCGTTTCATACTACACTTTGCTGAGCGCTGAGGTTCCTATGAGTATGAGAAGGTGTCCGCAAGCGCGTTCCAGCGTTTTCCTAAAGTTTTTGTTGAGCTTGTGTCGCTGAATTTAAGAAAGTCGGCATCTAGCAAATGAGACTCTGGGATTTTTTCGAGTATTTTCGGGTGGTTTGCCGTAATTTTCTTAAGAGGGAATTCTGCTGAACTTAACGCTTCGATAACTTGGGTGAGTGAGTTGACAGTGGACTGTATTTCATTACTGCCTGAAAGAATGTCATCTACATAAATTTCATTAAGTAGGATATTGTTTGCGAGAGGGTATTCGGTTTTGCAATCTTCAGCTAATTGATGTACGGTTCGAATAGCTAAATATGGGGCACAGTTAACGCCAAACGTAACTGTATTTAGCTTGAAATCTTCTATTGGAGAGTCGGGGGTTCTGCGAAAGAGAATTCGTTGGAAGTCTGGATCTCAATGTCACCGTTAAATACGTACTTATAGAGTCGTCAATTGAGGATTATTAGCATTAAGTCGTTTTGGAGTGTTGGGCCTGTGTGTAGTACGTCGTTTAATGAGTTCCCTGATTGTGATAATCTGGAAGCATTGAATACGAATCGGATCTTTGTGGATTTACTGTCGGGTTTTATGACAGCGTGATGGAGTAGATAAAAGGAGAAGTACTTCCCCTCAGTGAAGTGGGTTCCATGTGGTCCAAGGTCAAGTATTCTTAAAAAACCTCCTGATTTTTTGCTGCAGCACTGGTTATCACCCTAGTGTCCGCTCATTGCTGATGTACTGTTGATGTGCTGCTAGTCTGGAGTGGACTAGGGTTGCATCTCTGGGAAACTCCTTTCTTCCTCCATTCTTTTGGCGCGTTGTTGTTTTGTGATACAAAGTTTCGCAAAATTCATCCGCTTCTGAGTGAGTTTGAGTAGCTGGGACTTCTTGCTCCCAGAATATCCTTAGTTGGATGCTGATCGGATCAGTTTGGGCTGGGTTGACCTGCGTTGAAAAGGACTCTCTACCTTTTGAATTGTTGGTCCGCTGATTATCCATCCAAATATTGTCTGCTGTGCCAAAAGGGTACCGTAGTGGAGGTGTTGCATTCCTTTTTGAGGACTTGGGGTGCTAAGTCGCTGCCGATTACCATGTCAATTCGAGATGGGGTGAGACATTTTGGGTAGGCTAACGCTAATCGGGTTATTTCGTTGATGTGAATGGTTGACACATGGGTTGTGGGTAGTAGGTGGGTGAGCTTGGGTAATATTATTGCTCTAGCTTTTATATGGTGTAATAAGTTTGAAGAAAATAGAGTTAGTTCACAGACTTTGGTTAAGTTCTGGACGAAAGTTCCTCCCATTCCTGAGATTTCGTAATGGGTTTCCTCCGTAGGTAGATTGAGTGTTTTTTGAATCCGAGATGTGACAAAGGTTTTTTGCGAATCTTGGTCTATCATTGCTCGGATTATGTGGTGTTCTCCTGCTAGATATGTCGGGACTATAGCCGTGGGCAAGAGTGTGGTTTCGTTGCTGTTTCCATGGTGTGTTGTTACCTTGACTGTCTTCGTCTGAGCCTGGGGTGTATGGCTGATTCCTGTTGATGTTGATGGTCTGTCGTCTGCTATTTCCACTGCGGTCGCTGCCTGTACTGTCGATGAGAGGGATTTTGAGTATGGGGTTGTGTTTTGAAAATGGAGTAGTGAGTGATGACATTGACTTCGCTGGTGTGAACAGGAGAGACAATTTTCGCAGTAATTGTTTTCACGAACGAATTTTTGTCGATCAGGGACGGAAAGGTTCCTAAATCGGATGCACATTTTCATCCCGTGACTAGAGTTGCATAACTTGCAGGAAACGGGATTTTGGAACTCTGTGTGATAGGTTTGCGTGTGACTTTTATTCGCAAATGGGGAGCTTTGATTGCCAGTCCTGGGTGTGAATGTATTGATGTGGGGTTTGGGTTTACCTGGGCGGTATGTTCCCAGTCGTTCTACTACCTCGTATCTATTGGTCAGGAATGTATTCATTTCGGACCAGAGTGGTAGTTCTTTCCTCGAACTGAGGGATTGTTCCCAAAGCGCGAGTGTTTCGCTCGGGAGTTTTGAGGAGCATATATAAATGAGGATGAGATCCCAATCCGTAGTGGAAATCTTTTGTGATTAGAGATTGGAGAGGCAGTTATTTATTGTAGTCTGCAGTTTTTGCAGCTGCTCCCCGTTCTCTGCATAGATAGGTTGTAGATTAAGGAGGGTTTTGAGCTGGTTATCTACCAGAATTCTTGGGTTCTCATAGCGAGATTTTAATGCTTCCCAAGCAAGCGGAAAACTTTCATCTGTGAGTGGGTATTGTTTCACAATAAGGCCTGCTGGACCTTTTGCCTTGTGACGCAGGTGAAATAATTTTTGGGCGGGTGTTAATTGAGGGTGATTTATATAGACTGCCGTAAACATGTTTCGGAAGGTCGGCCAGTCTTCATAACCTCCGTAATATACTTCAGTATCGCATGCTGGTACCTTGAGACATACCCCACTGGAAACAGAGTTTGTGTTTGTATTTGTTGATTGCTGGGTTGTTTGGGTGGGTGTTGGAGCTGCAAAAGGCTGCAATGCTTCTAGCATTTGCACTTTATAGTTCTGCACTTCAGTTTCTGAATATTTAGCGTACTTCTGCCCCACTGACTCGCTGACTTCCGGGTATGCGTCCGCCATGAATATAGCCTCGTATGCTTCTAGAAGGCTGTCCCAATTTTTGTCCATCTGCTGTATTTTGACTCTGAGTAGAGTTTCCATTTGGTCACTCGCCAAGTCCGTTGACCATTTTGCGCAGAAGACCTCCAGACTGTTGGATTCAAAGATGAACTTTTGCAGGTATCTGTTCATCTTGGTTGATGCTGCTTTTTCTGCCTTATCTTCTGGCATTTTGTGAAATTTTAGGGATATGAATTATGGGTTTACGAAAAAATTAATTTGATATTGGGTGGGTTTTATAAAAAAAAAATTGCTTTTATTTGGAATATATTGACCAGCAGCAAATTTTAATGTGTCTATTTGCCTCAGCACGTCTGAGTGCAAATATTTGGATGTGTACGCGAAAATTAAAAAAAAAAAATTTAAAAAAATATTTTTTTTTTTTTTTTGAAAGTGTATTTTATATGGAATAATTGGATTTTAGTAATGATTTCCGTTTAAAAACTATTCACTTTTGTCCCACTGTACAAGAGTGTAATAATTGCTTGGTCGCGGCCCACTGTGTCTTAGGCTCCGCCTCCTTTTGTTTATTTTGTCTCAGCGCGTCTGAGTGCAATATGTTTGATGTTTGTGAGCGCGTTTGAGTGGGAATCAAATGTGTGTGCTACGCTGTAACGGGATCGAGATTTTGCATATACGTATACAGATATGTTATGTAGTACGAGTATATAGTTTAACTTGTATTGTATATAATTTTTTCGATGGGTATATGTATGTCAACCGTTTTAGAGAAAAACGGTATATATAAGTATAATATATATATTTTTAGTTACTGCAAATTCGAGGGAGTGGCCATTTCTTTTTGGTGTTATACAAGCTTGTACAGTTGACGCCAAAAATTATACAAATTTTTGATGGCTTGAGAAAATTTATTATATGCGAGTATATGTATGTATGTATATGCCCGTAACTGTTAAATTGGAGTAAGTGTGTAACGGAACCTTTTTGGTTATGAACTTATTTTTTGTGACGAATGTATACATACACACATATACCAGGTGTGTTTGTTGAAGTTTGCCGATTTTTTCGATAAAGAAAATACTTAATTTTCAGAGGAATCTCAAAATTTTTTTATTCAAAGTACTGACCATTGGTTTCTACACATTTCGCCCATCTCTCAGGCAAATTATGGATACCATACCAAAAAAACTTTTTCTCTTTCGAGGCAAACCATTCGACGAGCCATTTTTCGACTTCTTCAAAATTAGCGAAGCACTGCTCTGCAAGGGAGTGTCCCATCGATGCGTGAAGGTGATAGTCGGACGGGGCGAAGTCTGGAGAGTACGGCGGGTGTAATAATATTTCCCAATTAAGTGTTTTTAATGTGTCTTTCATCAGTTTATCGGTATGAGACGGCGCGTTTTCCTGTTGCAAGATAACTTTGCTATGTCTTCGGGCCCAAATTGATCATTTGTTGTCGGTAGCGATCCGTGTTCACCAGGTTTTAACAACTCGTAGTACACCACACCACACTGGTCCCACCGAACACAGAGCATTGTCTTACGGCCAAAGCGATTTGGCCTTGCAGTCGATGGGCCAGCTTCACCAGGGGAAAGCCATGATTTTTTCCGCTTCGGGTTCCCAAAATAAATTCATTTTTCGTCCCCCGTGACGTCGATTTTCTATTTGTCTATCGTTCAGCTGGTGTGACACCCATTTTCCATACTTCTGGATCTTTCCCATGGCTTTTAAACGTTGGCGAATTGCTCCTCGTGTCACATGTAGTGTTTCTGCCAATTTTTGTTGCGATTGGGTTGGATCAACATGCAATTCCTCGTCTTCGAACTTTTTCGCTGCACCAGGATGTTCATTGTCTGTCAAATCGAAATCTCCACTTTTAAATTGACCCATGTCTCACATGTTCTAATCACTGGAGCATGTTCACCATAAGTTTCTACCAGCTTCAGCTGCTTTTTTCTTTTGATGAAATAAGAAAAGCAATCATTGCCGCAAATGCGATTTACTTGGAACGAAACTCGACATATTCACTGAGGTAAACAAATATGACGCTATTATTTTGGCGGAATGTGACTTGCGTATTTTTGTAGGTTAATGTCAATAGAAAAAAAATTACATACATGCCAAATCATAGAAATTTATACATATTGCTAGCGACATCTGCTAGTAAAACCGGCACACTTCCTCTAACACACCTGGTATACATACATAAATATGGGTTCTACGTACATAAGCATACATATGTATTATATTGGGTGAAGATTGGATTTTTTACTTACTTCGCCATGGGTTGTACTTAGCTTAGCTGTTATTGTTGAGTTCTTGGTGTTGTTGTTGTTGGTTGTGAAATAATTATTTGTTTGTTGTGGTTCGTCCTTGTTGTTGATGGGGTTCGCAACTGAGGGGTTTTTCCACTTTTTTTAAATAGTTTATTTCAGTGTGCTTATTTATTCATTTTAAATTGTTTGTTAATTAGAATTGTGAAAGGGTTTTTTCTTTTTTAATATTTTAAACATGTAATTTAACTTTAATATGCATGTATGTTTTTTTACCACAAATATCTTTTCTGTTTTTAGATTTTAAGGTATTGTATATTTCAATTGATAACTTTTTCACTAGTAATTATTTACATACTTTCCGCCTTTTTTTTTTTGGTTTATCTTTTTTTGTTTAAATTTCCAATTAATTTTTTTTGTTTAAGATTTACACCATTTTAATTGGCAGAAAAACATGTAGACTTTGAATACATAAAATATTGTCACAAGCTTGTTGAAACTATGCAGATTTTAAAAGACTGTATTTTTATACACTTTTTGAAGTTTATTTTCAACTTAAGAAATTATTTTCACGAATTTTTGTATCTGCACAGTTGCAAAGTATTTAAACGACTCGTATTTATTTTGTGTGTGACCGCTCGAATTTTATTTTGAGCATGGCCGCTCGAATTTTATGTGTATGACCGCTCGAATATGTGTGATGGCCGCTGTTGCCGTCGGGTAGAGCAGTGGTGCCAAATCGTTTTGGCGGCACCGAAGGACCATGTATAATGTTGAGTGGGGGTAGAAAATGGGCCGTTTCAAATGAATAGAAATAAAATAAGTACAGGTTTTTTGTTTATAAACGTTAAAAATTCCGGTTTTAATACAATAGTTAAAATTCAATTGGTTATGTTACAGTATGTAAGATTTACCAAAATGTATATTATTTAAATTTTATTAAAATTATTTAAATTGAAAGGATATAAAAAGATATAAGTAAAGTAAAGTAATAAAGTTCAAATTCAAATGACGAAGAGCGGTCCGTGTTTTTATTTTAGAAATTTTAGAAAGCGCGATGCGAACGAACAATTGCGAGTGTAAAATAAAGCGGAGTAGAGAAAAAAATTAACACCAAACAATTGTCAAAAAAATTGCTTGAAGAAAGTGTCTCTGTGTGAACGTGAAGAGCGACACAAAAAAGAAAATTTCGAGAATAAGCGACAGAAGTATCCCCTTGTAAACTCAGACGTATAGAGCGAGTGCTAGCCACATTTAAATTCGCCTGACTATTAATTGGTTAGCTTTGGCAGCACTGTTGTGATTCGCCGGATTCTAATAAACATAAATAACATTGCTTGACATTTGGATTCGTTGATTTCTACAGAAAATTTTGCAACATACGGAATTTAATAATCATATAAATCATTATATTAATCAAACGGCAATAAAAGTAGATAATATGCCTTTCCAAATGTACTCAGGTCAAATATATAACAATTTCGATGATAATGAAGATTCCCGTTCTAATCACTATGATCAAAACGCATACGACAGTGAAGAGGGTAAGAAAATTATTTTATTAATTTTAAAAATTTAATGAAGAGCTTAATTTAAATATTTGAACATATATTTTACAACAGACACAGATGATGCGAGTGAAACGGAATATAGGAACAGCCGTAGTAGTAATGCTACCAACACTACCAACGGTGGCAGCAATCATGAATTGAAGGAACAGTATGTTATTAAAAAATAATACATTTTAATAAATGTTTTAGTTTATTATGCTTTTAATTTAACAGGGTATATCAACATAAGTTGGCCATACTAAATAAACAAAGGGAGGAACTTAAACTTCTCACTCATCCAGATTATATGAAGCGTGTGAAGAAGCTGGAATATCAATATAAAGATCGCTTACGGCTAAATGAAATTCATCGAGAGTATTTAAAGGAATGTGTTGAAAAAGACTACATGTCAGAACGGAGGGCGGCGCAAAAGGAATATGAAGAAAAAAAGGTAAGTACACATTATTTGCCATTAAAAATAGAGAGTAGAAAGGCAAGTCTTGCATTTAATAGATTATTGGCTCAAAGTATTAAATATAGGATGTTCACCACCAGCCACACAACTCATTGAACACAAATTGTGATTGTGAAAATAGGAAAATATATTTTACTTTGTGCAGACTATTTTGTTCAAATTAAATTACTAATTTTACCACTTTCAATAAAAATATTTACTCGACAATAATATCACTTTTCAATAATTTTTGTCATGATTTCATTTGTACATCTAATCTACAGATTGATTTGAAGGACAACATTTTAGCAGATTTAGAAGAACGGAAAAAGGTTATAGAAAATGAAAGATATAATCTGGAGCTAACAAATGATTCGACAGAAATTAAGCCAACAGTTACACGTAAATTACGAAGACGTCCAAATGAACCAATACCAGTTGTGGAAAAACGTAGAAAACCTACCACGGGTCAATTACTTGTATACTTGTTGGACGATAAAGAAATCGATATTGATATGAAAGCCATACAGAGAGGCAAGCCATTATTAACAAGTATATTGATAGAATAAGAAACATAGATAATTTAATTTTATATAATTTAATCCTTAATTCCTTACAGCATCCCAACAAAATGGAGTTGGTGGAGTTCCTTTTACCAACCTACAACACGGAAACTTGCTTTCGGAAGCAACCCACTCAAACGTCAGCACCAATGTAGAAACACGTATTGAAGATGGTAAGCTGCTCTATCAACGAAGGTGGTTCCATAGGGGTCAGCAGGTATATGTTGAAGGAAAGGATTTAGTGAAATTCGCAGCAACAATAACTGCTATAGGGAATGAAGTGGTAAATTTACAGCAGTTCAGATATATTTGGCAAACTTTTAAGAACACATTTTTTCTTCACAATTTAGGTGTGGGTCAAAAAAACGAATGATAGCAAAGTTAAAATTAATATGTCTCATTTGGCTAAAGGCAAAGTTACGATTAAACGTCGAGCCAACTGATCCAACGTCAAATGCAGCACAAATAGCTGCAACCCCAATCATTCAAACATTTCATCTACGATAATAAGAAAACATAATTGATAAATTGCTTACAAATTTAAAACGTATGTAATTTGATTTGCGTGTAATGTACAGTTTTAGTTTTAGATATTTGTCTTGCGGTAATTTACTCATTGTACCAACAATTAATTATTTTAAGGAATAAACAAATTTTCGATACCAATGTAAATAACATATTTATGTAATACTTACACATATAAAACCATCAACAAGCATTAAATAAATTATTAATTTAATACATGGTATTACAAATAAGCAATTATGTGATAAATGGTTTGGAATGGTTCAGACAAGGGTGATGAATATGTGTATATATCTAAAAAGTCATGTAATTAGTATTACATAATAACAAATAATCACGAGCTTAGTTATGCATATAGTATTCGAGGAGGATAATAGATTTGAATGTAATGCCAATAACTTAGATAACTAGTTTTTGATTTTGAAAGATATAATATTAAACTAAGACTTTCTTGGTTTAATAATTGATGATATAGTAGTATTTTTTATACAACTTGTTGAATTGCTTAGATCTAATATTCATAAACATACATTCAGATGTATATGCATACATATATACTGTCAACTAATTGTTTTAAAGTATAAAAATTAGCTCTTTAATCTTTTGTCAAACTCATGAATTCAGCACAAATTTTTTCATTAATTTCTTCAACGCCAGGAATATTTGGCATAACCCAAGTTTCATCTGTACTATCAAGTACCTCGCTGCATATAGGGCATGTTTTATTATTGACATTCCTATAAGAAACCAATATTATTGTCTGTAAATAATAATTATTTAATAAACAAACCATTGTTCAATACACGGCGTGCAAAAGCTATGCATACATGGTAGTATAACCTCCGTAAGTCGATCCAAACATATTGAACACTCATCAACATGTTCGGAGTGAGAGCATGATGTAGGACTGTGCAAACCACTAGAAGTTTCGCTGCTTGAATTTCCACCATTATTTACAAGGGAATTTACTCGCTCCATAATCATTGAAGCTGTTATACGGTTATTATCAGTGGATGTTGCACCGGATATTTCATCATGTATTGGAGTTTGAGAAAGTGAACTCCGGCGAGAGTCCTAGAGTAAATATATAGGTATAAATTGATTGCTTGTAATAATAGATGTAGTTTAATATACCAATTGATTTTCACTCGATACCAAACTTTCTAAATGCGACTGAAAAGTTCTAAATACACACAGGAATTGCTTGAGGTTAAGAAATTTATAACTATCGATTTTCCGCGTAGAAGGATCAACTTTAATACAAGCAATTTTTACCATCGCCTTCCATAATAAAGATGTGTCTGTGCCACGCTTGATGAGGAATACCAGTTGCTTACCATGAGGATCAATACATTTGCGAGATCTGAAAATATTGAATTATGCCTATACATATAATGGTGGAATGTAATTGTTGGCTTACAGTTCATTTAAGCTATCTAAGCAAGCTTTAAATTCATCATAACTTAGAGAATTAATCTCGGAAAGTACTTTGGCATGGCGAACCATCTGCATATGCACTACATCCATGGTATCTGGAATTGAACTGTCGCTGATAGATTGGACTTGTCCCATTATTCTTTATTTCAGATATTTAGAAATGTGATATAAATAATTTGATTTGCAAATTGTAGACTCCGTTTTTTCTTTCAATTTCAAAACAATTTCAACACAGCTCTTCAGCTTCCATGACTTTATCGAAACATTTGATTTGGTTAATTTGCAAACAAATTTGTGAAAAATTGACGGCCAAATAAAAACAAAACGTAATTTGACATTTCTGTTCCAGATGCTGCCAGATGTACACACATACGTATAAATGTATGTATGAGTGGTTTTGTTTGTGATAAGAAAAATGCAATAACACTGTAGAAATGGTCGACTTGAGGTAGCGCTACAAAGCAGCTACCGTACAATCATTGTACAGTCTATGGAGGCTGTACTTGTTTATATATATGATTTATACGAAGAGATCTTAAGAAGAAGTAGCAAAAATTTAAGTTTATGAAATTTTACAATCCAAACATTACTGCACCTCCTTTGCTCATACAACCATCCTAAGGTTCATAAGTATATCGTAAATTAGCCACCGTTACGTTACCTGCTGTCCGGGGCGAGGTACTGGTGTGAGAGTTCTCAGGCAAAGGACAGTCACTCTCGCAACATTCCCCAAAAAAGCTTTGTGGCTACAGCAACGACAACAACAGAGTTCTCGAAATAAAATTACCACCTATTGCAGACGAAGAGCTTTAGTTGCCTCGAGAGTCCCGCGTAATACCGGCAGGGTACCAGATTTGATCCCGACATACCTAACGTATGTCCTGCTTGCAAAGAGTCCCCGCACGTTAATAATGACCTCTTTGCATGCCCCGATAACCAACTCGGCTAACCCTCCTTTCGCTCTGGTCCGAACCCATGTTGTTGTTGTTGTTGTTGTTGTAGCGGTTCGCTAACCCCGCTTAGGGCAGGCATAATCAGTCTAAGCCGCCGAGGTCATCTAACGGAAGGTCCAGGAAACGTGCTGTTTCGACAGGGTTGGACCAAAGGGAGAGGGGGGTTAGATGGGTAGGTTTAAGGGGGCATGTGAAGAGGTGGTTAGTGTCGTGCGGGGACTCTCCACATGCAGGGCATACGTTGGATATGCTGGGGTCGAGTCTGGATAAGTAGGAGTTTAACCTGCTACAGTATACAGATCTTAATTGTGCTAGTGTAACACGGGTCTCTCGAGGCAGCTCGAGCTCACTGTCTGCGATAGGTGGTAGTTTGATTTCGAGTACGCCATTCACTGGAAGGGAGTCTAAGAAGGTGTTGACTGACTCCTGGTGAATGGCGTTCAGCGTCTGTCTGTATGCCGTCCTGTCCAGCGGTTGTTTTACGTGGTGTTGTATGGTGCTATTGTAGTCGAGTACTCCCTTTCTGATGAGCCTAGGCGGAGGCTCGGCTTCTAAGAGGTGCCTGCTGGGGTGCTCCGCGCGGTGGCATCCCAACAGGAACTGCTTGCACAGCAAAGCATTATGCTCGTTAACTCGTAGCATAGATGCTTCGCTGTGCAAGTGGTGCTCCGGTGACATCAGGAGGTTTCCTGTCGCAGTCCTAAGGGCAATGTTTTGACAGGCCTGTAACTTTCTCCACTGCGTCTCGTTTGTCCCCGGCGCCCAAATCGGTGCAGCGTAATTTACGACCAGCCGGCCAATTGCTTTGTAGGTTGCCAGCAAGGTTTCTTTATCTTTACCCCATGTGCTGCCGGCTAGCGCTTTGAGTATTTTGTTGCGGCCCTGGAGTTTTGCGGCAATTGCGGTCGTGTGCGGAGTGAAGGAGTGCAAGCTGTCGAATGTGACCCCTAAAATCTTAGGGTTGTTTATAGTTGGAATTTTTACGTCATCAACTTTCACATCGAGTTCTAGCCGGTACTCCTTCGTCCAGCTGGTAAAAAGGGTAGCCGAGGATTTCGTCGGTTGAATAATTAAATGTCGTGCAGTGAAGAAACGGGAGAGATCGGCGAGGTAGCCGTTCACTTTCGAACATAGGCTATCAATATCCTGGCCAGACGCCAATATCGAGCAATCATCGGCATACGAGGTTAGTGAGACTCCTACCGGTGGAGGGGGGAGCTTCGAGATGTAAAAATTAAACAGTAGCGGGGAGAGTACACCACCCTGCGGAACCCCCTGTTTAATTTTCCTCAATTTAGATGTTTCACCTAGGAATATGAACGATGATTGACCACTCAGGTAGCCCATGACCCCTCTCTGCAACCCCGGCGGTAATGAGGATTCCTCAGTCACTGAGTAGCACTGAATGATTGACAGTGTCAATGGGTCCGAACCCATCGAAACCACTCGTTTCCTGCATCTCTCGATAGATGACCTCGATGACTTAGACTGATCTAGCGGATTCTCCAAATAAATTTTATGATGATTTTATATGTACATATTTGTTTATAAACTTTAGTTTGTTTTGTTTGCAAAGTGGTATAAAGTGGAAATGTCTTTTGAAAAACGTCGTCTAAAAGTAAAAAATACTCTTACTTTCGGGCCAAAGGTTCAAATTTTAAATAAACTAGATAAAGGTGTACAAGCCAATCGACTGGTTCGTGATTTTAATGTTACGAAGTCTGCAATATAGTCCCAATAGGACCTGATTCTGCATGCTGCCTTCAAGAATTATCAATAATCTCAAGCACTATTAAAAGAACTTAATCCAAACTGTAGCAGAACTGGGTGAAACAAAATTTCCTTCCGATGGCAAAGACATATCCATATCTTATTGCCTTGCTATCCAGAATGCAAATAATATAATAACGTGGTGCAGAGTGGTTCCTCTAAGCACATACCTAATCTTTTAGCGATTCGTAGTATCAAAAAAAAGTAATAAAAATATTTATTTCTGCTTAAAAAAAACGTCCAGAAATTAGAATAACTCGGGATTTCGAACTACCTCAAATACAAACTGGTTGTAATTTGTGAGCGTCTACCGTACGTTTTTTTTTTCTATTTATACAAAGTTCAGGAGAAAATAATAAAAAAAACCAGCTGGAAAGAAAAGGGACTAACATTATTATTAAGCATATCTGAAGCCCAAATTGGTTTTGATGTTTTAAACATACATATACGGACCTAATACACTCAAACTTCGTATCTATGCTATTAAATATTTTTTTTTTACATACGGAATAAGAATTTAACAAAGGGAGTTCCTCGACCAACATCAATTTTGAAATTGCGGGGTAGGGATTTAAAAATTTTCCCGCGGAAAGTCGTAAGTGGGGACTAAGGTCCTTTAGTACTGGAACTATCTGGATTTTTATCCGGCCAAGGACTCTCACTCCTATTACTATTATAAAAGCTACTTTGAAGAATATTTGTGCGGCTACAACAACAATCAACATAAATTTTCTGTGCTCGTTGAAGGTAGAAAAGATAGAATTACATACTAGAAGATTAAGTTCATTTTACAAAAAATAGTTTATAGAATTCTTATGTTATTTAGAGACAATTACAATTACATTGGGGATATTTTTACATTACTGCCCATAAGTTTATTAAAAATATCGACATAGAACATCGCTTGGTGGAAAAATTGTGCAGCACAATTCGTGGCAAAAAAAAGGGTACCGACGTATTAATACCACCTTTGTGTAAAACACCTAGTCTGTTTTGACCAACACAAGCAACACCTTGCACAGTAACTTGTGTTGTTAGTATAAAAAAAAAAAAACAAAACATGCAAATGCTACCGCAACGCGTTAATACGAAAGAACCAAGGAATATTTAAATTATTCATTATTCAATTCTTCTAAAATAAAATCTGCGAAACTAAATGAAAACTTTCACATGTCAAAACAACTACAAAACGATTCACTTCACTATTCCATTTTTTTAAAACAGGTAATTTTTGTTTGTTTATCTTTTATTTACTTTAAAATAAAAACTCCCGCCTGGATCATCATTTTCCAACAAAATATAAATAAAATATTTTATTGGTCACTTTTTACTGAGGACGAGCACCACGACCGAAACCACCACGGAAATCAACATCAGCGGCACCGGGACCAGCATCACCCTTCTTATCGGGCCCACCTGGAGCACGTCTGTACGCTGTGCGATCCTCGCCGGTCTTGGAAGAATCACCAGTACGGGTTGATGCAGCTGGGCGTGGACGCATTGTCTCCGAACGTGCTGGACGTTTCAATGTGGCTGGCACAATTTCTGGAGGCAAATGCAGGTAACTGCGGAGGTATTCAATACCTTCATTGGTCAAATACCAGTAATAATGTCTCCATGCGAATTGCTCCTTAACCAAACCGCGCGAGTGCAGGGATTGCAAAGTTTTGATAACATGTAAGTTTGGAATAGTTTCCAGCTCAGGATGCTTAGGTGCATGGAAATCCTTTTTAGCAACGATGACACCCTCTTTGAAGAGATACTCGTAGATAGCTACGCGATGAGCCTTTGGCATAAACATCCTAAAATACACGAAAGAAGTGAAGTTATTTTCATTTTCATTAAGAATTTATTTCAATTATTTTATATACGTAGCTACACTTCAACGATTTGGGTTCTTTTTTGTTTGGGCAGGGTACAATGTGCCAATGTTTAGTTTCTATGCACATTTTTATATTTTATGATAAAATCAAATATTGTACACAACCACTTTTTAACTGTATACACAAATCGCTGAAGGGATTTCAAAGATTTTCTTCGATATTTTCTATAATTTTTACATACTTTAGCGTCTTTTGTGGAGCAGTCACCGGAAAGAAAGGAAAGGCTAGTTGACAGCTGTCATTTTACATCTTTTACTTCAGTCATTCACAGTTGTTGACATTAGCACATTTTCAGTCACAATTGTGAATGATTTGTTCGCTGACAAACAATTAGTCTGAGTTTACACGGGGATACTTTTTGTTGACGAAACACTCGTTTGTATGCGAGAGGGTGACGACGAAGGGCGCAGCGCGCAATGTCGCTGTGCTCGTTCGACACGTTTTGTGTTTCAATTCGTAGATTTTGACATTCCCCTTTATTTTGTTTCTCACTTTGAACTGATTGTAGCCGTCTTAAATTTCAAATGAATAAATGCTGTAAATTTGGAAACTGAAATTTGGGGTTTTTACTACAATATATAAATATATATATGTGCATGCAAACATATATGGTATGCCTATGCTCATATGTATCCAATTATTAATAAATATTTCAGATAATGGAGTTTGCAGATAAAGTTGAATTAATGCAAGAAATATTAGATAGTATTGAAGAAGCCGCTGAGATTGATTTTGATGATAGTGCAAAGGATGAGATATGTAATTAGATTACACTTTGGAAACGGTAGAGTTGATGTTTAATCAAATCTACAAATATATAAAAGAAATAGATAAATAAAGGCTGTGTTTTCCTTTACTCAAACATAGTGTTTTTATTTTATAAATATTAGAAAGCGCGATGAGAACGAAAAATTGCAAGTGTATAATAAAGCGGAGTAGAGAAAAAAATGAACAGCAAACAAATGTCAAAAAAATTGCTTGAAGAAAGTGTCTCTGTGTGAACGTGAAGGGCGACACAAAAGAGAAAATTTCGAGAATAAGCGACACAAGTATCCTCATGTAAACTCAGACTTATGAAGACATTTAATCTATATTTAGCTGTCAAGTAGATTTGAAATCATAACAAAAGACAATTATATTTCATTTGTCTTTCGGAATTAAAGGCATTTTAAAAATTTACCCACTTTAGAAACGTTGCACATTCGTTATCAGCAACTACCACTGATAATAGCGAATTGTTTATTTGAATAATATTAAATTACATAAAAAAAAAAAAATTGTTTCACTATTTTTTTTTGAGCTTAATAAAAAATAAGTTTTCAAATTTTTGAAATAAAATATATGTATATTGTAACGATTTTGTCAACTAAGCCTCGGTGATCTCCCAAATCCTTCGAGTTCTCTTCACTTCACGACAATATTGTCACCACCGAGTTTTATACTCAATTGAATTTTTGGCCTCTTCATTTCACCTCACTTTCTAATTTAAGCATTTTCGCCAAAATATGTATTCTAACGATTTTTCTTAATTAGCCTCGACAATTTCATAAATTCTTCGGGATTTATTACTGGTTTGTTAAATAAAAGTCCCAAGATTTGTTATTTCGCAACAATATTGTCACTACTGAGATCCATACAAACTGAACACTCTGCAGTGTTGGCGGCCGCTCTTATATTCCTCGCATGCATAACTAGAAAGTCTCTTCTTCTTCGCCACAACATGTACATTTCAAAAATTAAAAAAAAAAATACAAATATTGTAAACCAAAAATGAAGGAAAGTAAAACACACTCTCACACAAAAATCAAATGATTTACAGTTTATTTTCTGATTAAAATAATGCGATTTTCAAACGGCTCAGCCTATTTTATAAACAAGACAAATCATTTAATAATTTATTACAAAATGTATGTATTTATGTTAAGTGAAACTACATTCTCTTTGTATCGTGATAAATTATTTATATATTATAATTGGCGTTTTGTAACCGCTGAAGCGATTTTCGGCCGAGCCTCCTCCTCCAATTTGTGGTTTTGCGTCTTGATGTTTTTCCAACAAATGGAGGACCTACAGTTTATACTAAGCCGCCTCCGAACGGCTGATGGTTTTTTATAAAATAAATTATTTACTTGAGAAAAAAATCTGAAAGCGATATCGACTCTTTTTGAAGCAGCAATTTTTCTAAATTTTGAGACTATGTAATATTTGTGCCATAAAGGTTTCAGTTTTTGTCTTGATATTGTCGTACGATCTCATTTTTTACCTCAAAAGGTACCCGAGGCATACTCAACACTTTGACAAAAAGGAAAAAATATAACTAAAAAAATAAATAAGATTAAAAGAGGGTAAGTCGGATTTCTTGTTTGTTTTCTTTTTTTTAATATCGGTTAACTAAATGACTGGCACTTATGGCTCAAGTACGCCAACTTAAAAAACCTATATGTACTTGTGTTAAGAGATCTCACTTTGCCTTTCTGTTCAATAAATCTTGTGTATTAGCCAACACGTAGGCGACTAAAGCTTCATTTAAGTATTGTAGTATTTTAACTTTTCATTTCCTGTGTTTAGTCATATCACTTGCCTTCATAAAGGGGTTTTCAATAAGAGGTGTTATTTTGAATAGTCCGTTATTCCGTAGATGTCACTTTTAAGACTGTAATTTTTTGACATTTGGCAAGTAAAAACTACGAGAGTAATTAAAATGGAACTATACACCCTTCAACATGAAATTATTACAATTTTATGTTTTTTATGGCCGAAATTGGATAGTATTGATCTGGACCACGTCTACTTTCAACAAGACCATCAATCATTTAGGGGAAAGGTGGACAGCTCTTATTGGTAAACCCTTTATAATGAGCTTTAAAATCACCACCAAGGGAGAAAGTGCTCTTGAATTTTCATTACCGGAGGCCATTGTTTTCTATAATAAGTGCAGGGGTGGTGTGAATCGTTCAGAGCAATTTCCATCTCTTTACGATCCTGACAGAAGATTTGATAAATGGTTGAAAAGAGTTTTTCAAAAGTTACTTTTGGTTTGGGTATCGAACGCAGAGATTCATTTTCATGAAACTCACAATGCACAGATACCATTAATTAGTTCTCTCATTGTATTAGCGGAGCACAGAAAAGACGGAGTAAAAGTACAATACCGTTGCACAATCGATCATCCCTTTTACCAGTGATCCAAAGCACTTTCTATAGTTGGAGAGCATCTTCCTATTGAGAGGAAAAACGCGCCGCTGCTGCCGAAACAGTGAAAACGATAACAAAGAGCAACTTACGAAAATGATTTGCGTTTCTTGCAATATTGATCTGTACAAATTAACTTTATTGTTCATGATCTGTACTCAATTTATACTTGTTCCTATTAATAAAGGATTGAAGATTACAAATTTGATAAGTTCGGTTTAAGATTTTTTTTGTTACTATTGGAACGTACATACATATTTGTCCACATCGCCTTTAAAATTTTCAATTTCATCCTTATCTAGAGCGAGAAATGAAAGGTACCATAGTATTTGCAAGAAATCACTTTCGATTGATTGACTCAATACGTTGTGAGCGCTCGTCAAAGATGGACACCAGCAAAGAGAAAATTCGCTATATTTTAAAATTTTTCTTCGATCAAGGCGAAAAAGCAGCCAAAGCGGCTGAAAAAATCAATTTAGTTTATGAGCCCGATACTGTAAACGAACGTGTAGCACAAAAGTGGTTTGTTAGGTTCCGTTCTGGTAATTTCGATGTCAAAGATGCACCACACGTCGGGGGGCCTGTCGTCGAAAATTGCGATAAAATCATGGAAATAGTGGAAACAGACCGTCACGTGAGCACTTATTTAATTGCTGAGGAACTAAAGATAAGCCAAAAAACCGTTTGAAATCATTTGCATAGCCTTGGATTCAAAAAGAAGCTCGATGTTTGGGTGCCACACGAACTAACGCAGAAAAATATGATGGGCCGAATTTCCATCTGCGAATCGCTGCTGAATCTTAACCAAATCGACCCATTTCTGAAGCGTTTGGTCACTGGCGATGAAAAGTGGATCACTTACGACAACGTCAAGCGAAATCGGTCGTAGTCGAAACGCGGTAAGCCGGCGGAAACGGTGGCCAAGACAGGATTGACGGCCAGGAAGGTTTTGCTGTGTGTTTGGTGGGATTGGCAAGGAATCATCTACTACGACCTGCTCTCCTATGGCCAAACACTCAATTCGGCCCTCTACTGCCAACAACTGGACCGCTTGAAGGCAGCACTCATCCAGAAGTGGCCATCTTTGATCAACAGAGGGCGAATTGTATTCCATCAGGACAACGCCAGGTCACACACATCTTTGGTGACGCGCCAGAAGTTCCAGGAGCTCGGATCAATTTGAATTGAGCCGCCACTAGGAACTTTCGACAGAACGGTTTTGAGAAATATTGCGAGTGCACAATTTTTCATTTTGCAGTGGATGTTATCAGTTGCGAGTACAATTTTTTTGCACCCTGCACAAACCATCTACTCAAACGAGTTAGCACTGATTATATGACCGATGGTTATTCCATGGACTTTGATAGCATACGTTTTGCAGTTGATTATCGAATAAGACTTACTTGCTTACCTCACTGATTGTGATTACGCTTGGAACGTAAAATTCCATTTTATACAAAAATAGTTTTATTTTTATATTTCAATACTTCTTACAAATGCTACGTTTTTTCATTATATACATACATACATACATCCCTGCAAGAAAGCATCCGATCATTTCAGCCAACATCCCTGCAAGACGGGTAGCTGTTGCCTAACATGTTATCCGCCTGTTACTTTACATACGTGCATTTGTTATTTGAATTGTTACTTTTCTTCTAGCCGTGGGAAAAAAATAACAAATTTCCCCGCTTTGTTTCACGTACGTGTGATTCTCTTTTTCATTCACTCGCATTGTATTTATCGGTATGCGACATATATTCGCCTTTTTTAATTTTCGTATATTTTTGTTACCGTATTTATAATACATCTGTTATTCAAAACAAGCACGTATGTTACTCGATCTGGCAGCAACTGGCTATTGAAAACAAATGTACATGATATCGTATCTGCTACCCATGTGTTGTTGGAAACATAATCATTTGTTAGCATATCTATGGGCGGTGACTTATTCAAAACAAATGCACTTGTTATCGGACCTGTCACCGGTGACTTATTTAAAACAAATGCACTTGTTATCGGACCTGTCACCGGTGACTTATTTAAAACAAATGTCTTAGTTATCGGACGGGTTACCCATATTGACTATTGACCTTTTACCTATATTTCCTTTAAAATGAAAAATAGCATTTTTTAAGTTTATTTTTGTTTATTAAAAATATAAATAATAAAAATTTACATATTTACAAGTTTGATTTAAAAATTTAGTTTAGTTTATCAAATAATTAAATTAAAAATGTTAATTTAACTTCTTTTTACATATACATATGCTTAACAAAATTAATTGTACATTCATTTCTAATACTTAATAGACAATGGTACTAGAATTTTGACTAACTAAAAATAAGATTTAGGTAATTAAAATATTAAGACAGCCGCTTCAGAGAAAGACCTCCACTCCGTTAGAAATATAATGCTTAGTAAGACCTGGCTGAACAGGCGGCATTGTTCACTTGGTTTTAATCGTGACAGCAATCTACGCCAGTAAAGAAGTATACCAATGGAATCTGAAATATACAAAAAATAATTATTATGATGTTTTTTATTGAATTTTTATCTTTATTGCTAGCATATAATATAATATAATTAATCACAATAAAAGCTTTACAAAGAACATAGCTATTTGCATACATTATTTGTGTATGCTTGGTACATACGTAACAAAATTGTAAAATTTTTACGAAAAAATAATTTTTTTTTAATAATATATAACATGAAATAAAAGATAATTAAATAAACTATCTTCCAAAACTCATTTAAACAAATTTAAGTTACATATTCAAACAAAAAAAGAACTTTTGTTACACCATTGCTTTTCTACACCCGGACATATGTAGGACTGGCACATGCAATACAAAAGTGCAAAATTTTTACAAAAAAAACAAGTTTTTTTAAAATGAATTTCCTCAAACTAATAGACAATTAAATAAACTTTAATTTAAAATTCATTTTAATTAATTTAAGTTAATTTTTTTTAACAAAAACAGAACTTTTGTTACAACATTGCCAATTTGTACATACGAATATATGAATGACTGGCACATGCACAAGAAAAATGTAAAATTTTCACAATAAAATAAAATTTTTTTAAAATAAATTACATCAAACTAAAAGATATTTAAATAAACTTTATTTTAAATTTGATTTTAACTAATTTAAGTATAATGTTTAAACAAAAAATTTATTTTTGTTGCACAGCTAAATTTGTACACCCGCATATGTGTATGACTGGCACATGCAAAACAAAAATGCCAAATTTTCGCAAAAACCCATTTTTTTTAAATAAGTTTGATTAAACTTAAAGACAATTGAACAAACTTTCTTTTAAATTTAATTTTAACACTTTCGCACTAAGTTATATACATATACATTAATAAATGAAAAACTTACGTTTTGATTATTTATGAAGGACGTTTTCCGATGATAATCTTTGATATTCGTATTAATACACTTGAAGCTTGCGTTTTTTCCAAATCAAATGCTGTGTTGTGGTGGCTGATTCGGTGAACAACGCTGAAATAAACAATATTGTTATTCTCATAAAACCAAAAATAAAATGTAAATATCATATGTACATATGCGCACATTCGTCTTTATGCACGTACGTATATATACACATATGCATACATATGTTGTTATCTTACCTTATTTCTTGATCTAAAGTTGCTCCCACTCTGCTACAGCTAATAAAGAAATTATTAAGAAACAAATAATTAATTATTATTTACAAATTTATTTATATTTTATAAAATAACACATCTCACCTCTTAGCGTCTTCGGTTCAAAAAGTAAATGGCGGAAATTTTCAAAGGCCATATTTGAAAATGTGTATGCATACATTTCTTTCTAATGTACTAGACAATCGTTATCGATATATGGTACTCGTCTTACTACAGAAACTGCCTATAGGAAGGAAAAAATAGTTTTGTGGATGTAGTGGTAAAGCAGCATAATTTTACGATATTAGTTGCGAAATGGTTACCCCCGTCTTGCAGGGTATAGGAAGGAAAAAATAGTTTTGTGGATGTAGTGGTAAAGCAGCATAATTTTACGATATTAGTTGCGAAATGGTTACCCCCGTCTTGCAGGGATATGTCAGGAATGCATGATGTCATAACCCGTCATCTCGTAGAATGATTTTCCCATCACTTTCTTAAGACCGAAATGACAAATGTGATTTTTACATTTGTATACGTGTACGTCATTCTCTCTCCGTTTCTTTGTGCATTTCCTTCGTTATTCTTGTCGGACAAACAGAACACATCTGAGTGACAGCATTGTTACCAAAAGAAAACAATATTGACAAAAAAAAAACGCAGCAGTGACGTACAAGCCGAACACAGATGAGCGACAGCATTGATGCCGGAGTAACTCAGCTTTGACATAAATTTTCCCTACATATATTACATACATACATATGAGTACAAACGTTATTAAGATTCAGTCTTTTTTCCAACATTTTACATAGATCATGTACATGGTTTATATAGCATAAAAAAGTAATAACAATACAACAATAAATTCGTTTTCAAAATTCTGCAAAATATTGTAAACAAAACCGTATATGCAGAAGCCTTCAATAGGGCCATGCGTTGGTGATTCATCTCCTCAGCTCTACGAACGCCTCCGTCATAATCGCGAATCCTTTGAAATTTAAAGACGTCGAAGTAAAATAAAAAATGAATATATGAATCAGGATGTTATTAATATCTAAATGCAGTTGTACATCGCAAAGTTTTATTAAATATTTTAGATCTGCCGACGCTGCAAAGTGACAATATGGGGTGCCCTTAACTAATCAAAACCAATGAAAAATTGAGTACTTAATTAATCAACAATAATACTACAGCTTGTACAAGATCATCATCATATATTTTTAACTTCTATCAGCTACGGAGAAAACAATAAGAAATGGCGTTCTACTCGAAAATAAGAACATAAAATAAAACGCATAATCCGTTCAACTGCATTCTCCTTCAATTTGTATGTACTCAGAAAAGAAAGAAAACTTAAGTGTTAGTGCTGCCCTAAATAGTGTGAGTGCATTGGTGAACCCATCAGGCCGTTCTTGCAGGGATATGTA
This sequence comes from Ceratitis rosa, assembly GCA_037013455.1. Classification (NCBI taxonomy): domain Eukaryota; kingdom Metazoa; phylum Arthropoda; class Insecta; order Diptera; family Tephritidae; genus Ceratitis; species Ceratitis rosa. The sequence continues at coordinate 11,632,800 of JAWMAG010000003.1, forward strand.
TTTAAGGATATATATAGTTTATTAAAAAAAAACAGACAGGCATGACTCATAGCCATATATTTTGTTGATAAATATAATATATAATTCAAGTTAAGAACCTTTTTGATTTATCGTTGGAAATGTATATACCAATTCACTAATAAAATTTGTTAAGTTATTAGACTTTAAACTTAAACTAATTGCGATATTTAATATTTTATACTATAGATTTTTCTGTACATTAATTACATAAATTACATTAATTCTACCTAGATTACCTGCAAAGATATAAAATAAACAAGACGGAATGACGAGACGACTCGCTTTAACAGTAGTCAGCCACCTACATTGTACACCCTCCAAAGTAGGAAAACTTCGCGTCTGTTTCCGTCTGTTAAATCAAAATAATTCAATCGTTTCGGTTGAAACTTTTGGAAATTTTATCGTTAAAACAGTTATCAAAATAAATTTTATTTCGTTTTTACCCGTCACGAAAAGCTGTCGTTAATATAAAATCGTTAACAGATGCTGTTAAATCGTTAACAGATAAATTTAAATCGTTAACAGATAACGTTAAATGCTAAAATTGGAGTATGCTCTTAATCACATAGCAATCAGTCATTTTAAAATTAACGTTAACGCTCAGTTTATACGGTTTCAACGTTGACAATTACAATTCATTTCATTTCATCGTGGCACCGAAGCGAGGAAAAATCGTTTCGGTAAGTTTATTTTTTATATTAATGAAACGAAATGACATCGTTTCGTTAGTTGATCATCTCTAAGTTATACTTTACAAAAAAGCTAATTTAAAATACCTTCTAAAACGGATTTCAGTGAAGTCGAAAATAATAAGTACAATAATAAAATAATACATAGAATAATATTTTTGAATTAAAAAATTTTTCTTGTACAAACTCAATTTTTTCAATACAAAACTTATTTATACAGTTAATATATAAAAAAGCAAAAAGTATATTTATTTATTTATTTATTTAAAAGAGAAACAATTATTAATAATTATTCCACTTACAAACTAAAGCACTGGCTGCCAGGGCCTTCGGCAAAAAGTATAATTATTATGGATTTATTTCTTTCAACTAGTCTTGTAATTATAAATTTATTTGTGAACTGTTTCTTTCTAAGCAAGTGACCTTATGATGACGATTTTTGACCGATTTCAGTACATATCATAGTATCAATTACACTAAGCAGCCTGTTTAACCTACGTAGGCTGCTATATATATTTCTGGCCTAATAATGAAAATACGAATATTTATCAACGAAAATGGTTTTTTTTTGTTTTTGCTCGTCTTGGAAGACCCACGCGGTCGATTGCTGTTTTGTTTCGGGCTCATACGCATAGATCCATGATTCGTCACCTGTGACGATCTTATAAACGTCTTTTGAAGTACCGCGATCGTTTTTTTTCAGCATTTCTTTACACCAATCCACAAAATTTGAGCGATTATCAAATTGTGCGGGATCCAACGAGAACAAACCTTTTTTACGGCCAGGTGTTCATGCAATGTCGAATGTATACTGGTGGGAGAAATGCATGGGCATGCCTCTATCTATCTCTATGCTACATGACGGTCTTGCATTATCAGTTCACGTACGGCATCGATGTTTTCTGGCACAACAGCTGTTTTTGGTCGACCTTCACGGAATTCGTCTTTGAGCGAGCGTTGGCCACGATTGAATTTCTTGTACCAGTTTTTCACAGTGCTATAGAATGGTGCTTCATAGCCATACAAAGATTTTAGTTCATCGATGCACTCTTGTCGTGATAATCCACGTCGAAAGTTGTGAAAAATGATCGCACGAAAATGTTCACGAGTTAATTCCATTTTTTGGCCGAGATGAATTTTTTAATTCCCTGTAAATAAAACAATTCACGATTAAATGACAGAACGTTCTGAGTGATGTTATGCTAAGAAATGTCAAACTTTCCTATGGAAATGTCAGATTGCACCTGGCAACACTTAGTGTTGCCTAGGCCAGACCTATATATAGCAGCCTACGTATATACTCGTATAAAGACTTTGTCATGAATGACTGACGGATCAACCTACAGGCTAAACCACAGATGGTAGAGACCTGAAGCTTGCAGAGTGTGCTCTGCGTATGACGTATATCCCTTCCTCCGGAAAGAGAACCTGAAACAGATCTATTCGATAAAATCGAATTAAATTTTAAATCATTTGATTCCCCTGAAATTCGGTACAATAGTGGCTTTACCATGGGGAATACTTTTATTATATGAAACGAACCTGGGGCTGATCTATTCGAAATATTTTAATTTATGGTTGATTTATTTCAAATTTAGTACAGATGTAGCTTCCGGCATAAAATACCATGGGGGAAAGTTACGATATCAATTTTTCAGCAGAAGTGGTATCAGGTAGTGAAAGCTCGCTAACAAAAAATATATCTATTATACGTACAAAATACTTTCAAGTATCGAAGCAGGGTTTGAAGATATACATATATTTTTTTAGGTGCTCCTGGTGATACTGACAAACCTTTTATGATATTGGCTTGGCGGTCATCGTCTGGAATTGCACTACAATTAGCAGACGATTTCCGGCAGAATTTACCAGTAGTGCCCAAGGGAACGCATTCGGACGAAGTCGCGTGAAGCGATCTCATTTATGACCTTCAGTGAAAAAACTGAGACTGCCCAAAAATATGAGAGGCTATTTCAGAGGAGATGTTATTGCGTTCCAAATGTGAAATTGTGATTTCCCGTAACTGAATAAAAATATAAATGTTTCTGCATCATTAGAAACATTTGTTTCTGCTGTGGACGAGCTTATAGCATAAATTTACCCAATCATAAATAATATTCACGATAAGCTCGCAGAATGATTATGCAAGCATGCCATCGTAATACCAAAAATTCAGCAAGCATCAGTCATAAATGAAATATTTTAAATATCATTCGAAGTGGTCGAATATCAGTATATATATATATAAATCCGTCGACTCACTGATAAACACCGACGATGCTATTCATTATCCGATTACTAATACACTAAAGCCTGTCAACTCACATATTGAAATTAATGGTACCAGATTACAGCTGAAAGTATTGCATCAAAGTGGAATCGAAGCCACTTTACATTAAGGCCAGAAATTTTCCAGAAATTTTCATTTAAACTGTCCGCACTGATTTCAACAATTTTTTTAGTTATATTTGTAGCACTGTTCTTAATTACTACGGTCGACATCAGGTTTCCTCTGCGAATTTTCTTTTACGGCCTCAATCGAGTCGAAACGGGTTTCACGGAGTGGTAACTTGAGTTTTGGAAACACAAAAATCGCATGGGGCCATACCCGGTGGTTGATCGATGGTATTGAACGAGTTTTTGGTCAAATGCCTCAAAACGCTCAAATAATAGTCTTTATTGACCGTCTGTCCAGTTGGGATGAATTCAAGATGAACCAAATCGCGAATATCGAAAAAAATAACAACTTCCGGAAACTTTCTGGTTTTAATGTATCCATCAAATTACTCCTTCGAATACAAGAAAGTGCAGTTTCCCGTCAAAGTATGCTTCGCCATAACCATAAACAAAGTTCAAGTGCAAACTCTTACGGTAGTAGACTTAAATGAAAACTGCTTCTTGTATGGCCAGTTGTATATATGTATGTACATAGCATGCTCCAGAAGAAGAAGCTCACAAAGCAGCCCACGGAAAAGCAAAAATTAGATGTAGCACTTCGTTTTCATCAAAATATATTATAATTTTATTTTTGTTTTCATATTTACTTAGGATAAAATATTAGTTTTCATATCTGAACAAATCAGTTGTCATTTCAATGTTTTCCAGTGTCAATGTTCATTTGTATATATTTTTTTTGCATTCTTTTTTTGACAGATTTTTTACCCAATACTTCATATTTGAAGAAATCTGTTCTATGGGGGCCATATATTTAGTCCTCTAATTTATGTGATTTTCAATACCAATGTGTAATTCATTAATTATGTATGTGCAGAATACCGCTAATTTATAATCCCAAATCTTAAATCTGAAAAATCAGTCGTAGTGGTCCGATTTGGCCGATTCTGACAAATGATCGTTTAAATATGAAAGTGCATCTGTGTTACCAAGTTTGGTTGAAATATTTCAAAAACTGGGAGACTAGTTTCCATACAAATGCATACATGGCTAAATCAACTCAACTCGTTATAAATTTTGATGGGTTTATCCTATTCCTTCTGATACCTACATGCTGCGGACCAAAGTTGCATGTATTGGGTACAAAAATTAATTCGATACGTTTTTTGTGTTCCAAAAAGTTTTTTATTGAAAAAAAGTAAAAAATACATCATTCAAAGTATTGCTTATCGGAAGCGATTACTTTTGCCCATCTAACTGGTTCTTTTCGAATATCATCTCTAAAAAACGAGTTATCTCTGTCTCGATCCAATCATTGAGCCATTCCTCGATTTATTCAAAAGACCCGAACAGGTAACTCCCCACCATAAACTTTCCCTAACATTCGATGGGTTTCAGCTATACTTTTTCGGACATTTTCGAAGAAGCATAAAACCTTTCCAAAGGAAAACGTCCAAGGTCTTCCACAACTTGCAGATGGAGCCATTTTTTGAGAACGGACGGAACTAATTTGTACCACCAATACATGAAAAGTATAAAAAGCTTTACCTTTTGAATCGATTTTGTTATTGTTATTTGTAATTTATATATGTAGAATATAACAATGTTCTTGCTTTTTATTTTTGACTAAAGGCTTTAAATTGGCGCTGATGTTTAACTTAACCGCTTCATTGAATTTACACAACTAAAAGGCTAATGAATTATAAACGATTATTTTCTAATTCCCTCTAATACCAATGTTACTCCGCTCAGATAGTTTCCTGTAAAGCCAAAATCAGTGAAAATAGTTTGAATTACTATGAAGCCATACAGTATTTTATCTAGCATATTCACTGCAGTGACGGCCGCAATAGCCGAATTGTTAGCATTGTATACTGCCATTCATCAGACCAAGACTCGAATCCTGTTTCGACCAACACCCAAAATTATGTAAAATTAATTTTCCTAATTGACTGTTTTGAGGCAGCTTAGAATAAACTATAGGTGCTTCTATTTGATGAAAAAAACATCTAGACGCATACCACAAATTGGAGGTGGGGAGCTCGGCCGAAAAACACTTCAGTGGTTACAAAGCGCCAATTATATATACATATATATTCACTGCATTATTGAAGAAGCGAAAGATAACGTAGGTATTCTGGTGTAATGCCTACTTGAATACTTATCGCTAAAAGCGGATCAGAACTTTTTACTGGGTGTGTCCCTTCATCTGTGTACACGATATCTCGATCGGTAATTGAAACATACTCATATGTAGTAATTAAACATGATAAACAAATTATTTGGAGTAAATCAAAATGAATTTTTTAATTATCATAGTCATATGAAAGCATTAGTCGAAGTCGGATCAATGTCAGTCTAAACGAAGTCATAATAAAAAATAAGAATGTGGCGCCTTATTCGATCCTTTTATAGTAACTGATCGGGCGCTATAAGTGGGTATCGTTGTGAGCAAGGACATGTCTGTCAAACTTCGTTGTTGTTGGAAAGATCAGTTGGATCTTGGGTTTCGAGTTGGCACTTTCCAATACATTCTAATGTGATTGGCGAGATATTGGATAATGAAGCAATTCCTCATGTAAGTTATAGAAAAAATATTCTTTTTAAAAAAGTCTAGCTCCCCCTCAGGATTAAAATTAGAGTTTTGGATATAGCTCATACAAAACGGATTTTTTCCACTGTATATTATAAATGTCCTGACCAGGTCAACATTTTACATAAAAAAATAATTTCTCTATTTGTGGCTGCTCCACGGCAGCGATTGTCAAACCCTGTAGGCCCCAGAGTTCCTTCTAAAAATCTGTTCGGAGGCGCTTTTGAATGAACTGCAGGTCCCTCCATTTGATGGAAAAACTTTAAGACGATAATCGCTTCAGCGGTTATAAATAATAAGGATGTATTCGTCAAATAACTACGTTGTTTGCTCAGAATATATAATATAATATTATTATAAGATATTCAACTTAGAGATTTTTTTAATGACTCTTGGCATCATCTTCTTAGCAATAGCTGAACACGTGTGGATTTATTGAAAAATTGGTTTCAAATCGTTTTTCTAAGATGGTCGAAGTGAGAAATGAAATCGATATCTGATTTTTATTATAAGCAAGCAAGATTTTATGACAAGCAAGATTTCATGTTAAAAAAAATTTTACCTCCAGGAAGATTTTATGTTAAGTAATATTTGATATTACGCAAGATTTTAGCAACATATATGTTTAGCAACATTTTATGTTAAACAACAATTCGTGTAAAGCAACATTTTATGTTTAGCAAGATTTCATGTTAAGCAAGGTTTTATGTTATGCTAGATTTTTTGTCTAACGAGATTTTATGTTAAGCATTTGCTCCATTTGTCAAAAGAATAAGACGCAAGCCACATGGTGGAAAAATCGCTTTAGCGCCATTATATAACATTTTATTTTTAACCATATTTTATATTTAGCAACATTATATGTACAAAATGTTATTCAGGAATATTTTATCCTTATTAATATTTTATGTTTAGCAAAATTTTATGTCTAGCAATATTTTAATTTATGCTATATTTTATGTCTAGCGGAACTGAACATCATTATTTGAGAAAAAATTGGCCAAGTAGTATTCAATATTTGTCTGGACAGCAAAATGTCTTCGTCCATAAGACATTTATCTGCCACCTTTTCACACCAAACGGAGCCTTATCAAGTACATTGCCAAATCACTCATCGTCGAAGAATCAGTATTCGATATTGGCAAAATAATGGCAGACCGAAACTTTATAAAATGTTTATAGCTAATGAAGCAGCAGTATGGGTATCTTTTAAAGATGTTGTTTATCATGATGAAAATTATATGGTTTTTAAGCAAATTATTGGCAATTTGTTGAAAAGTTGTCGAAAGATCGGCTGCACCAAAATATAGCCAACATCAAAAGACGATAACAAGAATTGTTTTTTTCGATATTCGCGGTTTGGTTCACCAAGAATTCGTTCCAATGGGACAGATGGTCAATAAAGAGTATTATTTTAGCGTTTTGAGGCGTTTGCGCGAAAAATTCCGTCATAAACGGCCGGAGTTGTAGGCCAACAATTTCCGGTTTTTGTTTCGCCGGGAGAGAGCTTTACTTTTCAATTACCTACTCAACTCAAAGTAGCATCTGCTGGAAATTTATTCCGCGCTGGACATTAGTATGGATATTAATGCTGATACCTAGATAGATGAAACCATCTACGACCTAGAAGTTATGACTGTTAACGGTGACGATCAACAGATACTCAACCAATACTCGGCGACGTAGTCTCTCTGCCACCATGAATCCACAATGAGCTATTCCTTGTACCGTCCATCGCACTTCTTGGACGGCGGTGATGTCTGATGTCAGATGTCAGTCAAATTGTATCATCGGTCGAAATTTCAGTACATCGGTCTTCTGTATCAATTTCTGAACTCGTTAACACTTTTTTTCTTTCTGTCCTCTTCGTACGTTCTTAATATATTTTTGTTCTCACTTTATTTACCTGAGAACTCAAATTTGGCCGTGGTGCCAAATGAATCATTATGTTTTTCTATGTTATCCACTTCACATTCGAAAGTTTTTCTAATTTCTGAAAACTCTTCACTAAATTCTGGAAACACATCCCTAAGATATTTATAATATCTTAAGCTTTAAAATATCTCGAATGTTTCAAAATATTTGGGATAAGAATTATTAGTAAAATGATGAAATAAAAATGCTTGATTCTCAAGAAAATAATATGTATATATAATATAAAGGATTTTCAAATAAAAGTTGTTATTTTTAATAACCTGCTTTATCTGGCAGAAGTGACTTTTAAAGCTGTAACTTTTTTACATTTGACAAGTAAAATTTACGTATCTTGACTAATGAGGATCACTTCCACCTCGATGGCTACGTCAATAAGCAAAACTGTCGCATTTGGCGTTCGGAAAACCCAAGAATTATTGTTGAAAACACTCTCTATCCTCAAAGTGTAACTTCTTGGTGTGGTTTATGGCCCATAATCTTATTTTCAATCCGTTTCGGTAGGTTTAGTGTTAAACTCAGGTCGTCATTGTGATCATATCTGCATAAATTTTAATGGGCCTATTTCTGCTCCTTGTGGTGTTGTCACATGTTATAATTGTGTATATAATGCTATCGCCCACTTTGAATCTCTTTTTTGCCGAAAGTCTGTACTATGACTTTTTTCCATTCAACTATGCCCAAAATAAAGAATTGATGTATTCAAAAAAAAGAAAAAAAATGTTGGCAATGCGTTTAATATAGTTTATAAGTTTCATTTGTTAAGTAGCTCGCATGTATGTCATAAAACTTTTAATTTAATATGACTATAGCTGAGTATTTGATTTTGTGATTGGCGAATACGATTTTTATTTGACATTCGAAAGTGAACATACATACACGTATGTACATACATACATATTTGTATTATCATAGACTAACTCATTCAAAAGGCCAATTGGTTACTTATCTGCGTAAGCTAATAAATTTATATTTATATCCCTGAAAATTTCTATGAATATGTGCGTTTTATTGCCAACGGTAGCTATAAAAGTGACTGCTTAGCATTTACCTTCTGCAGTGCATTCTCACACACTCGCGCGATCGGAAAGGATTACGGTTTAATTCTGGTGTAACGTTTTAGAGCGGTTAACAATTTCAATATATACACGAAATGGCAGCGCGGCATACTTTTGCAGCGTTGTCGCTATTCCTAGCGATATTTATACATAATTCTTACGCTGCGAATAATTCAACAGCATTAGCCCTCACAGGATCACCATTCAAAAATGATCTTGCGTATTTGTTTTTCAAAGATGGTGCGGCAATAGGCGCTGAATCATTGAATGGAGCATTAAGAGCGTACGATGACTCGAAATGTCTGAGAGATATCGATCGCATATCAAAAGCGCTGGACGATTATTATGAATGGGCTATTGAGTGTAAGTGTACATATTGAGATTGTTTGTAAATAAATGCATAGACAAATAATTTACAAATGACTATATAATAAAAATAAAACAGTGGTAAACGGTATTAATTGACAATTAATTGTTAAAAGCGGCGTAACTTAACAGTGATTTAATAGAATAAATAAATCTCTTCTCTAAATGGCATGTTAATGATAAAAAAAAGGTTATTTTTGAATGGGAATGACTATATTTTTGAAAGTTGGCGAACGCATTAGCTAGCTGAGGGTGTCGCGGTGCTTACTATTATGCGGCAGGTCATGGATTCGAACACTGACCAGACAAATGTGTATTGAAAATAAGTTTTTTAATTGCGGTCGCCTCTCGGTGGAGAATATCAACCCCTGCTAGTATATTTCTGATGCGAGTATAAGCTTCTCATAAAAATCCATCAGCCCCTCTGAGGCGTCTACGAAGAAATTGCAGTTCCCTTCATTTGTTAGTTATATATGTATATAAATACTTATAATGTGGTGTTAATAAACTGCTCAATTATAAAGACATCTAGACATTAAAAAAATTAATACGGATGTATTTTTTTAAAATAGAATGAGTAGTAAAAAAACATTGACACTACTGAGTCACAGGCATTATGCTCATGCAATATTTCGAATGTTATATAATGCTCAACCTAATTCCATAAACTATCGACTTTGTATGTGTCAGTGATGCTCAACCAACGAAACGAATGTTATTTCGTTTTGTTAACATGAAAAATAAAATTAGGGAAATAATTTCGTTTCGTTTCGGCGCCATGTTATCGAATCGAAATGAAATTGTTAATATTGAAACCGCAAAAACTCATCGTTAACATTACTTTTTAAATGGCTGCATGCTATGTGATTAACCAATTTTAGCATTTAACATTATCTGTTAACGGCTTAGCATTTTCTGTTGACGATTTAACATTAACGCCGGCATTTCCTTTCGGGTAAAAACGAAATAAAATTTATTTTGATAACTGTTTTAACGTCAATATTTCCAAATATTTCAACTAAATCGATTGGAATTAATTGATTAATTGAAATTTACGATGCACCTTTGATATGCATATATGATACACATTGCCTGGCCGTATATGAGTCACATATTGAAGATCTACGCTTCCTTCAAGCGCGATATTTCCATAAAAAACACCGAAGTCAAAACAAAAATGTTTATATATTTTTTTTTATCTATAAATGAAACTTGAGTGCTGCAATGAAGAAAAATTCAGAAAAATCTGAAAAATTTTATTGGAAATACGATGGGTCTATCGACAACAAAAAAATGATTATATCCGAAACGCCAATTATAGAGTTCGGTTCTTTTTGTTTTTTTAGCAGTAATATTAAAAATGGTATCTAAAATTAGTGCTAAAATCAAAAATGCAGCGATCTAATATTTAAAATATATTTCCTTATAACTTCAAAAGATATTAATTAAAAATAAGATTAATAATATAGAATATTCTTTTAGTGAAATATTCTAAACTAAAGTTTGCCCACGACTGTATAACTTATAATCTATTATACATTTTATATATGTTCCATATCTTAAGCAAAGTTGAATCATTGAATCGATTGCAAGTCCACTTCCCGGAAGAAAAAGTGTTTTCAATGTGGGCTCGAAACTACTACTGTACCAAATTTTATGTAAATCAAACGATAAATTCGTTTTTTTTTTCGAATAAATCAGTCCCAGGTCTCCACTTCCTGAAAGTAAAAGTGTTCCGTTTTATATATATAGGTACATAGATAATTAAATACGTTACAAAGTTCTTTCATTAATTTTAAATATATATATTTACATATATACATAAACGTATGTATATATATGTATGTACAATATTTGCAAATACCACTGAATCAAATTGACTTTACCATACATTATTTTTATTGTTCAGATTCGTCATAAACATGCGTAATACATATATATTATTTGTTGATGCCATAACCAGACGTGGAAATAAATTTTCACAAATATTATATAATCGTTATAATCATGTATGAATTGCTAGCACTTGACTATACGAAATTCAAAATTCAAAAATATTTATAATTCTACTATCTGAGCTTTATCCGACAAAACGCCTTAGAGATTCATAAATCTCTACCATTAAGATTTATTATGAGAGTGAAAGATAAAGTTGAAATAAAATTTTTTGGTTGTTATATGTACATATGTACGTGTATGTAATTGTGAACCTTATAACACCTATTTTGGGAAAACCTACTATAAATCTCTATTGAATCATAAAAAGTTATAAATTATAACAAACAAAAAACAATAATTTGGTCTAATGATAATCAAGTCATAAACAAATATAAGTGTGCTTATAAAGGTAGCTACCTAAATGTTATGGGATCATTAAAGGCTTTTTGATATAATACGTGTATGTATTACGTATGTAAAACAATATAAAAGAATTATTTTTACCTTAGTGGCAAATTCAAAGTTCAACAGTGATTAGCCATTGATAAGCGTTTGATATTTGATAATAAAAAGGAAGACATTGCATACATACATACTCGTACATATATATTTATTAAATGTATTTATATTAATACTAAACAAGACAATTTTAACCACGTTCATCGTCGCACATAACCGTTTAAAATGCTCTACTACATACTATACACGTATATGGTGAAATTGCAAGGCTTATCTGTTCATATTAAGATTCTTTTCTAATATTTACCAACATTCTGTAAAAGTAAAAGACTATAATTTACCTTTGAGAGTGTTCTTAAATTACGTAAGCACTCATAAGGGGTGGATAGAGAGGTCAAACTGAATCTTTATGCATGCCTACTTAGGTGTGTGAGGGTGTTATAGATAAATCTTACGTAAGGAAATTTTTTTAAATTTTTCGGCTTAAATTAATTTTAGAAAAATTTGAAGCAGCTCGAGTATTTAAGCAACGAATACTCGTACACTCATTCATTGCTCGTTGTTCGAATATTATCGATTATTGTTATTTTTTCGGTAGATGGAGGACCTGACGAAAATCCTCGATATGGTTGCGTTATCGCTGAATCAAACAAACATTTTACAAATAATAATTAAGTAGCAATTTTGTATACGACTAATGCAACCCAACAAAACGCATTTAATCGTGTGGAGCGCCAAATGGCTACACACAGTCATCAGTTATCAGGACTAGTATTACCAAATGATTCTTTTGTATCTCATCTCGACTTAAGGTAAGACAGAACAATTGACAAAATTCTGAAATTAAAAAAAATGCGACTGCATCCATCTTGAGCTCAACAACCATTGTGGGTGAAGAAGTTGTGTCAACATTTTGTACATCCAACATAATTGGATCAGACAACATTTTCTTCAAGATTGGTGTGAATCCCAATACTTTTTTCAAGTGGTCAAATGTGGTGATATAAATTGCTGTAGCAAACTACGGAGTAGTTTGGACACTCTTCTACCTATTCCTACTGATAATCTCGCAAAAAATGATGAAATTTGTCTTTTTGTACTCGATAACGGTTTTTTTCTTTCGTACATTCAAAATATTGTTGTTCTCACTTTATTTACCTGAGAACTCACATTTGGCCGTGGTGGCAAATGAATCATTATGTTCCTCTATGTAATCCACTTCACCTTCGAAAGTTTTTCTACACTAATTTCTGAAAACTCTTCACTAATTTCTGAAAACTCTTCATATAAGTTATTTATTATTTCTAAAGATTGAAAATATCTTGAATTTTTTTTTTAAATTTTTGGGTTAAGAATTATTTGTAAAATGATGAAATAAAAATTTTTGATTGCCAAAATATATATGTATATTCAGGGTTTTCAAATAAGAGGTGTTATTTTGATATTCAAAAAAAATTTAATCTTAAAGATCGATGGTTTTGGTGCTTGTGTGACATGTAATGCCGTCTTGTTGAAAGTAAGCGTTGTCCAGATCAATACTATCCAATTCTGGCCATAAAAAATCTTTAATTCATCTCTCATTCCTTAATTTTCGAAAAAGTCAAAGCCAATGACCCCACCGCTCCAAACAGGCACAGGATGGAGAGGCTTTTCAACAATAAATCGTGTGTGCCTCATCAGTCAAGTTTTTTTTGAAGGAATTTTTATAGTGAATTTTAATAATTTCAATGTGTTGCTGAAGGTTGAATCGTTCCATTTTTATTATTGGGGTATTTGTTACTTGTCAAATGTAAAAAAATTACAGCTCCAAAAGTGGCATCTACCGGCTATTCAAAATAACACTTCTAATTGGAAAATCCTTTATAACTATACATCTTTATTGCAATACTCACTTGAAGTAGAGTGAAATTGGTTATTTATTCGTCAAGCAAGAACAATTTAACACAATGCAGCAAAATATGTATATCCCAATAATAGCAAAAAAAAAGTCCAAAACAGTATAACAAAATATCTAAATCAAGATCTTTGCATGGGTCTAATGACCCCGTGAGGTAGTTAGGGCTGGTTAGATATTATATATTTCTCGGTAAACAAATAGCAAGTGAGGAATAGATGGTGAAATATAAATTTAATGTATATTTTAATTAATATTCTGACAGAAATTTTAAAATGAATCAGTTAACCCGTCGTGGTTGGGTTAGTTTTAAGCCATAGAAAAAAAAAAATAAATTTCTAAGTGAACAAATTTGTATTGTCGCTTAAAATGGTATTCGTAGGCTTTTATTTTAGTTGAATATTATGTCCGAAACGACGAAAGTCATTACCGATAGCAGAATGCAATTTTTCTTCTCATCACTATCTATAATTTTCCCTTTGAAGAGAGGCAAGCACAACCACACAGGACCTAAAATGAAGAATCATTAACTACCGTCAAATTAAAAATATTTGTACACAATATTTTTCATGCTTACATTACCGAAGTATACATGTATGGATAACATGTATTATAGTTATATATTTAAAATTAAGAAAACATTTATTTTTTAATAAAATTTATTGAATACTTATTATCTGCTTCAAAATGAAAAATATTATAATTCAGAAAAATGAAAATTTTTGAAATTTAAAATTCGGTAACATAAAAATTGAAAAAGTGAAAATTGTAAGTTACAAATATTAAAGTAGATTCCTACATTTACTCCCCCTCCAGTGAAACGCATATTTATTAATATTAATTAAGGTTAAATGTAACTTTTTTTTGTTTGGTGTTTAACAATGTAGTTGTGTTTCGTGAAGAAGTGGTTGACATAATGTTTGCAGGTTTAAGTAAATCTATTGATACTGTTTTAATTTTATTTCCATATTGTATTTCAAAAGTTTTGTTATGTTTGGATATAACTTTAAATGGTCCTTCATAAGGAGGTTGAAGATTAGACTTATGAATAACTTTAACAAATACGTATTCACAAGTACTTAAATTTTTAGGAATGAAACTATTTTCTTTATTATGATGTATTACTTTCGATCGAACAAGTGAGAAATGTTTTCTTAATTTAGAAAGAATTTCATTTGTATTTTCGATTTCGCTATTATAATTATTATTGGAAACAATAAGTTCACCCGGAAGCCTCAGTGTTTGACCATAAACTAATTCAGCTGAAGAACATTTTAAATCTTCTTTAATCGCTGTTCGTAAACCTAAAAGAATCCATGGTAAAATTTCAGACCAATGAACTGAATCATTTGATGTTGTAATTGCAGTTTTCAAAGTTCTATGAAATCTTTCAATCATTCCATTTGACTGTGGATGATATGGAGAAGTGTGTATTTTATGAGAACCTAATAACTTTGTTAATTCATGAAATAATTTTGAAGTAAATTGTGTTCCTTGATCTACCGTTATATTAAGTGGAATACCGAAACGTGGAACATAATTTTGAATAAATGTAGTTGCAACAGAAACAGCTGAAATGTCTTTAAGTGGATATGCTTCCGGCCAACGAGTATGTCTGTCAATGATTGTTAATATGTATCGATTCTCTTTTGAAACTGGAAGAGGTCCTACTAAATCCATGTGAATATGTTCAAATCGTCCAGAAGGAATATTAATCTTTTGAATTGGAGTTTTAATGTTTTTAGTAACTTTAGATTTCTGACAGTTAATGCAAGATAATGTCCAACTATTAATTTCTTTACGCATATTAGGCCAAAAATATTTAGATTGAATGAGACGTCGAGTTGTTCGAACACTTGGATGTGATAAAGAATGAATTTTTTCAAAAATAATTTTTCTCATTGAATTAGGGACATATGGTCTAAAAGGTGTTTGTGTAACATCACACCAAATATTAAGATTTATAATAGGTACATTAATTTCTTTTAAATTACTATTGGCATTTTGATCTGAAATAATATTTTTAAGTATTTCATCTTTTTGTTGTTCTTCATAAAGGTATTGGAAATTAATGTCTTTTGTTGTAATTGAATTAATTTCTGGGATACGAGAAAGAGTATCAGCAATTTTATTATCTTTACCACAAATATATCTAATGTCATTAGTAAATTGGGCAATATATTCTAAATGTCTGATTTGACGAGGAGATCTATCTGCTTTAGAATTTAGAACATGTGTAAGTGGTTTATGATCAGTGTAAACAGTGAATATTCTACCCTCGAGAAAATGTTTAAAGTGTTTAATTGAATTATATATTGCCAAAAGTTCTCTATCGAATGTTGAATAATTAATTTCAGTTGGAGTTAATTTTCGCGAAAAATATGCTAACGGTTCTAATGTGTTATTACTCTTTTGTTGTAAAACAGCTCCGATTGCAACATTTGAAGCATCTACTGCAATTGATAATTGACCATTTTTGTCAAAATGTGTTAATAAAGTTTTTTGTGCGAAAAGTTTTTTAACATTTCCAAAAGCTTGTGTGGTTTCATCTGTCCATTTTAATTCTTTAATTTTATTTTTAATTGTAAATGTCAACATTTCGTGCAGAGGACTTAATTCTGCTGCTAACATTTTAATATACCTATGATAATAATTTACCATACCTAAAAATTTTTGTAATTTGTTAATCGACAGAGGTTTTTCAAATTCTAAAATTGTTTCAATACGTTCTAAAGAAGGTCTGATCCCTTCACTTGAAATTTCATAGCTAAGAAAATTTAATTTATTTGTTCCAAAAACACATTTTGCAGGTTTAATATTTAAATTGTAATTTTCAAGTCTTTTAAATACTGATTTTAAATGTTCAATATGTTGATCTTCATTATCACTAACTACTAAAATATCATCGATGTAAACAAATACGAAATCTAATCCAGAAAATACTTCATTAATAAATCGTTGAAATGTTTGAGCACTGTTTCTAAGTCCGAAAGGCATACGTACAAATTCAAACATTCCAAAAGGAGTGGTTATTGCTGTTTTGTGTATATCTTCCTCAGCCATTGGTATTTGATGATATGCACGAACTAAATCAATTTTTGAAAATATTGTTTTATCCTTTAAATCAATATTTAAATCGTGAATGTGAGGTAAAGGATATCGATCTGGAATAGATATAAAATTTAATCTTCTATAATCCCCACATGGTCTCCAATCATTTGGTTCTTTTTTAGGAACTAAATGAAGAGGAGATGCGGTATGTGAATTTGATGGTCGACAAATACCAGTTTTAACTAAAAATTCGAATTCAGTTTTTGCTATTTTTAATTTAATAGGATCAAGACGACGTGGTTTAGAAAAAGGAAGAATCCCTTTAGTTTCAATTCTGTGAACCGTATGGTGTTGCACTTGTTTAGTGTAATCTGGTTCACAAGTAATAGATGGAAATTCATTTAAAATATTCGTAAATTTATTTTCAATAATGGGAATTCGAAGAGAGAAAATGTCGCAAAAACCAGTAGATCCAGAAATTTTAAATTTTGTTGTTAAATCTGTTATTTCTTTATTTTTGATATCTACTAAAATTCCAAATTTTTCTAAAAAATTAGCACCAATAATTGGAGTTGAAATATCGGCAATAATAAATGGAAATTCGAAATCTCTTCTTAAACCTAAATCAAGTTTTAAAAGTTTTGTTCCAAATGTTTCTATATTAGATCCATTTGCAGCTGAAAGTTTAAGGTCAGAATTTCTTTTAAATGATTTGAATTTTGAAGAAGGTATAACTGAAACGATTGCGCCTGTATCAATCAAAAAATTTAATTTGTTAAATTTATCGAAAATAAAAAGGCGACGTGTAAGTTTATTAATATTTCCATTATCAGCCACCGTCATAATGGAACGTTTTAGTTTAAAGAATTTGCATTTGAAATATTTGTGTTTGTTTTAAAATTGCAAGGTTGAACGCATTTGAAGGCATTATTCTTAAATTTTTGATGATACCAACAAATATTATTTTGATTATTATTATTCCTGGGTCTTGATGAATTTCTTGATCTAGATCTATATCTATCTCTAGATCTAGATCTAGATCTAATTTGTAATTCATTAATATCTTCTGTAATTTTGTTTAAAGTTTGATATATTCCAGTTGTTAAATCAGTTAAATTTTTAATACATTGTTCTAAAATATTATTACTATTATTAAAGGTTGAAGTTATTGCAGATACTTGAGGTTTATGAATTAAATCGAAAATTTTATCAGCCAAAATAATAATTTCATCTTTATTTTGATTACTAGAAGAAGTTAAATGAATTTGAATTTGTTGAGATAGTTTACGAATCCATAATTTGAAAAGTAATTCATGATTAACAATTGAATCTGAACCAGTTAAAGATTTCATATATCTAAAAAGCTCTGAAGGTGAACGATCACCAAGTTCAGTATTTGAAAATAATTGTTCTAATCTCTTTTCTTCACTAAGAGAAAATCTCTCACAAAGAACTTTTTTAATTGTTTCATATTTATTCGACAACGGAGGTGGATTAACAACATCGATAATTTTGAAAATAGTTTCTCGTTGAAGAGCAATTAAAACATTTTGAAATTTAATATTATCATTACAAATGTTGTTAATTTCAAATTGTCCTTCAACAAGCAAAAACCATGCTTCAGGACATTCATTCCAAAACGGAGGTAATTTAATGGAATTAGAATTCGGTCTAAAATTATTTGTATGAATGTCTTGTGTTAAATTTTGTGTTGTATTTAAATCTGTATTAGAGTTCGTGATTTCATTTTGTGTTTCTGTTGTTGTAAAATTACGTGTGCGAATGGGTGATCTATGCATGTTTGGAGAAAGAGTTTACAAAAACTTGATAAAAATTAATTAAGATTTAAATTAATTAACTTAATTTAAAAAGTTAAATGACATATATATATATAAATTTAAAGATAAATAATAATTTGTTACAATTAATAAAAACCTGATATTGATTTATTCTGTTAGATAATATTGTTGATTGTTGTAGTTCGTGACTTTGATAGAAGTTAAATTCTCCAATTAAACTGCAATATTGATTTCATTCAAATGGAATTGCTAATATCAACAGAAATTAGTATACACAACTTGGTGTTATTTCAGTTTGAACATTTTTCGGGTTTCCTTTGTTTCTGTACGTTTTCTTTTCCTTATACACATATATTTTAATAACAAGTCTTTCAAATTTTGAATACCGTATAGATAAATTTGTATTTTTAAAAGATTTTCACAATTTAAATTTTAAAAATTTCGTTTAATTAATTTAATTAGATTAGTCACTATATTTGATATACACATATATTATATAACAGCTCCGGAGGATTGGCAAAATTGAATTATGTATGTTATTTTATTTCTATGATACGTTGATGCTTGTAGAAAATTCGATGAGCAGGATCGCCAATTAATATGGATAACATGTATTATAGTTATATATTTAAAATTAAGAAAACATTTATTTTTTAATAAAATTTATTGAATACTTATTATCTGCTTCAAAATGAAAAATATTATAATTCAGAAAAATGAAAATTTTTGAAATTTAAAATTCGGTAACATAAAAATTGAAAAAGTGAAAATTGTAAGTTACATATTAAAGTAGATTCCTACACATGCTTTGAAGGTAATCGGTATTTGCTTATGGCTATATCAATATATTATATTAAAATAAAAAAATAAAAATGATTTCCCGTAGCTAGCAATATTACAATCAATTTATTACTTATTATAGCACTTTTAAATTATATTTAAATAGCAGTGTAAATCTTTTTATTTTGGAAAATTTTTTATGCATAAAGTTGAATTTCTAATTATTAAATAAATATATATATATTTTCTTTCTTACAGTCCCCGATACTTGGGGCCGCCTACCCGTCGGCTTAATGTGGGGTCACGCTCTTAGCTTTGGGGCCTATGAAGAATGTGTTGCTGCTTCTTGGGAATTCAGTACAGATGATACGTTACGTGGTCAATACTGTCTGGCGCGCGTGCCCATTAAAAAATATATGGATGCAATTATACCACGCCAATCGACTGTTCAAGCTAGAATTAGTTATAAATATACAAAGCCTGAAACTTACGAATTGGGTATCTGCATACCCAGTTCTTGCTCAGCTGAGTTGGGAAATAAAATATTGACAGGTGTGATGAATAAATACTACGACGCTGGCATTTCCTCAACTATGATCAGTGAAAAATATTGCAAATATGAACAGACCGTGAAGCTAAGGCCCATCGATATCTTTGCAATGTAAATAAGATGATAAACCCCTTTTAGTGTCAAATACGATTGATTAATTAATTTATTTATATCTTTCAGTTGTTTCTTCAGTTTCATTGTGTGCTGCTTACTAGCGAGTAGTATATATGACTATGTTAAAACTAAAAATAATGGTAAGTCTTGCGTAGGATAATTTTAAAGAGTGCGTACAATAATTATGAGCATTGCACTCTGATTTCAGAACCGAAAAAACCACTTTTCGTCGCCTTCTCCGTGCTTACGAATGCACCAAAAATTTTCACCGTTAAAAAGACAAATAATCCTAATGTAATTTCATGCCTAAACGGTCTGCGTTGTTTCTCAATGATGTGGGTTGTCTTCGGCCACGGCTACATGACTTTCTACGAGTTGCCCCACATTAATAGAGATAAATTTTACACCGTAAGTAATTGAAATCATTTAATTATGAATGCATCTACGTACCCTGCATCTCTTTTACTCATCCTTTATACTTCGATTTGTAGTGGGTAGAAACTCCGTATTCCATGCTGGTTCAAAATGCTACACTCTGTGTAGATACATTCTTCTTTATGTCTGGTCTTCTGATGTTGTGGGGTGCTTTCCGTGAAATGGAGCGCACGTAAGTGTTGCCTGTTGACTTAATTAATTAATTTTCTTCAAAGTTTTACTAATTTTTGTATTTTATTAGGAAGGGAAAACTGAATATTGGCATGATGTATTTCCATCGGTATATTCGTCTGACTCCTGTCGTAGCCGTTGTTATTCTATACATTATGTCATTGTACAAGTATTCTGGTCATGGTCCTATGTGGATGAAGATTGGCACACAAGATGATCGCTGTTCGGATACCTGGTGGGCAACTCTGTTGTATGTACAGAACTATGTCTTCCCTAAGAAGATTGTAAGTATTACCAACTACTAATTTAATACTTATGCAATCACGATTTTAATAAATATACTTTTGTAAATTCCTTTTTAGTGCATCAGTCAGTCTTGGTATTTAGCTGTTGATACACAACTTTATGTACTTTCACCGCTCTTCCTTATTCCACTGTGGAAATGGGGCAAAAAGGCACTAGCTCCAATTATTCTTGTCGGCGTTCTTTGCATGGGTTGCACTTTTGCCACCTTCATGACATGGAAATTCACACTTTTCCGCGTCGACGATGACCACGTGGACGATCGTCAGCGTTTGACCTACTATCCGACACATACACGTGTACCTACATGGTTGATTGGTGTTATCTTTGGTTACTTCTTGTACACAAAGAATCGTGGTAGACAAATTCCATTGGCCAAAATATGGGTAATCACCGGTTGGGTTGTGGCATTTGGTGTTATGCTGGCTGCCTTGTGGGGTCCTTATTGGCGTATACTACCTGAGAATCCCAGCGCACCTATTATCGAAGGTGCTTTCTACGAACCTCTAAGTCGCGCTTCTTGGGCTGTGGCAATTGGTTGGATTGTATGGGCCTGCTATAATGGCCACGGCGGAATTATCAACGATTTCCTTTCTTGGGGCTTCTTCACAGGATTCAGTCGCCTCACATACTGCATGTACGTTATACACAGAATTGTACAACTAGTGAACGGTGGACGTATTCAAACAGATACTCACTTTGGTGATTACGAAATGGTAAGAAATTGTTAATGGTGTGTTTCATGATATACAGACTTTATTAATTTTTTTTTTGTTTCGTAGGTACTTCGTTGGTGGCACGATTTTGGTGTAGCCCTAACTCTGTCCATTTTCGCAACATTAGCTTTCGAGTCACCTATTTTAGGCATCGAGAAGGCGATTTTCGGACGCGGTGAAAGTAAACCAGCACCGAAAAAGATCGAACCAACCTCTGTCCCTGCCGAGGTTTCGGTAGCAGTTGAGCCAACAATTAGTGAAACTGCAACAAACGAAGTAACAAAAGCTTAAGATCGACTAACCAAGTCTGATGCATTCAGATTGATATTAACCAAAGAAATATTACGTCGTAATTCTAACAAAGTAAACGAAATCGTATTATATACGATGTGTTCAATAAATTATATACATATGTACATATGTACATAAGTACATATTTGTTTTTAAAAAGTATTAATGAAAATGTGTTTTCTAATTATTGATCTGGTTAGGGCTCACACATGACCTCTGGCTCGACCCATGTGCTGATTTTCAAGCTTGGATAACTTAAAAAATAGGTCAACGAGAATAGGTGTTAAAAAAAGCCAAAAAATTCAAAATACGTTATTTAATGTCTGCCTGTTTCATTTATAGAAAATCCGTTGAATTAAGGGAAACATCATGTTCATAAAACAAGAACTTCTCCAGTTGTCATTGCCAAAATTATGTTTAATTGACGTGGGCACCGCTTACGCAATTATAGCCGAATCAACAATAGCGTGCCATTCGGTTCTTCTCATCGCTGTTTGGCGCCAGTTGGAAATTGCTTGTAAAACTATATCCCCTTTCACTTGATCTTTCCAACGAAATGGAGGCCTTCATCTTCCTCAGCATACAGACGAGGTGACCTAATTAGCGTTGCCGCTGTCCCTTTATTCGCCGAACCCTATCACTGTCACCGCATAGCTCGTACAGCTCATCGCCATAAATCGTTGGCAAAACTTTTCACTCGAAGATTCCCAGGGCCACCTCATCGGATCTTGACATCGTGCACCCCTCTACGACCTCGAAGTCATGGTTGTCAAAAGTGACGTGGGAGCCAAGTCGTGAATGCGATGACTGTTTGTTTGATGACAGTAGATATTCTGTCTTGTCCTCGTTCCTTGTCAAGCTTGGGGTAGGCAGAATTTGTAAAAGATTGTGCTTTGTATATTTAGCTCTGCAGCTCTTATTATTTTATCCAGCATCAAATTGAAGAAATCGCTCAATAAAGAGTATCCCTGAAGGAAACGTCGTTTAGTATCGAACAGCTTGCGGAATTCCTTCGCAACTCGACTCTAAGTACATTTGTTAATTGTAAAGAACTAAAAAACTTTATAGCGTATGATGAATTAATTATGACAATAGTGTCTGGTTTTTTCAAAGGAAAACAAGCATAACATTAAAAATCCATAGAATCCTTCTGCATGACTTGCTTGCCATGGAGAAGCGTTCCAGCTTCAGCTCCTCCTGCAAATTGTACAAAACATTTGGGATATGGTGATGAAGGAGATCTGAACAGCACAGAAAAACAAACAAACGAAAAGGAGCCCATTTAATCGAACAAATTGAATTAAATGACCTAGTAAGACTACAACAGTTTAATTTAATCACGATTGTAATCATTTTTAGAGCGCGCAACCGGGAGCAATCTACGAAAAACATGTATGTATGTAAGTTACTCGAACTCTATTGTCCCATATCCCTAAAAATCCACTCCACACCATCAGATTTGTTGACTAGTGTTATTTCCGCAATGTATTATTTTCTTGATATTACTATACGGCATTTTACTTTTATTATTTTTATTTTTAGAAAATACTTATAAACTTCGCCAAGAATTTTTGTGGTTTTGTATTAAAACGTCTGAATAACTAACTAAAAATTTTTAGTGATATTACGAAAAAATCCTTATAAATTAACTCAGACAGGCAGATTAAATTAACTTAGTTGGTTATCCCCATCAAATTGGCAAATAAATATATTATATGTAGATTGATATTTTCTGTTTTTGTGGCTGCGAAGAGATAATGAAACCACCTTTTAATTATTTAATCATTCAAATCGAAGTAATCTGTATTACTTTTGAAATTATTGGATAGTTCAAAAGTGTTAGGTTTTTGTCACCAGTTGGTATTGTGTGGTTTACGTTGAGAACGCTGTAAGTGAACACCGCACCCGAAGTAGTTTGCTCGATTCCGTTCCTGTTTTTTTGTTGCCAAAGATGCACCTCTATCTGGTCGAAAATTCACTTATAAAACAGACATTAGGCATCACTCACGTGACAGTTTGGAATCATATAAAAAAACGTTGTGCAAAGATAACCGATGAATTAACGAAAACAATTTTATTGACAGAATTTCGATCAGTGAAACGCTTATGAAACGCGACAAAATCAAACCATTTCTTAAGTGATTCATCACGAACGATCGAGAGTGAATTAAATATGGGGGGAACACTTCTCCAGCCTGCAGAACGGCAGTGAAAATGAAACACCCGGAGATGGCGAACCCGAAATCTCAATCGATGGCGATGGAACAAATGTTCCGCTACCTGACCATGTCGAAGTTCGAACAGTGATTACTCACTTAAAAAACAACAAAGCGGCTGGGGATGGCGGCTACCGTCAGAGCTATTCAAACATGGCGGTGAAGAGCTGACAATCTGCATGCATCAGCTTGTTTGCAAAATATGGTCCGATGAAAGCATGCACGACGATTGGAACCTAGGTGTACTCTGCCCAATCCATAAAAAGGGCGATCCTACAGTTTGCACAAACTACCGTGGGATAAGCCTCCTTAACATCGCATATAAGGTCCTATCGAGCGTATTGTGTGAACGACTAAATTCCACCGTCAACAAACTGATTGGACTTTATCAGTGTGGCTTTAGACTTGGTAAGTCAACCATTGACCAGATATTCACCATGCGCCAAATCTTGGAAAAGACCCTTGAAAAGAGAATCGGCACACACCACCTTTTCGTCGATTTTAAAGCAGACACGACATCACGAAAAGGAGCTGCCTTTACGCCGCTATGTCTGAATTTGGTATTCTCGCAAAACTTATATGGTTATGTTAACTGATCTTAAGCAACACTACAAGTTCCGTCGGGATTGGGAAAGACCTCTCCGAGCCGTTCGATACCAAACGAGGTTTCAGACAGGGGGATTCCTTATCGTGTGACTTCTTTCATATATTGCTGGAGAAAATAATAAGGGCGGCACAGCTGTATAAAGAAGGTACAATCTTCTATAAGAGTGCATAGCTGCTGGCGTACGCCGATGATATTGACATTATTGGCGTCAAGAACCGCGCCGTGAGTTCTGTTTTTTTAAGACTGGATAAGGTAGCGAAAGAAATGGGTCTGGTAGTGATCGAGGGAAAGACGAAATATCTTCTATCATCAAACAAACAGTCATCGCATTCACGACTTGGTTCCCAAGACATTGTTGATAGTCATAACTTCAGGTCGTAGATAACTTCGTCATCTTGGAACCTGTATTAACATCAACAACAATGTCAGCCTTGAAATCCAACGCAGAATCACTCTTGCCAACAGATACTACTTTGGACTGAGTAGACAATCGTCTCTCGACGAACGAAGATAAAACTCTACAGGTCCCCCATCGTTCCCGTCATGCTATATGGTGCGGAAGCATGAACGATGACAACATCTGATGAATCGGCGTTAGGAGTTTTCGAGAGAAAGGGTTTGCGTAAGATTTATTGTCCTCTACGAGTTGGCAACGGCAAATACCGCAGACGATGGAACGATGAGCTGACATTGACATAGTTCAGCGTATCAAGAAACAGCGGCTGCGCTGGCTAGGACATGTGATCCGGATGGATAAGAATACTCGAGCTTTAAAAATTTTCGATGCGGTACCCGTCAGCGGAGGCAGAGGATGAGGAAGGTCTCCACTCCGTTGGAAAGACCATGTTGGGAAAGACCTGGCTGAACTTGATATCTCCAATTGGCGCCAAACAGGGAAAAAAAAGACATGAATGGCGCATTGTTATAAATTCGGCTATAATCGCATAAGCGGTGTCTACGTTAGTAAAGAAGAAGAAGAAGTGAGATAAAAGCGGCCGTTAAAAACTATTTTGAAAAGAAATCTAAAGAATCTTTCTTCAGTGGTATAAAGGCATTGTATTCACGATTTAAAAAGTGTATTTCACTTAAGGGACTATATTAAAAAATATTAAATTATATATTTCTTTCTTAAGTACATACTTTAGGCCGCGAACTTACCAGTCGTCCCTCGTATCATATTTTTAAACATATTAATTAAGGGATGATACCAAATTATATTTGCAAATCGGATGTGATATCGCGTTTCTCATCCTAAAACTAAATAAATCTTTGAAAGCACTATTTATGCTTGGTCTTCAAGTTAAATTTTTCTGATTAATATGTTCTTTTATTCTATTTTGGCGGTCACAATAGCCGAGTGGCTAGCAAATGCAAATATGCAAATGTGGTTTATCAGTTTCATTGTATAAGTATGCGCATAATTGTAAAAAAAATTATATTTATTTAACTAAATATTACAATAGTAATAAACTTGTGTAAATACATTTGTCTATTCACATAAATTCTGCTGTGATATCGTAGTTGCCGCAGTTGGCGTCGGCCGTTGAGTTACCTTTCGTATGTTTCGCGGTAGGATATGACTTTCAATATCAGCCACTGGTGCTTCAACAGCCAAGTACACTAGAACAGATACAAATAATGTTACACCGAAATTACTCCAAAAGCTTAAAATCTAGAAATAAAGAAGGAAGAGATTTTAGAAATTGAAATCTAAAAATTTACATCAAATAAATATTACCACGTCATAGTCTGAGAAATATGTATTTGTTTTTGTTCGCGAAGCATTAATTGTGATCACAATCAAGTGCCAGATGTACATACTATATGAAAGCTTAGAAATGGGTTGCCAAAATGACCACGAGAGAAATGCATTGATTGGGCCGGCATATCCATTCATGCAGGCGAATACTATCCAACATAAAGCCAGTGGCCATGCCACGCGTCCTACAGCGAAATAAAATGCACTCTCCAGTACTGTGGGACCGCCTGTGCTGGGCAATGTTTTTGGATACCACGCAAACACCAATGCGATAAGTATGAAAAGCGATATAACCCAACCGATTGCCACAAACCACTATACGCATTGAATTAGATTCGTTACTTTAGTAATTAATATTATATTTACGTATGATAATTTGGCATTGCGTCCATTGTTCTGATGTAAATAATATCCAAATATTAAGCCGATTAGCCACGCTGAGCATCTTGTGTGCGTTGAGTAGTAAATTTTTGGCATCGCCTCACTGGCTGTACCATAATTTCTGCAAATTCCAAAAAACATATTAATGTAAAGAAATATATATTTTTAATTATTCAAAATGTTAAATGCACCTTGCAATGTCATAGATGGTATATTGATTTAATACAACAACCATAAATAAACAAGCAACTAGAAGTAAGCCAAAGGTTATTGTTGCAGCTATGCCGAATTTTCTCCATCTCCAAATGACAATTAAGAATATGGGCGACAGGAAAAATAATTGAGTATCCACTGCCAAGTACCAAGCATGACCAAGACACTGAAAATAATTAACATTAGGATAATTAGGAAGTTAGCTAATGTTCGGCATTTAAATCTCCTAAAGTAACAAAAACGGAATATTTTCAGCTTTGTCGATTGTTTTTGGAATGAACTAATTTAAGCTTTTAAAAGCTTCATAAAAAGTACACACTTAGCAGAGAACTTATAATAACGAGAAGGTGCAATTGACTTTTGGTTCGATGCTCGATTGAAATTTCTACAGAGCTAGAAGAAATCTCGGAAGGGATTCACCACTCTGTTAAATTTTGGCTGTAAACTAACAGTTTTGATGGTTTAACATAAGAAACTGCTGTTATTCACTCCAAATTAAGTGAAAACAATGGAAATAGAATAGAAATATAATGAAAACCAATGATTCATTAATTTTTTAATTGTATGTATGTTAAACCATCAAAACTGTTAGTTTACAGCCAAAATTTAACAGAGTGGTGAATCCCTTCCGAGATTTCTTCTAGCTCTGTAGAAATTTCAATCGAGCATCGAACCAAAAGTCAATTGCACCTTCTCGTTATTATAAGTTCTCTGGTCAAGCCTCAGATCTTAGTATGAATCCAAAAAATTACGTTTTCGAGTTTTGAATAACGAATTCTTGCCTAATTCAGGAGGGACTTACATATTTGGCAGTCAAACGCCAAACCCAAATTTCCTTAAATCGGCGTTTTGCCAGTCCGATCTGGTTATTAAATATGTGTCAGGTAGTTTGTTAGATTATGTCGTTTGATCGAGTCTGTCTTAGTCGCTTCTAGCATGGAGTAGGTAAGCCTCGAAAAATATTATTTTACTCTTATTTAACTAAAAATACTTTAGACAAAGTCCGCAATTAGAATTTATTTCGGGGTATGCCGAGAGGCTTTGGTCAAACCCAATCAACCAATCATTTCGGAAAGAGTCTGTATATCGAACTATGACTATTACACATACATATGTATATATAATTTCCTGTCGAGCCTGTGCTCCGATTTATAATGCACATCTTGATGTTTATCCTACGAATCCTGCATGCTCCTTTCGAAGTGCTGATTTTTATAAGAAAAAACCTTTTATATATGTTAGTCTGTTCAGGACTCGACCCCAAGATCCTCACTCAATCAGCACGTTCTACTTCTCGCTCAGCTACTGGAGCCTTTTGAAATATATAACGAGACTGACATAACATCCTATTGGTTGATATACGCTTCTTTAAATATTTTATTTGTAATATTGAGCATTATGCGTAAATTATATAAGACACACATATTTAAAAGGGATAGATAATATATAATACAATGGCATTTTTATATGAGTCATTTATCAGATTTGCAAATTTTCGGCATTAGTTTTATTGGGCCATAATCCTGAGCTAAAGTACACTTTAACAACTCGACGGCTGATCTACGGAAATGCTTTCCCTTCACGTGGTGGCACTATAAATCACACTGTGCGGCACGGATTAAGTATGCTGAGCTGACCCCCTTTTGGCTTGACCCTTTCCGTCGATTTACTCTCTGGACCTTCTGACTTGGCTGTTTCTTTCTGGCCTGATGATTGTGATTCTTCTCGATAAAGAACGCATTGGTATGCCTCTGCCTCGTGCAAATTGCTTCTTAAGGAATTTACATATGAACAAGCCGCGTCAAAGCCGCGACGAAGAGATCACGAGATATGTACTCCTTAAAAATAAGTTCTGATAGTTCTGATAGGCCACTATCTGATAAGACGACAAGCGGAAAGAGAAGATGCTACAGAAGCTGCAAGGAGGACGAGCAGGAGGAAAGGATAACCCACCTTCTTATGCGACTGTCTTGCTTTGAGCAGGGCAAGGTTTCGGAATTTTGCGATCTTTTGCTGGTCTATCGAAGATATCTGACGTCAAAGTCATGGATCTAATGAGGTTCATTAGAGAATCAAAATGGATGGCTATTGACGCCTGATGGCCAAGTTTTTATGGCATCACAGTGGGTTTTAATCAGATCTCAGTGAACCCGATTGACGATAGATCGGTAGCCACCTATCCTAGCCTAGAGTGATACTAAGATAAATTGTTGTGTATCATAGTCAGCATACCTATACTCTACCAAGATCCTTAATACAATATTGTATTGCATATATAATCGGCACTTTGTAACCACTGACGTTTTTCCAATGAAATGAAGAGCTTTTATTTCATGTCAAACTCGGTGGACAAGACCCTCCCAGCCAAGGGACGTCCAAAATTTATTTTCTATAACTTTGGATATTGATCAGGCTAAGAGTCGAACCCAGCACCTGGCGGCTATTTAAACATTGAGATTTGGAAAACGTAATTATTAAAAGCCGTAACTCTAACTCTTATTAACTCTATGAATGTGACCCATTCCTTTGGGTTTTTTTCGCGAGGATATTAATAAATATATGAAACTGAATAGTACTTTCATGTTTTTTTTTCATCAAACGATGGGGAAAATTACTCTTACCATTTTGCCTGGAGTAGCGTAATTCTGTACATATAACAATGTAGCCCACCAATTGTTGTCACAAATCTTATTCGCCACAGTAAAACTCTTCCAAATGGGTCCGTTATCAATGTAATTAAATAATGACATATAAAATAGAACAGCTATAGCTAGGATTGGCGTTAGACGTAAATAGCGATGAATATACATCATCGGTATATTGAGCCTTCCAAGATTTCTGAAATTAATTAATTACTCATTAGAGTGAATGATAATTGTTTCAAGTAAAAAATTCGCATACTTCTCCATGTCCCTAAAAGCTACCATCATAAGCAATAAACCACTGAGAAAGAAAAATGAGTCCACCGCAATTGAACCGCTTTGTTCAATCATCGAAAATGGAGAGTGCTCCCACTACATGTACATACAGAAAAATATACAAACAAATTAATGTAAATATGTATTATAAATATTGAAATAAAAAATTTATTTTTATATTTGCAAACCCTAATAATTGATTCAAATGCATAGACCATTACATTGTAAAGGGTTTTCCAAAAAGAGGTGTTATTTTGAATTTCCTGCTATTCCGGTAGATGTCACTTTTGAAGCTGTATTTTTTTGACATTTGAGTAGTAAAAACTACGCCAGTAATAAAAATGGAACGATGCACGCGTCAACAACACATTGAAATTAATAAAATTTACTATAGAAATAATGAAAACCTGGTAGAGACGGTTCTAAACATTTTTCGGTCGTCATGAAGCACCTTGTCGGACCGCCCATTTCCACATCGATAGCTACATCCATAAGCAAAACTGGCATATAGCAACCACTTTGCGATTTGATGATGGACAATTTCATAAAAAGGATGCGGTCCTGTAAGCGTAGTCGTGGTGTTCCATTATTAATGGCATATCTTCCCCTTGACTTTGAAATATATAATACATCCAATCATTTATCTCAAAGAATTCCATTTTTCTGTGA
Organism: Ceratitis rosa; assembly: GCA_037013455.1. Classification (NCBI taxonomy): domain Eukaryota; kingdom Metazoa; phylum Arthropoda; class Insecta; order Diptera; family Tephritidae; genus Ceratitis; species Ceratitis rosa. The sequence continues at coordinate 11,663,117 of JAWMAG010000003.1, forward strand.
ATATCAAAATAACACCTTTTATTGGAAAGACCCTTCCAACATAATGACTTATTAGCCTAGTTGTGAACTCACGCTTTGTATATCGACTGAATTGATATTCGGTGACAAGATACGATATAAATAACAGTGTAAAAATATAATCCAGAATAGTGAAAGACATCGTATGCCATGTAGACAAGGTATGTGTCCATGTTGAATTTTCAATAACTGTTGAAGGTTTTTCGATATTGAAAAGGAAATAAGTAACTTGTTGGGTGGATCTGTAATTTATTATTTGAGTGAACACATATTAAAAATAGTATAACTTGTGTATAAAATTATCTTACCTTTTTTGTATCTATAAAGATAGTCGTAGCCAGTACTCAACATCATCAGTACCACCAAAAAACTGAAAATTACGCTGCAAAGGTTTTAAAAATTAGAACGATCCATTTATAAGTAATTCATAATTTTAAGCAAAGTTTTCATTGCCCGACTTTAAAAAAGTTCCAATAGCAATCGCCCGGTGCAATAGCAACAAAGCGGTGGAAGCCGATTGATCAAATACTGCGATTAAAAAATAACAAGGGCATGCAATAGCTTCTTTGCAAAATATGGTTGGATGAAAGCATGCGAAAAAAAGAGCGATCTAACAGTATGCGCGAATTACAGCGGGATAAGCCTCCTAAATATCCTAAGTTCCTATAGAGCGTATTGTGTGAAAGACTGAAGCCCGCAAAGTGATTGGACCTTATCAGTATGGCTTTAGATCTGGTAAATCAACTTTTTACCAGATATTCACCATGCTACAAATGTTGTAAAAGACCCACGAAATGATCCCGGCAAAATTTATACGGCTATGTAAACTGACGTTAAGCAACCCCATCAGGATGGGCGGGAGTTCTCTGAGTCACTCGATACCAAACCAGGTTTCGGGCAGGGTGATTGATTGCACCAACACCATCACCATGTCATCCTTGACATCAAACGCAGAATTACTCTGACCAACAGGTGCTACTCTGGACTGAGTAGGCAATTGAAATGTAAAGCCCTCTCTCAACAAACGAACACGAAAGCCGTTCGAAGAGATGGACGATGACAACATCTAAATAGTCGGAAAGATTTTGCGTTAGATTTATAGTCCTCAACGAGTTGGGAATGGCAAATACCGCAGCTAATGAAACGATCAGCTGCGCTAGGTAGGTCATAAGGTCCTGAGGAATAAGAAAACTCCAGTTTTGGAAGATGCAGTACCCACCATAGAAAACAGAGAAAGAGGAAGACCTCTACTCCGTTGGAAAGACTAGGTAGAGAATGACCCGGTTGTACTTGGTATTTCCAATTAGCGGAAAACAGCGAAAAAAGGATTGAATGACGTAATGTTGTTAACTTGGTTATAATCGTGTAAGCGATGACTACAAATACTTGATAAATCCTTTAAGCTACACCATGACTCTTTTTCTTTTATTTTTAAATTGGCAAATAGATCAATTAGCATAATTATTATTTAATCGGCACCAAACATGATTTATTTACTGGATCCATGAAGATGCAAAAAGTTTTACATATAATAGTTTGGCAATTGCAAAAAAACAATCCCACTTTAGATATTAAATTGAATTAATTAATAATCCCATATTCTATACGGATGGAGCAAATAGTATGTGCAAACACTTCATTTGTAGAACTACATACACGTACGTATACATACATACTCGTATATATATATATATTTATATATTTATGATAAGATTGTTATTTGTTTTTTATAAGTATTCGTCACTTCATACGCAGCACCCCCACTTCAAACGAAATTGAAGAACGTTTACAAAAACGCAAAAAAAAAACCAAAAACAAATATCCAAACACATTTCCTCAACCATAAATTACAATTATACAGGGGAGAAAACTAGTTGTTTACGAGGTCAGTACTAGTTTACCTGCTTACGTGTACACTAACTACTTCACCCTCCATCTATTCCACGTTAGCGACCGATATTTTTTAACAAAGCAATGTCTAAGGAAAGGACAAATGCCCGATTATATGTACCTATATAGGTACATACATGTTGAAATTCTACTTCGCAAAAAAATGAATCTCATTCATGGTAAAGAAAACCCTTACGCTCTACAAAAGAGTGTATCAGAAATCAAACTAAACACTTAATGTACAAAAAATATCACAACATATCATGGGTTGGTGGTTTAAATTGTCCTTATTCCATTTACTTGTAAAATGCTACAAATTTGCGGATAAATAGTCAACTGCTATAAATCCACTTTGGAAATACTACTATTGAGCTGCAATTCTTTCATAGCATAGCTTTCCACCACAGGTTATGTAATAAGTAGCTTAGAACTATTTGAAAACACCTTCTCAAAAAAAATTCCAGCTCAAAACTCATTGGGTTGTGGAGTTCACCACTGGCAATTGGCATAAACAAGAATTCCCGACCACTGGAGCATCCCTCAAGTTGTACTATCCGCAATAATGGAAGGGAAGCCGCTTTCAAAATGGTAATTCAACCTATTTCCATATATTCTGAAAGTCAAACAGCCCAGCTTAAAGTTAGCAATTAGAGGTACGGAAATAAATTCTCGACTGTAAGCAAAACTACCATTGTTTGAGTCACCCAACATAGAGACATCCCAGAGAAATTATAAACGGGCACAAAAATATACATTTTTGATTAAAAATGTATCAGTATTTAAATCAAAGAAACTGTCCATTTAAAACTGTGTAGAAATCCAATTAACTCAATTTAACGAATTCGCCTCGAATTCCAGGTGAGATCCATTTTCTTTCATAGAACAAACGACACAATCATTTACAAAGATAAATAGCGCTAAAGCGATTTTCAGCCAAGCTACTCCTTCGATTTGTGATGTGCGTTTTGATGAGGTCTTGAGGGATCTTCAATTTATTCTAAGCCACCTCAGAACAGCCGATGGGTTTTTATGAGGTGTTTTTATTTCATGTTCAAAATACATTCGGAGGGCTTGACATTGCTTGCCGAGAGGCGACTGCAATAAGAAAAATTCATTTTCTATAATTTTGAATGTTGATCGAACTAGAACTCCTGGCCTTCAGAATGACAGTTAGCAATTCTAGCCACTAGGCTATTGCGGCCACAATCTTGGCACTCCAAGAAACGGATCACCCTTCCCGAATTATTTCTGAAATCGACATTAATAAATAATAAATAGTAATAATTTTTCTTATTTAAATTAATGTTCTATAATTTTTGAATGTTGGTCGGGCAAGGACTCGAACCCTGGTCTTCCGAATGGTAGTACGCAATGCTTACCACTCAGCTGTCACAGTCTTCATTCCATTTCCATTACTTCCGGCTTTAAAATAGAGAATTTGTCAAATCCGCGGATTAAAATTCGTAAAATTTACCACTCTTTTGGTCTAAATTGAAAAGTTAAATAAATTAACTAGTGGTTATGGCAAGAACAAAAAAAATATTTCCTATACGAGAACCTCGAGCGCTTGCACATTTATAACCTGTATCCGCCTTATACATATATGTACGTAAATACTTACATTGCAATCCAATCGAGGGGTTGAAACTCAGTGCGTTCGCGAGTTGTGCAAGTGGATGCGATCAGCAAATTCGTTGACTCATTCAAATTTAAATTGTATGAGTTAACTAAAACCTCTTTAAGCAGTACATCAAACTCCTCAGTATTGCATTTGCTTGGGATACAAATCCCCAATTGTATATCCACACTCGCACCAATCGCAGTAGTTCCGCTGGGAATTTTCGTCTGACAATATTTGCCATTAAAGGGTGTGTGTATATCGAGACATTCTTCAAAAGAACCCATCTCCATGCGATGACCATAAATTATCCCCGATGGCCACTTAGCCCATGCGTCAAGCACTAAAATTCGATACCAATGATAATAAACTAGAACTTTTCCACTTTTTCTCACATACTTTTCAGCGCCCAAATTTCATTGGCTTTAAGAGCATCTCTCACAATCCTTAGCTGCGTTAAACACTCCAAACTAACATTATTGATGTCACTAAGCAAATACAGCTGTTCGAATAAACTATTGCCAATTGCATACTTTTCACTTTGAACACTTTGAAGACTTTTACTTCCGCCAACAGCAACAATAATCGTAATTAACGTTAACATTAAAATTATAAGCTTTACCCGCATCGTTGACATTTTTGGACCTTTTTATTTGTTTATTTATTTAATTTTTTAGGTCTACATTAATAACTGTATGTACTTATGAGATTACAATTCTCCCGGAATATAAAATTCACACGGTGATGACCAGGTGACGCGTGGTGTTGGCGGCTCATTAATAATTCGTACCGCCGTGCATTGTTATTTATAAGCAGTTCTATGCGTAATACCTGTTGAATGCAGTTGAGACAACAAATTTAAGATTGTACTTCAATATTTTGAGTACTCATTCGTAGAGATAAGTCATAAAATTTAGTACGTGTAAATTAACAGAACACAGTGTATTGAAAATGCTCAAATTCTTACTTGAAAACTTTAATATATAACTATATATAGCCTTCTATATAAATTAAAAGTGAATATGGAAACGAAATTCTTTTTGTAATTATTCGTAATCTTTGTACTTTTTTATCTTCTCTACATAATTACCATTGATTTCAATGCATTTCATAAGCTTATAGATCAACTTCTGAAAACAATCTTCAAAATTTTGCTATTTAAGCTTTATCAAGTTCAACATTAACCGCATTAATTATCTCCTCGTTGCTATTAAAACTGCTTCTTTTTATTATTTTTTTTTAATTCTTGGAAATAACCAGAAATCACAAGGAGCTATATCCGGGGAATATGGTGCTGGACATATTTCTTCGATCCCGGAGATCGCAATAAAATTACTCGTTACTTCAGCAGTGTGGGATGGCGCGTTGTCATGATAGAAAAAGTAGCGCCGCAAATCCTCTTTCTTCCTGTTTTCCAACAAATTTTTCTTCGTGTATCCCAGATGATTACTTAATATTCGCGATACAGCCATGGCACTCAAACCCATTCAATCTGTCAATCGTGGCTCTTCGTCAATTTTGGACTTTACCAGAGCTACAGTGACGTCATCAGTGGAACATTTTCATCGACCTTCTCGGGGCTCGTCCTCTACGGAAAACTGTTCGGTCTGGAATCTTCGGAACCACTTGGAAATAGTCTTTAAAGACGGTGCAATCGTTCCATATGCAATTTAGCATTCACTGAATATTTGTATTGGCTGTAAATTACGCCGAAACCCGAAGAGAATCACATGGCGAATTTTTGTTGGCGTTAGTGGTGGAATTTGGCTGACCTATCCCGAGCTTTCTTGCGTTTTGTCGTCTCCATTTTAGCCGATCGTTCTAAAACTTGAAAGGAAGACTAATAAAATAATTGCAAGGGACTCGGCATTTTTAGATTCAGCAAAAACAAATTGAAAGTCATCAAACGGACCGAACTTTTGTTAATCCCCTCATATATGGGAATACATTTTTTTAACTATTTTTTACATGAACATGAAGTATGAAGTCTTACGCATCGAAATGTATACCGATATGATCAGAACTTGCCGGATATAATGACTATAACATAAATCTCGAATGTAAGTGATGTTTCAGATATGTGAACAATCATCAATCATTCTCACAATTAGGCATATTACATACAAAAGATCATACAATTTGTTTCCTACTCGGATATTGGTATCTAATTCTCACATTAGGCTTTTTGATGTACTATATTCTCAATCATAATATAAAAAGTCTGGCCAGAAGGGAACAGACATAACCCCGGTAAACTCTGCATATGATGTGGGCATACATCTTTTCTCGGCGAAGTATCTGTTAATAGTAGCCTTCACCAGAAGGGCTGAAGCTGATGGCAGAGTGAAACCACGTGCAATTAATCGAAGTGAACAGAACTAAATCTTCACTTCTTCTAAACAGAACCTTCATAAGCCAAACATCCGTCGTAATAATGTTGTGTCCGTTACCGTTTTCTCGGAAATTTCTTACATCTGTAGGCATCATTAATCTCCTGAAATTCATAATATACACCAATTGGTTTGAGCATCTGAAAGGTGTGAGGAATCTTCTTCACAGGATCAGCATAGGTATCACAACGGATCAGTAGGTCTAAGTGCGTTTGAACAGTGTTCCGTGATTGAGCAAGTTGTTTAACTAACTAACTGACTAGATTTCCAAATCTCACTATATTTAACGATTAGATTAAATTTAAAAGTGTTGAAAAATGTGTTCGGCTTATATCGTAATTAGGAAATTTTTATAATTAATTGTGCCCTTCTCAAAAACAATAAATTATTAAAACAAGATTCTGTCTGCTTACAAAATTAGATAAATATAAAAAATCCAGTCAGCTTCTCATCCTATTGAATTCGATTTAAATTTTGGTGGGTCAATCTAGTCACTTTTTGATACTTTATTACAATTTATTTACTAAAGTTATAATACAACAATCATGGAAGACATACATATACTCGAGAAGTCCAGTATCTGAGTTTGGAAAATACAAAGTAATACATGGTTTTTTGGCATTTAAACATTAACAAAATATTGAAATTCTCCACATATTTTTTATTTAAAAGAGGTAGTTTTTTATAGAAGAGGGTAGCACGAATGACGTGAAACTCGTTTAATGTCAGATAGCTATGAAGTCGAAGAGAAAATGAACTATCTTTAAATTATTATATCATGCTCTCAATATTTTCGCTCTTATCAACAAAAAATCTTTCTCTTTTCTGTTTTTTTGGAAATAGTGAAAAAATTACAATAATAGTTTTGGACGGTAGAAGTTATAGCTGCTACTTCGGAAACCAAAAAAATATACCTATATGGCCTGAAACAGTTCCATTTAAACGAAAACCCAAAAACAATTCAACATAACAATGAACTGAAAAGCATAAAAAATCTTTCTATTCTGTTTTGTACTCCATACGCCGTATAACCACCAAAGTTTTCTGAAGGCCTGAAAGATGTATTAACTTTTAAAAATATTAAAGAAGATACACGCATACATAGAGTGTTAGACGACTGTCGCTTGGAATAATCTATTTTTCTGGAAAATTGACTAAGAAACCCCAATCAGTAGAATAGGTTGATAAGTTTACTACTTCTTGTATTTAAGAATACTTAACTAATGTAGAACGGAAAACTATCCAGTAAGATATACATTTAGACTTCGTCCCTAAGATTGGGAACTTTCAATCAATATTGTCAAAAATTTAATAGAAAAAATTAACCACCGGTAATAGCACATTTAATATGAAATTACCAGACTGTAGACCTTGAACGACTGAAAATTGAAATTGGATGCTCATCAAAGATTGCTCCCATTAAACGTTCAGCTTTAAACACACAAAAATTGTGATAATCCACAAACCAATAAACAGTGCAATAAAGAGTTGATATTTCGTACAAAATTGCGTAAATTTTTTAATGGCCATTTCATACCAGCATCTTAAAAAATTATAACTTTTTTGTTCGCTAAAAACGCTTAGTATTGAAGCAGAGAAGCTTAATTAACGAAACAAAGCCATTAAGTTTTGTTAATATGAAAAATAAACTAACTTGTTTAGTTTTGGCGCCATGTTATCGAAACGAAATGAAATTGTTAACGTTTAAATCACAAAAACTCTGCGTTAACATTAATTTTAAAATGGCTGCTTACTATGCTATTAACAACACACCTCAATTTTAACCTTTAATATTATCTGTTAACGATTTAACATTATCTGTTAACAATTAAAATTATCTGCTAACAATTTAATATTAACGACAGCTTTTCGTTTCAAGTAAAAGCGAAATATAATTTATTTTGATAACTGCTTAAACATTTCCAAATGTCTCAACCGAATCAATTGAAATTTTTTGTTTAATGTGAAATTTATCGTTACTGTAGTCTTGCCTTGAAGGATATAATTCTGCATAAAAATTAAAGCTTCACTTTTCGGATGCTTGTAGTCAACAATTACTTAATGTCAAAAGTCTACTGGTCATCTTCTATCAGAACATGTAATGGAAAATAATTCATTAAGCACCCTTTATATTAGAGTGAATTCGTACCATTCTATACACACATTTTCAGACATTTTTACTTTACTTTGTTTGAGAGAACGTTTCACTGTAAACTTGGTGTTTATTTACAATCAAAGAAAATCAGGTGTGGAAGTGTACGAGTATATAAAGGGTGGTTAAATTTTCAAGGGCCGATGTTAATTTTGAATAAAACACAAACTTTTTAGGAAATTATTGAAATTTTATTTTATTATGATATATTGGTATTACTCAATTATGTATGTAACAAAATATCGACCAAATGAGCGCCGCGACCTCGGCGGCACACCTCCATACGATGGTCCAAATTTTCGATGACGCTGAGGCATAATGAAGTTTCTATGCCGTTAATGTGCCGAATTATCTCATCCTTTAGCTCTTGAATTGTTGCTGGCTTATCGACGTACACCTTTTATTTCAAATAACCCCAGAGAAAAAAGTCCAACGGTGTCAAATCACATGATCTTGGGGGCCAATTGACATCGCCATTACGTGAGATAACCCGGCCATTGAATTTGTTGCGCAAAAGAGCCATTGTTTAGTTAGCTGTGTGGCAAGTGGCACTGTCCTGCTGAAACCACATATAGTCCACATCCATATCTTCCAATTGTGGCCATAAAAAATTCGTTATCATCTCACGATAGCGAACACCATTAACAGTAACTGCCTGACCGGCCTCATTTTGGAAAAAATACGGCCCGATGATGCCGCCAGCCCATAAACCGCACGAAACAGTCACTCTTTGTGGGTGCATTGGTTTTTCGACAATTACTCTTGGATTCTCATTCGCCCAAATGCGGCAATTCTGTTTATTGACGAATCCACTGAGGTGAAAATGTGCCTCATCACTGAAGATGATTTTCTTTGAAAATTTTCATAATAAGTCTGGATAACTTTAACACGTTGTTGGATTGTGTATCTCTCCATGGTTCAAATTGAGTAAGTCTGAAATAGAGAAATGTCAAATTAAATTCGGAAAAAAACTTGGCGTTTAGGTGTGGTTCACATTCAACATCGGCCCTTACAATTTAACCACCCTTTATGTATATACCTACAATTGGTGTTTCATAACCGCTTAAGTTTTTTTCGGCCGGGCTTCTGACTTTTAAAACTGTATCTGCCTGCCGATTTTTTGCCTCCGAACAGACATTAAATGCTTATGAGCATCTAGTATATTTCTCTGATGTCAGAATTATCGGAGGTCTTCATTTCGTGCTATCCCACTGATGAAAGTCTTGTTGAATATAGGATGTATGTTGATTTGAACGCAAGACCTTTGTCTTCTAGCATGCATTACAACTAGCTCTACGCAACGGTCGCCAATAATCAATACTTATTTGGAAACTACTCAACTATTTATTTATACACGCATATGAATGTACACGTACGCATCTAATCTTCGAGTATATATGTATGCAATGTTAATATGTTTATAATTTCATATAGACTATTAAAATACAAAGAATATTATTAATTAGTTAATATTGATTAGATCTAAGAAAATTCAGTAATACGAATATACCAGTTGTTTATGTACGTTAAGTTGCACAAGTGGAAAAGTTTACGTCAACGCATAGATTTAAATACCACTTGATAGTGCATTGACCTATATACAATAAAATACAATAATAATGCGAATATTATATGACAATTTTTATGTAGTATTTGTCAGTTAACAAATTTAATTATTACCACTTCAAGAGTACATTTTAGCCAGTCATACATATGCACATATATATGTATGTATAGGTATATAATTAATTTAATAATTTGGAGAAATATCATAGATTGATGACACAATTTCATTTAAGGGCCTTTTATACATATAACCCCACGGCTTCACAAAAGATCAGAGTCATTTTGATAGCCAATTGCAAGCTTTAGTCTTTCATACAATAAGCTCTGTCTAATAGAGAGCACGCTTAGGTTCCAACCGATTTTTGCTAAGAATTTGATGCATGCACCGTATCAGTTTCTCGCCGCCGTATTTGAATAGCTCGGCTGGCAATCCATCAGCATGGAGCTTGAAATACCGTTCACAGTTTCCTTATGCCGTATTGCTGATGTGTGCTATCAAAGAACAGGAGTGCAAATCGAGTAGAACACCGTTCGGCTATGTGTTGTGATTGTAGTTTTTCGACGTCGGAAATTCCTTGTGCTTTGTTGTGGTGAAAACATATCTTCCCCTCTATCGTAACATGATTAATCTGATTGTGAGTTTTTCGCTCTGGAAGCAGCCAAGCAGCTTTGTGAATCTTCTTGTGCTGAAATCTAGTACTACAGACAACTATATTTTGGGTCCCAGCGAAGTCGATCAGCATACCCACTTGGAAAGGTTATATCGTGAAGGCTGAAATTTCTTTGCTCACCCCGCCGTTAAATTGGTGGCTTAAGAGGTGCTTATAAGAATGCTAGACGGTCATAAAAATCATTCACTGGAGTGAATGCCATGACACGGTAACGGAGTCTTTCTCCTTCTATGATCGCTATAGTAAATAGCATAAGGGCAATCTCGTCGTCGTCCTAGTCCCACCCATCCCACTTCTTGAACGGCAGTATTGTCAGTCTTTAGTCTTACGAGGAGAAAATCATAGTCATTGTACTTAATACTTTTAGAGTGGTCGTCACCAAAAGTGTGGTCTCTCATTCGAGGCGACGCTAAAATTTTCATTGGTGCTGGTTTCTACATGCCGAGTCCCAAACCTCGCGATGTCATTTAACAGGAGGTCCAAGATATTAGATGTTTCGCCGTGTTCAAACCAGAGAGAGAGAGAGGGGTTTTAGGAATGAGTGAATTTTAGTGGATCCGGGGAATCATTGCATGCAGGAAATACGTTGAGGGGTCGAGCCTGAATAAGTAGCCGTTAAATCTGCTACAGTATCCAGATCTTAATCATACCAGTATTTCTCGGGTATCGAGAGCCAACTCGGTATCTTCCTCTGCTACAGGTAGTGGTTAGATTCCGAGTATGCAATCACAGGAACGGAATTAATCAATGTATTGACAGACTCTCTTTCATAGGCATTTAGTACCTCGTACTGTCGAGTAGTTCTAATTGGGGTTTGTAAATTCAAATATTCTCTTTCTGATTTACTCGAGGTTGATTCAACTCTTCAGGAGATGTCTGTAAGGATGCTTCTCATGGTAACATCAGGAAGTGGATGAAAGACAGGAGAGAGGCGGGATATCGGTTGATATGATTTTTCTTTATTGGCTGGTTTCCCCGATTTCAGTTGTCGGACGTGTGAGATGGGGGAAGTCCTCTTTCTTCCTATTATCCAACTTTTTGTAAGCACTCTTCGGTATAACATTTTGCAGACCCTTTTCCAGTGGAATAGCAGCTACGGTTGTAGATCGGTTGAAGTAAACTGACATCATTACTTTTCTTGCTGATTTTTATTGCTTAGATTTTACGGGTTAGTTTGCTCCTGTTGGGCTCCATCCCATACGCGCATACTGCTGTTTGGTTTCTAGATCGTACTTACAGAAACAAGATTCTTCACCAGTAACGACTTTACAAAATTTGCTAGACTGACAATTTTCGAATTTGTTTGGGAAAAATTTAGCAAAATGCACTCGAGTCTCTTTTTGAGCCTCATTTAAAATTCGTGGTACCCATTGAGCAGATTTCTTCGTGTATCCCAGTTGATTACTTAATATTCGCAATACAGCCATGGCATTCAATCCCAATGCATTTCTTGTATCAATCGTGGGTCTTCATCAATTTTGGATTTCACCAGTGCTACAGTGACGTCATCAGTGACAGATTCTACTCGACCTACTCGGGGCTCATCCTCTATGGAAAAATGTCCGGTCTGGAATCTTCGAAACCACTTGGCCGAAACCCGAAGAGAATCACATGACGAATTTTTTTTTGCCTTGGTGGTGGAATTTCGTCAGCTATCCTGCGTTTTCCCGTCTCTATTTTAGCCAATCGTTCTAAAATTTGAAAGGAAGACTAATAAAGTAATTGTAAAGGATCTGTTATTTTTAGATTTAACAAAAAAAAATTGTTATTCACCTCCTACATATTTTTTTACCTTTTAAGGAGTTATTCGTTTTTCTTACTATTTTTTGGCATACCATACTTACGAATACAATATATACTATGTAGATGAGAATATCCACCAGCCTTGAGTCATTTGCATAAATTGCAAGTGGAGCTCTCTTTTGACTGCTCTTAACGGACATATATAGACATTTAGATCAATCACGGAATATTTCTGATATGTTCCTAGGTTACGTTAACAATAAAAAATTGTCAAATCAGGAGTTAGAAGCGAGTTTTAACCAAGAAACTTTTCCTTCGTTGTAAGCGCGTCATATCACAAAATGAAAATACTGTAGCAGGTTAAACTTTTACTTATCCAGGCTCGACCCCAACATACCCAACATATGTCCTGCATGTAGAGGGTATTCGCACAACGAGGTTAGAGTTTTGATTGGGTGTACACGTATGCATTAATTAATGCGATTTTCTAAGAGAGGGCTCTACTAGTATTATTTCGCGTCGTGTTCATCTGTGGCTATATTCATTTTAAATTTACTGTCATTTCGCGTCGTTTTCAGTAGATGCCATTTGTTTTAGCGTGAACAACAATTTGTTTCATTCATTTGAAAATGTCGAAATTTGTACCAGATAAAGTGTTTTTGCGGGGAGTTCTTCTTCAATACTTTAACATGAAGAAAAGTGCTACCAAAAGTGGTTTGCACGGTTTAAAAGTGGCAATTTCGACTTAGACGACGGACAGGCAAACAAATTTCAAGACGAAGAATTGGAGACATTGCTCAACGCAGATGCATGCCAGACGCAATAAGAACTCGCAAAAGTATTAGGAGTTGATCAAGACAATTTTTTCACAATAAAGTCTTAATTTTCCAAAAAAAAACCGCACGAATTAATGCATACACCCAATACATTCCCCCTGAAATCGACGCATCTAACCCCCTCTGTATCTGGGCCGATCCCGTCGAAACGTTTCCTGAACCTCCCGTTAGATGACCCCGGTGATTTAGATTAAATATACTTCGACCCCAGATGCGTAACTGTAATAGTGAGATCAATTATGTATTTTGCTGTCATTGTAACTCAAAAACTAATAACCTATTTCCACGGAGCACTTAAATGCATTTAAGACCTCTGTTAAGTTGAGTGAGTTAACTCGAAACAGTTGATTTTTGTTTACATTTCCAGTTTGCAAAATTTGTCACAACTATTGAAATCATGAATTTAAGAGACCGCATTCATTTTATTTGGCTATTTATGGAATCTTATGATTTACAAGTGCAGATTATTGCTGCATGGACAAACGACGCAGAAACGAATATGCATGTTTCCATTCTCACTTTTGCTTGTTTGTTTCCTTAAATTATTTATTTTGTTCAATCAGCTGATAGCTACCAGAGCCACGCATATTTTTATGTTGAGGGGATCGTTTGCGATTCCGCAATTGCTTTTTTCTTTGTTCTTCTATTTTTTTGAAAGAGGAGAAGCATTATGTTCTCCAATTACATAATACCTATATGCATTTATGTTAAAACTAACGCAAAAAATTAATTTTTGCAGAAAAAATTTTACCATGCGAAATAAAAGTCCCGTTCCTCATTAACTCCGAAAATACACGACTCTGGCAAGAAATATACCGAAACTTTGAAAAGTGAGTTAACACACTTTTATACAACAACAAACACATGGGAATTCACGCATTTAAATGCGATGTTTAAATGCATTGAAGCTAAAATGCATTTAACTTTCGGTGGAAATAGGCTATAATCATCCGATCGACTTGAACTTTTTTTTATCGAATTCAGCATTATTTCGGGCAGTGACCCTCGGATATTTCGAACGAATTAAAAATGTAAATTTTTAAGCTATATTTTACCATTTTTGCAAGAGGATGTGGGTCGTTTTATAGTCCATACAATCCTCTTTAACTCCTTTTTTATATCTTTTTTCATTACAGGTACGCCAGGTACACTGAGGGCAGATAGGATGACAGCAAAATGGAAACTTCGTTTTTAGGACCACTGCGGGAAAATGCATGTCTCGTCGAGAATGCAAGATTTCCGTTTAAAAAAGAAATATATAAAGATACCTTATTTATAGACAAATATACCCTTGATACTGTAATACATTCAATGGAAAAATTTTCTTTAAACAAATTTCCAAAAATCAGCTTTTCTCCTTAAATATGCAAATTCAATTATGAAAAATCGTTTTTAGTATAAGAAAACTATTGCTTTTGCTATTTTAATATTTTTTATTCAATTTATCTTTATGTATATGTATGTATATACGCATTTCAAATCTTGTATATAATTTCTTATATTCAATATTACTTTATTGTGTATATAATTATAATTATTTATACTATACAAATAATGCTGTATTATTTTATGCGATAGACGAGAGCGCCTTCATTACTTTCATCTACAAATTTGTATATGATTTATTTATATTTATACTCTGTTAAGTATTTGTTATATATCGATCATTTTTTTATATTTAATATTAAATTATGTTTTTGTTTATTGTAATACATATTACACTAGGACTTAATTGTTAAGCTTAATCAATTTGCAAATATTTATTGATTGGCAAATGGAACTAAAAGCTTAGAACAACATTTGCAAACCTAAGTGCTGCTTTTTGTTAGATCATATTCATCTCAGACGTGTTTATTTACTCTTTACGCTAATTCAAATATATACATATGAATATTGATTAATTTTTATATTTTTTTAAACATTCAATTACACCCACTACAATTTATTTAAACATAAATGACTTTCATAATAAATGAAATGATTATATATGCATTTATAAATACTTTTTTATTAACAAATCTAAAAAATATTGTATTTGCTTCTTTCGTGTGCTGGCGCCTGACAAGCTTCAATTAAATATACATGTGTATGTATACATTTAGGGGATTAAAATTGCAAAATAAAACTTATATTCGGCAAAGAAAAAAATTGGAAAATTTTTTATTTACAAAATCTTTTTGAAATTTATTCCTTTTTTTACATCTACATGCATATGTATAGTAACTAGTTTTTAATTCCTATCAAACCGCTGTGTAACCTAAAAATCTAATATTCACATTGTAATATTTTTTTTTTTTCAATTTATGCATTTTAACATACGCGTGTATCACTTTTTTAAGGATTTTTTATATTGTGCTTTGCAGGCACATTCATCGTTTAATTTTTGACGCTGATTTTTATTACTTAGCATTGCTCTATAAAATTTTACATACGAGTATATTATTATCGATATTACAAATTAAAGACGGCGCGCATTACGTTTCACGCGCAAATCAGTTTTTAGACGCTTTTCATACCTATTTATTAAATAGTAAATTTTTGTTTCAACTGTGCACTATTAGAACTAATGAACATGTTTTATCCGTTGTATTACATACACATATATACATATACACGTATATTTATATACATATATTGAACGTTTCTTGTTTCTATATCTTTTAAATCAGCTTTATTTTTTTGATATTCTCTTGTTAAAAAATCTGCTGAATATAATTTAATAAATTTAAAGTTAAATATGTGTATTTCATTCAGCTCCTTTTGTTTTAGCATTAAGCTGCTAAATAGAATATGCAAACATTTTTAATAGTAATATGTTTGTATAATAATATATAGATTAACATCTAAAATAGATTTTGTTTTTTATACTTTGTGGTTTTTAACAAAAGTTTAAGGAAATTTTCAAATAATAAGTAAAATAAAAAACTGGATAGGAAGCTGTCATCTGAACTTTTTCGACATTGTATAATTTTCGTTAAGACATACTAAGACTTTTTAAACTACTTACTTTTGTACGGAAATAACATTTCCATGGATTTAATGTTAGATTATTACGCCCTTTTCCTAAAACTTCTTATTTATCTCTGTTTACTTACTACTATTTACACATATAGAAAACGTATACATGCACATACATTGTAATGTATGCATATACATGTGTATATGTATATGCAAATCACAAAAAAGATTGGAATTGGTGCTTAAAACGACTTTTTTGTAAATAATTATTCCGTGCTTTTATTATTTTTCAATACGCTTACAAGTTAACTTAACCACTGATGCTTAACATTTATGTAATTTCTATAGTACCTATGTATGTATATACATTTATGAATATTACAAATTTAAGTGATGAACATTACGCTTTATATAATAGAATGATGTTAAGATTTTATGAAATGTAACTTATTGTTATGTTTTGTTGGTTATATTTTTTATGTACAGCGTAATTATGTAT
The DNA here is from genome assembly GCA_037013455.1 of Ceratitis rosa. NCBI lineage: Eukaryota > Metazoa > Arthropoda > Insecta > Diptera > Tephritidae > Ceratitis > Ceratitis rosa. The sequence continues at coordinate 11,679,458 of JAWMAG010000003.1, forward strand.
TTCTTTATAACTTACTGTTTAATTTTATTAATGTGAATATTTCCAAAGACTGCACATATTTTGCTATTTGATATTTGGCAGGCGGGCAGGTGGAGGTCGGTTGTTTCAAACATATTCAAGCAAAAAATGTGCATCTCAAGAAAATATATATATGGTATAACTATTTAATTATACATTCAACTATTCCGTATGATTTTTGTGTTTTGTAAAATATTATTAGAAGTACGCTTTTTTTTTTGTTGAAGGCAAACGCAATACACACGGGGCGATGAACGCTTCATTCTAATTTCTTTCACTTATGCGCAAATGTATAATTTTGATACATTTGCAAAAACAAAACAAAAAACAATAATATTTATTAATAGTAAAGGAAATTATTTACCAGCGAGATTGAAATTACATTTGGCGGTTTTACTTGTAATTATCAATTGCCGTTAAAGAACTTCCTTCGTCAAATCAGTAATGTTGTGAATTTAGAGATTGTAAACACATGTATGTAATTTTCATAGCCATAGTAATAAATACAAAACATTTGCATGTGCAACGAGATGTGTGTGTGTTAATTTAAAAACTAAATTAAATGTGATCTTACATAAACTACTGCTGAAAATGCTATCTTTTGGTTGTAACGGTATATACCAAGTGCCAAGAGATAATTTAACTGACATTTTGTCTATAAAAAAAGGATTATCATAAAAAAGCTATCACAAAGTATAATTAAACTTGCGTGCACTAGAAATTATTATGTAATTATGAAATAATCTTACTTAATTGATCCAAGTTCAAAAGTTACATAAATTTATTTTTTTAATATATTTTAATGTTAAGGTAAAAATTATTATTGTATGCTGCTAATACGAGCTGTTGCTGCGTTTATTGATTTGCGTGCCTTTTTTACGGATAAATTACACATTTTTTCCGCACTATTATGCAACGAAAATGTTATTTCTTCAACAACTATAACTGTGTCATTTCATTGTTAAACATTTTCATCAAAATCTGATTTAGAAAACTTTATTTACAAACAAATCGCTGCTAAAATGGTTGGATGCTAATATTTTAGATCTAGAGCTGTGTATTTTTAAATGGTGAAATAGACATATGTTTGTTTCGCTCGCCCTCTTTTTTTTGTAAGAGAAAGAAGATTTAAAAAATAAAAATAATTATCGAAATACAGACTGGGTTATTAAAAAAAAGCATAAATACTGAAAAGGCACATTTAATATTGTTACTAATTGTCGGAAAAAAGTATACGAATAATCTTGTTAACCAAATTAAGATTAAGTAAAAAAAACGAGAGTGGTATGAAATTATCTTGCTGTGCACACACAGAAGTTGTTGTAAAATAGTTACAATTTGTCTGGGTTTAACATTTTTTAACTGGCTAGCTCATTTTCTGAGACCGTTTGTATGCTTACGTGCTGTGTAAACAACCACTAATTTGCTGAATGATAAAAAAATAAGTTTCTGAAGGTATACACATAGCAATTTGTTGGCAAACTATTTTTTAATATTTTACTAATTTGAGATTTTATAATATATTAGTTATTGAAAATATACATATTTACAACGCATTTAATATTTGATTTGAATTCCTCTTCATACAAAGTGTTTTCTGTTTTGATTTTAAGATTTATTCATTTACCATTATCAAAGTGATAAAAATAAACTTTTTCGTCTTATATTAACTTTACATACAACTATGATCTATAGTAAAATTTTTATAATATGCATAAAATTTATAGATTTCTTTATAAATATGTGCATGTGCATGTTGCGAAGTGTTTTCAGTATTACTTTATAATGAGAGTAAACAATTAAACAGAAACTCCTATAATTCTTCAATCCCGATTCAATGCGATTAACTTCGAAATATTAATCTATTATTAGCTTCAATTACAATTACAAAATAGTGTTTTGAAGGCGGTATCGGAAATCAAAATTGTATTCTTAAGCTTTCACTTTCAATTTTTTGTGTAATAACAGCTGAAGAGTTGGAAAATCTCGTCAAAACCTTAAAAATCACCTTATTTAAATACAATGCATGTATTAATTGTTTGTCAAACATAGGATTTCATATGCCTCCAACCTTACTGGTGACATCTTATACTGATTCTTTGATCGATTTTGTCTATCTTGAGTACTACGTGTATGCATCTAACGCATCGCTCAGCAAGCAGTTATTCATTCTTGAATGTAAAGAGTGACAAGGTCGCAATGGAACGTTTGATGATAACTTTATAAAAAACTACACACTATTCATAACTATAGGTATAATTCAAAGAAACAATTAAATACTAATTCTAATTTTTGGAAATAGATTTGAAAATCATAAACCTCAATTGTGATTTCACAAAAACTAAACATATATAAATAAAAAAATTTAACTAAGTTAGAAATAATAAATATGATCAAAAAACCTGTACATTTGCACAATTACGTTATATCTCAGTAATAACGCGGGTACATCTTGTTACTATTGCTGGTGAACGGACTTGGAGATGTTTGTAGCTGCTAATTGCTGCACTAGAGTTGTTCCACAAACTTGGTCAGCTGGTCGGATGCATCGGCAACAGCTTGGCTAGGACCAGCACCACCAACAACTCCACCACCGACAACACCACCAACACCTACATCTTGTGAAACACCACCTGGCAATGGTGATTGATGTGGTGCATGCATACCGCCAACATGGTTGTGTAGCCCACCGTCATGTGGTGGGCCTGGAGCTGGTGAATGGCTCATTACATGATGGGGCGACGGTTGAGCTCGTGGCGATGCTGATGGGCCTCCTCCTCGAGGTGATGGCGCTGAACGCGGTGACGGCGTTGGTTGTGGTGAACGTATTGGCGGTGAAGCACGCGCAGTCGTTTGCATTAATTGTTGTTGCAACGTGTGGGGTGTAGGTGGGCCCATTACATTAGGACCACCAACCATACCTACACCAGGACCACCAACCACGTTACCTCCTTGCATCATTTGTTGTTGCTGTTGTTGTTGCTGTGACACAGCGCCTGGCATACCACCCATTTGTTGTTGCGGTGTTGGTGGCTTCAGGCCTTGTTGCATGGCAGCAGCTGCTGTGTATTGGTCGCCCGGCCCTCCAGGTCCAAAGTTACCACCACCGTATTGTTGTCCTCCACCGCCACCCATTAACGGTGGTGCACGTTGCCTTTGAGGATATGGTGGTGGGTAGTTGGGCATTGGCATTTGACGCGCCTTGAACCATTGTACATTAGGTATCTGCCGAAGATATAAAAACAGTTACGTAGATTTAGAATTGATTGAAATTTTTAGCAATTACCAATCGATTTACCTGTTGCTGTTGCATACCACCAGGTACTTGCTGTTGTTGTTGCATCATCATTGGATTTTGCATGCCTGGCATACGTTGATGTGGAGGACCCGGTTGTTGTGGCTGCATCACCACTTGCTGCTGATTAGCTTGGGGCATTTGTTGTTGCTGACTCATCATATGCTGGAGCTGCTGATTTTGTTGCATCACTTGTTGTTGTTGTTGCTGTTGTTGTTGCTGCTGCTGTTGTTGTTGTTGTTGCTGCTGCGGCCCATTTCCAGTCGTCGCGACACCACTGCTACCACTGGCACTAGGCTGGCTTTGTGATCTTTGTTTGATTATGGCAGCCATTATTTGGGGGTTACGCTTTAAAACTTGTAATATCTGTTGGTTGTCATGCGATGGATTGTTTTTGATCTTCTGCATAATAAGTGCAAGCTGAGCTTCGTTCAAAGTTTGTCCACTGCCCACAGCACCACCATGTTGACCACCTTGCGGTCGAATATTACCTCCGGGAACACCCACTTGGCCGCCAGCGACCATACCACCCATGCCACTACCAGGGCTATTCATACCACCAATACCAGCATTGCCTGTTATACCACCACTAGCATTGCCAGTACCCATATTGCCAACAGAACCACCAAGCATTTGGTTTGAACTACCAGCACCAACCATACTCATCATATTCTGAAGTATAAAATACATAATTGTTAGAAAATATGAAATTATCAATGCGATTTATAGTTCATCATTTTACTTACCGATTGCATCGTATTTTGCTGCATTTGCACTTGGTTTTGGTTTGGTTGACGCATACCCTGGTTGGCGTTACCTTGATAACGATTACCGCTATTCCACTGATCCATAGGCATGTTATTACCCATGACGGTATTTACGCCACTAGGTCCCATTTGACTCACACCGACACCACCAACACCAACACCAACACCCACATTTCCAACATTACTTCCAATCATACCACCGCCTGGATTGACTTGGTTAGGCATTCCACCAATATGTCGTTGAATTACAGGTGGAGGCATAGGACCACCTTGTTGCCGAGCGGCTTCCTCCTGTACCTTTTGAGCAGTAGGGGAGAAGTACAGTGTTATTAAAAGACTATACAAGCAAAGCTAATTGTTTATGACATAAATTTTCGTGCAATATTGAAATATTGGAGTAGTGTTGTTTTTCTCATGTGCTTACCTGCTTAACAACTTGCAGCACCGTGGGCGAAGGCGAATGTCCTCCGCCTGGCTTCATTCCGATACCAGGTTGATGAGGATGTGGTGATGTCATTCCGCCACCCATCGGCGCCGAAACTGGAGAAGGTACAGCTACAGTAGAGGGGCTCATACCGCCCGCAGCAGCAACTGACATTAGAGCAGGTTGTCCAGGCATGGTTGGCTGAGTCACTCCCACACCTGGTACTCCTACTCCTACTCCTACTCCAACGCCAACGCCACCAGATCCGACAACACCTCCTGGACCTACAACTGGACCAGTTCCGACCACAGGGCCACCGGTCAAAGCTGCCGGTGTTGTAACGGTTCGGGTCATAAGTGCCATACGGCGGCGTAAAAGTTGCTGTTGTTGTAATCTGTAAGTGAAGAAATAGCAAAATTTAAGTAAAAAAAACATCAGAACAGTAGTTATATTAAAAGAACTGTACTTACTTTTGTTGTAATTGTTGCTGTTTGAGCTTATGCTTGATATTTGGACAGAAGGGTACTGGGCATTTCTGCTCCTGGCAGTGTTTAGCATGGTAGCAGCAAAGCGCAATAAGCTGCTTGCAAATTGGACATCCACCATTGGTCTTTCGCTTGCAGTTTTTCGTGTGTTGTACGACACGTTTCATCTTCTGACACGATGGAAGACGGCAATTAGCATCTCGACACTGGCAAGCATGCACCAGTGACTGAATACAGCGCTGTATGGATTGTTTGCGAGCTTCTTGAGGATTAGCTTGCTTGAGATCAGCTGGTGAAGAACCATCATCAATATCGAGTCCAAGTTTCTCCATTTTATGTGGATGACCAACTTTCTCCTTGCACACCGAACAGAGATCGAAGTCCTATATACAAAAATTAGTAGTTAAGCAAAGAATTTTACATAAGCAATGTTGAGACTTTTTATGCAAATATGTGTAGACCTAAATATTATTTTTATAAATATGTATGTACTTACATCACAAACAGTACAATGGTATCGCGTTTCCACCGCAGTTTTACAGTTGTTGCAAGTGTAAACAAACTTGTCTTGTCCCTGGTTGTGCAGTTCATACAACATACAGAGGGTAGAAAATTGTGCGCGGCGAAGTGATGAAAACTCGAAATGTTTATCTCTCGCCAACGTAAGGAACGCATCACGACCATCCATTAAATCACAGGCTAAAAGTGGATCTGGATCTTGTATAGGCTACAATTAATGAAACAGAATTATTTAAAGCTGAAGTTCGAAGGGCATTGATAAGGTAATCAAATCGATGCATTATACACATAATATCTACAGCAGGGGCAAAATACGTGTACTTAGAACCGATGCCCTTAAGAATAAACAAAATCATGTATTGCCAATATTACTTTTACACCCGACTTCTGTAATATCGAGAACAGCACTCCCCAAAAACTACTTTGGGTAATATTTTTGTGGCTACAACAACAACAACAACAGCCTCATGTATGATTTCCAAAAGTGGTTCTCCATCATCACTCGATGCACATTTTTTATTTAAAGGTAAAATCAAAGAAAAATGGCAAACCGATTTGTAACCGTAAATATTTTGGCAAAACATTTTCATAAGTCTTACTAGCGTGGTTATCGTTCATAAACGCTATATTACAACGGAACGGATGAAATTAAAATGGAAATTAGCTATGAATGCGCTTACCGCTAAGCTTGCAGCTGATTGCGCCGAATGCAAGCGTATCACAAAGAACACCTCTTTGTGTTTCTCCATAGTGGCATAGATCTTGGCAGATAGGTCATTGCCTGTTTGTTGCTCATTACTTTTCTTGTTATTTTTACGCTGCGCAGCTTTAGATTTATTTGATTTTTTTGCCTTTTTCTGGCCCTTTTTCTTTCCGTCACCGCTTACTTCATTATCCTCAATCGAGAATATCTATGAATAGAAATAAATAGAGATATTGTTAACATTATATTATACAATGACAATGACAATTGTACAAGACCAAAAGTCTTACATTTGCTGCTGCTGCGGCTTCTGCTGCTTCTGCCTGTTTACGTTTTTCCTCTTCCTCCTGATCCAATTCCTTGATGCTTTCTTCCAGTACATTGGGCCAAAAATCACCTTCAAAATAGGGTAATTCTGCAGCAGAAGTTAATTTGTCTTCCATAGCTTGCTTCAATATGTCTTTGTAATCCTGTATGGTACGCTCAATCATGCCCTTATCCAACATCTTTTTGTACCATTCTTGTAATCTTTTTGGTTTTGGTATTTTTTGATCTGTCGGGTGGCAATGGAATATGTAATCATCACCCTCAGAAGGTGGGCATGCCCAGATGTGAGCCATGGTATAACCTAACTGTTTAACATAGTCCATATAACCCAACAGTATTTCGTGATACACAGCGGTACGATACTGACGAGGTTTAAAGAAATGCACTGAATCCAAATAAGCAATGTAGACACGCCGCGTATTCGGTTGCGGACACTCAGAACCATATTCTTGTACATGCATGCCAAAGAAACATACGTCAACGCCGTCCACTTCCTCAAAGGCGAATAATGCTTTCGCTCGGTACGGAAATTCCGAAGACATTTCACCGTTATCAACAAATCGTCGTCTCATACCTGGTTTCACTTCTACACATTTGTCTGAAGATGACACAACTCGAATATGCACTTCACCGGCACCGGCTTCTTTTTTCTTCAAAAAGTTATTTACACGTGTCTCAATGTATATTCCCAGTTTTGTGGTAGGCAAACGTTTTGCATTGAATTTGTTCTCCTTCCGTTTAGAATTCTTTTTCTTCAAACAGTTATCACACACAAAACCGCCGGGCCAAATTGTATCTAGCCACAGTACACATATCTGATGTTGCTTGCGACCGCATTCCTGACAATCAACAAACGGTTCGAGCTCCAAATGATCATTTTTCATCTCTCTGAATTGATCTTTACGAATTTGACTAAAGTTGGCACAAAATATTAGAGAAATAAATAATGAATTAATAATAATGAAGAAGCATTTACTAACTTTGTGATCGAAACATCTTTATATTTTTGTATTTACTTACGTTTGAGACTGCTGAGGATCATCACCCAGAGTAACGGTGTCTCCTTGTATGTCGTTGAAGCATTTCTGGCAAAAGGTGTATCTGTTTGAGGCAACACCATAATCCTTTAGACTTTAGTATTTACAAAACCAAATATGAATTTCAACAATATTAATATATTATTATATTTTATGATTGAGAATGATTTTGCGCATGTCCCACAGCCGTTCGGAAACCGTTATTAAAATTAACCAACCATAAAGCAATAAAGTTGAATTATTGAAGGCAGTTTGTAGATTCGCGTTTGAGGTATTTCATTTCGTTTATTTAATATTTAGTTCGATATTTTTATGTTTAATGTAGTATTATCGAGCGTAGAATATGGTATTAAACAGCAGTTGTTGTGCGGGTAGATATGTGCATGTGTATTCGTGTAAGTCATGAGTGAGAACACAAATGAGTGTAGTTAAGCATTTGAGTAGACAATTGACACAGCAGGTTTCAAGGCGTTTTTAATAAGCATATTGTTGGTTATTAGCAAGCGATCAGCATTTAAAAACGGCAAGAGCGATGATAATTTTTTGGTTTTACACAGTAAGCAAATGTGTACCGTTATGAAGATTTTAGTTGATCGATGGTTGTTTTGATGAATGGATGGATTTGTTTTTGTGTTAAGACGATACAGACGCACACAAAAAACCATTACCATAAATTGAATTGGATATTGCAAAGGAATAGAAGAAAATAAAAAAATAACGAGGTTCATATTAGAAATGTTTTTTTTTTTTGTTTTTAGAAACTATAAATAAAGAGATCTCATTAAACTACATATAAAATAATTAATAATTTACATACGAGTATACTTTCTAGATAACATATTGTCAATGAATTATGAATATTAGTTATACGTTCTTTTTTTAAGTGCATGCAAATTGTTTATTACAAGAAATCGGATATACATGAAAACGCCTACATACATTCATGGTTTTTGTGTATTTTCACAAATATAAAAATACTGTACTGATGACCGTAGCGGAAACCCTACTAATGTCTTCTATGCACCACTTACACCGTGAAACATCTCTGCTCCCAGTAGTAAGCAATATCCGTTAGCATTTTACCGGGCCTTCGCAGACATCTACTGGAAGTAGAACCAACACCTAAGCTCATTAGGAATGGAGGACTCAACTTAAAGTACTCTATTCAGCGCCAAAGAATCGAATAGCGAGGCCTCAGTAATGCTGACACAATTATGGTCTGGATACTGTAGTAAATTCACCTCCTACTCATCTAGACTTGACCACGGCATTCTAACGAATGTTTTGTATGCAATGAATGACCGCACGACTCTAACCATCTCTTTGGATGCCCACTAGAATCCCAACTCATCTAACATCCCTCTGTGCCAAATACGTCGAAACGGTCTGGACCTTCCTCGACAAGTAATTTTGCCTGCTCCTAGACGGGGTTGAATACAAGCAACAAAAACATACTGTTTTTCTTTTTAAATTCTCTCATAAGCTCGAACTTAACTCATCTTCATTGAACACTAGATTTACCAGCTATTTAAATGTACCTATTTCTACCAAAACCAGTCAAAATGACTGGTATATAAGAAAAAAATGGTTATTGTGGTTTCCAGTCTTTATTTACTCTTAAAAAATCACAAAAAAGAATTTATAGACGTTTTCAAACATCAAAACATTTAACTGCTTACAGTTTGTCGCTCACAATTTCTACATATGAAGTTTTTTCCGAATGTACACTTTCCGCATAGACTTTTTTTACATTTAGTACAGAAGCCGTGTCTTTTGCAGTTGGTATATTAGCTTCGTGTGATTTTTGCCTTGAAGACTGATATTTTGAAGCAAGTTCTTGTGTTAATCGAAACAGAGTCTTTTCTCTAAATCCTAAATTTAAGATATTGAAAAATATTTGAAGTAGCCACCTTCCAGAACGTGATTTCCCCGTATACTTTCTTGCCATTTGATCTTTGAAATTGTAAAACGATACAGGTTTCAGGTAATTTCTTGTCTGCTTTATCAATTTTGATTTGTTTATGTTTTATACTTGGAATATGTGAGTACTTTTTATTATTATTAGTATAGTTAATAATTATTGTACCAAGGAAATGGAGACGAATTCGTCTTCTTATCATTCTACTATAGCTAAACGATTGCAAAAAGCTTGTTTCCTGAAAGGACATTTGGTGAAAAATATTAATATTATGTCTTGTATTTGGAGGCGAAAAACTTGTATAAAAAATATGAAACAATTGGCACCTTGTAAACGTTGAAGCAGGTTTCGAGAGATGACTTATACTTCTACGTATAAGCATTTCGCCCGTTTATGAAATACGTGAAAGGTCTTCAAGAACTGATACTATAAATTCAATATGTGTTAAACAGTTAAATCGAAAAGGGTTGGAACATTAGTTTCAACCACATACTTTTGTACGAGGCAAATCCAGGAAGTAAGTGTACTGAGACTATCATGGCGCAATCGATTTTATTTTCATCATGTTAGCAGCACGGTAGTGTAGCCAGACTTCTACCCTTTGAAATGAGACTTTTCGGAAAAAAACATTCGTCTGAGATTTATAATGAGATGAAAACAGCATATGGTGATAAAGCTAAAAAACGTATGAGTGTGTACAAGTGGTGTCTTAAGGTCGTACAATACATCTGTACATGACGAACAGATTAGAATGGAAGACCTATTCTAACTGACAAAATGTCTGAAAAAAACCGAAAATGCGCTCCGTGACGATCCCACATTCAGATTGCAATGTCTTTATCTCCCTGAAGCTGTAGATGAGTGGAAAAAAGAATTTTTAATCGGCGAAGAATGAAAAAAAATTCAGTACTCAGTATTCTGGATTCCAACAAGATAAAATTATTTAGTTAGAAATCGCTCAAAGAAGAATTAGAGAGCAAAGAAACATTCGTAAGAATCTCAACCAAAATATTATTAAAAAAAATATATTTAAAAAAAAAAATAAAAAATAAAAAAAAAAACGAAGCTAGTATTAAACGCATAAACATTTTAATAACGGTTAAAAAAAAAAGTAACAAAACTAATAAGTAAACAAATATAAAGATAAAGTTTGAAATAGGCACTATTATATTTATTTAAAGGCATTTCTGTAGAGGGATGAAATAGATAATAGATTGGCATATGGAGGATTATATATTTCACATTTTTATGAATAAATAAACCAGAAATTTTATAAAATAAAGTGTAAATGTTTATCTGAAAATTTTATATTAAACAAAAACTTTATATATAGCATACGTATATAAATATGGTATATGTACATTATGTACATATTATATTGGCGCTATGTAGCCGCTGAAGCGACTTTTGTATTTAACAAACAGTTATAGATTCATATTTAAAAAAAAAAAAAAAATTGAAGCTCATTACTGACGACTAGTGGACAAGAATCTTTAGAAAAAACTTTTATTTTTATGTCAGAAATAGAGTAGGAAAATTTAACATTTCCTGTCGAAAGAGACCTCTTTTCGTACTTTCTCACTTTTTTAATATTGATTTAGATTTAGAAATTTACACTCGATTACAGCGGCAGTGGGAGTGATTATATGTGTAATATATAATTGGCCGCTATAACCGTAACCGGTAAAGCAATTTTAGAGCGAGCTTCTCCTCCAATGTGCGTCTTGATCTTTTCCAATAAATGAAGGGACCTACAGTTCATTCTAAACAGCATACGAACGAGGAGCATTTCATTTCATGTCAGAAAAACATTAGGAAGGGTTGAAATTCCTTGCAGAGGGGCGAACGCAATTAAAAAAATTAATTTTCTATAATTTTGGATGTTGGTCAGACCAGAACTCGAACCATGGACATTCGAATGTTAGCACGCAATATCGGCTAATATGTATTAATTACGTGTAAACAACGATGGTATAAGCTCGGAAATAAAATTATTTCACCTACTTTGTATTGCATCAAACAACGCACACAAACGTTCATACATACATACATTTTATCGCTGCGCTAACACAAACGAGACGGGAGGATAAAAATAAGAGGCAGGAAAAATAAAGGACAGCGGTTTTTAATATTTTTAATGGCATTTATTATGAATTAAGCGTTCCATTTTTTTTATTCAATTAAAAAACACATACATATGTACATAATGCAATATGCAATGGACGAGCGAGCAAAAGGCAAGTACAAGCATTCACTATTTATTGAATTTTTCTAACATTTTGGACAAAACAAAAGAATAAGACAGCGTGTTTTATAATGCTATGTTTCATGCAATGACGGCTGATAATGAAAGGAAATTGTTCTTTGCTAACATATGTAACTAACGTCTTATATGTATACACTTCAAGTCCTCGCTCGACTCTATCTCTTTGCCACCTACAATCAACAAATCTATCACCTATTTCCTTATTTTCGGAATCAATCGAAGAAGTAGATTTACTTTCGAATGCGTTAGATGATCTCAAAGACGTTAATTAGCTCTACTTGCTCCCTAAATGAGGTGTAATGAAATGCTACAAAACAACAAAAAGACTTATCGAGGTTTACCGTCACTTAAATCGCATAATTACGTGTGGACGTTGGTGTTTTTCTTCAGCAAATTGTATTTAACTAATGTTCAAATGTTCAAATGTTTCTATTGGTAACTGTCTGCAGTTGTTTAAAACTTTATTTAGAAAACAAAAATGAAACTTCGAATCGCAACTTTTTTACAAGTTTATCTTTTGATTTTGATTTCATTTTCATTCCTCTACTTTTCTAGATCAATGAAAGTATTTGTATGTTGGTTCAGTAACGTCATTGGTTGTAAACTTCGGTTCTATTAACCTTGGTTCTGACCAAAATTTTCATTTTAGTTACTTTTGTTATTATTCTGTGGTAAACTTTATTTGATTTAGTTAATAATAAGAAAACATTAGTACAATAAGATGTCCATGTCTTATAATAATGATTAACAATTATTTTAAAGTTCTGCTCTTGTAACAAATATAGGAAAATATAAGACTTTAACAAACGATCTATACGTGTTTCCTATAATTTTGTAGCAATGTCAGGTTGGAACATTAGTTTTAATCTCATACTTATGTACAAGGCATATCCAGAAATTAAGTGTACTGAGTCTATCATGGTCGGAGCGATTTTACTTGCAATGAGACCTGTTCCATGTCAGTACGTTGAGAACTGTTGACGCGACGAGACTTTTCCTGAACAAATAACAGAGATAGGAAATTATAGGACTCTAACAAAGGATCATTCACGAGCTTCCTTTCTATGATTTTGTAGCAACGTCCGAACATTGAAGGTACTGAATATTTTGGAAACGTGTTAAATTCTTGATTTGAAGTGATTAATGAATACATTTTCCCATATATTGGTCTTTCAATTCAACAATTAATTAAATTATCCCCCTAAGTAACATCAAATAGTAAAATAGTAGCGAGAAGTTTAAATGATCAAGGAAAACAATTGGAGTGCATAACATACTGTCAAGTCTGCAACCAGTGACCTAAAATTAAAGCATTGACCTCAAGGTGTTTCAAATAAAGCCATATTGTAAAAAGGACTATTTGAAGTAAATGAAACTCGTCCAATTGTTATTGGTTACCAGATGCTTTGATGCTAAAGAGTTTTGCTGAAGTCATAAACAATAATGAAACACGTGAGCAATAATAATACGGAGTACAATTAAACAATTGGACATTTAAATCGGATATTAAAAATGTGATAAATTTGAAATACTCTTCATAAGTATATCAAAATTAGTAGGAATATTGTTTGAGCCCACCTATTTACCCTTGATGTAAAAATTTAGGATTATACAGATTATTCAAGGCCAGGTTCCTCTAAAAATTTTTTCAAAATATTGAAATTTTTTTCCTGTAAATTGACGGCCGCGATAGCCGAGTGGTTAGCATTGCGTACTGACATTCGGAAGGCTCGGGTTCATATCCCAGCAACATCCAAAAGTTATGGAAAATTAATTTAAATAAAAAAATTAAGTTAAATTTTCTAATTGCGGTCGCCCCTCTGCAGGGAATGTCCACCCCTCCGAGTGTATTTCGGACATGAAATAAAAGGCTCCTCGTAAAAAAAAACCATCAGTCGTTCGGAGGCGGCTTAGTATAAACTGTAGGTCCCTCCATTTGTTGGAAAAACATCAAGACGCAAAACTACAATTGGAGGAGCTCGGCCGAAAATCGCTTTAGCGGTTATAAAGCGCATATTATATATATAAATTGTTAGAAAATACTCTTAGAAATAATATAGAATTAGTCCCAAAGGCTCGCAAGACCAAGAAGGAGAGGGTAGAGCAGAGCGCGCCAAGCGGTAAACACGGCCGCCGAGTACTTTAATCGTCTTTTTTTTGAAACCACGTTTTTTCAACTGGGTGACACTTTTATTTAGAACCTATGGAATTTATCAACATGAACTAAACGGCATTTTACTCCTAAAATGTCTCTCTATGGTCAGTACTACAGCCAAAAAAAGTATTCATTGTTATTTAAAAAATTTACAAACGATTAAAAGAGAAAACAAGGGTACAAAATTAAAAAGTCCGCCATTTTTTTTTTTTTTTTTTTTTTTTATTTTGTGAATATGTTTCATTGTAGTTCCGGCATAGCCAATGTGATAAGAACCCGTTTTGCTTTTTGCTTTCAGATGATTCGTTTTGCAGTTGGTGAGTGACATGGTCACCACAAAAGGGACGTGTTTCAGCAGCAATTTTAAGAGCCGCCATTTAAAAAAAAAATGTTTTTTCAATTAATATTTTTAAACGTCTACTTAAACAAAAATTTTGATTTATATTTTTTTTTTTAATAAATAAAATTTGTTTAAAAAAACCCTTTTTTTGGAGGAACCTGGCCTTAGCGATATGATGAATACAGGCTGAAAGCTTGCTTAAATATATGTACATATTATAAATAATAATATTTTACTAAATTAGCATTAACTGCAATAGAAATACCAATCTACTAAGCAACACCAAAACTTAACTTAACTGATTAAGGATTTAGTACAGTATGTACAGTCACTTTGTATGATATAGGTATACTCGTAACTTGAATGTATACTAAAAGACGTCAACAATATTCATATACAGATGTTTCTAACATTTAGATATTTTTTAGAATTCTTTGAAAAACAAATTTATCATTTCTCAACCCTCTACCTACCATATAGAATGCCATATAATATATACATAGATAAGTATATGTATATGGTTTTTAATTTTCTAAAATTTGCTTTATACAAATAAGTGGCTTTAGCGGAACTAAATCATATTCATACTATATTTTAAGGGGTAAAGCCACTCTAGGATTTTGGAAAATGCAATTCTTTTTGGCTCACAGGGTACTTCTGGGTCCTAGAAATGATATGCAATTGGTTTTAAAGTGAAAAAAAGATTTTAAATAGCTGAACTTTTTATTTAGCTGCAGCCCCTCAGAGCGTGCGCTGAGTACAAGGACAACTTTAAACGCATTTTTCTCAAAATCACATTTTTCAAACTGGGAGGACAGATTATTCGGACCCTATTGCATCGATTTATCGATTGATAGCTTGATCGGTAGCTTCACAAATACATTTATTTTTTGCAAGAATGTAGCCGTTTTTCGATTAAATGTAAACTTTATTTTTAATAATTTAGTGCGTAGCCAAAAATCAATCTTCTTAAAACAAAGTGTGGCGCTTTCACAAAAATTAGTTTAATCCGTATGTACTTCTAAAGCCCATAGTTTGTAGATCATAAAACTTTTTGCTTTTCTGTTCTAGCTCTCACCCTTTAGAATATTTTTTTTTATACTCAATATATCTTCAATGAAACGGTTAAATAAAAATTCTATTCCTTTTCCCATATTCCTCCAATAAATTAAGAGTGGCTTTACCCTTATGTACCATTTTTATATTTTTTTTATACTATGTAAAAACAAAACAAAAACATTTTCATAATTAAATTTACAGCAAAAACTGACAAACTCATATATGACCTGCACCCTGTTTTTTCCTTTTTCCATACAAGTCAATATAATTTTTCCAAAAAGAACGCTGGTTCCTCTTAAGTTGGTCTAAAATATTTAATTAAATCTTTAACTGATTTCAAATTGTTATAAAATTACCAGACGAATTCCGAAGGTTGAGTGACTTAATCAAGGAATTGTAAAAATTATTTAGTTTGTTAATATTGTCCGGATTTCGACTTTTGTTTGCCTATATTTTCGACAAAAATGCAAACAACTGTGTTTTTCTCTTGTAAAGTGTGCAAATATGCTTTGCCACACAAATTTTCTCTTAAGTATATATTAATACGTTGTTAACTGATGTTAATTGTGTTCTCTATAAACAAGGCATCTATATATGTAGTAGAGGGTTAAGTTGTTCTTATTCGACTCTAACTGTTTTAATATTTTAGTAAAATTTATTTATGGAACAAATTTGTATTAATCTCTCGTCTATAGTGTCCTTTATAGTTTTCAAATCATATAAAATAGTTTTATACACATCCAGAACATTGTTGTTGCCTTGTTGAAGTTTATTATGTTAAACAGTCCACAGCCCATATCATATAAACACACAAAACATTATTATATACACAATTTGTTATGTAATTAGTTATTTACCAAAAGTAATCTCAATATAACTTCAATTTAAATGGCATTATTCCAAGCGACAACAGTTTGCCGTAATACGAATGACTTTTTTATGTTTTGAAAAACTTTTAACGGTATACATAACTTTTGTGAGTTTACTAGAAGCATAAGGTGTGTATATCTTAAATCAAAAATTATTTTACATACCTATTTTGATAGCTGTAATACTTGGCATCACGTGGGATAGTACAAAGCTGTTTTCCAAAACAACACAGCACCTGTGGATTAAATGTGTATTTTCGTCCACAACAGTATCCCAAAGCTTGCATCACTGGATCTATTTCTTGCTCAAATACCTCAGATAGCTGTAAAAAAAGAGAATATAAGATATTAAAATAATATCGTCAATGCCTTATTTTTTATTAACGTTTCTCTCTTCAATCACGTCGAAGTGATTATTTAAAATTTACAAATTATACAAACACTCTTTTGGAAGTCTTAATAAATGAGATACATACATATAGGTATGTATGCATTATTTATTATTTTGTACAGGTTTAACGATAATAGAACTAAATCAATTCTGCTATTGGATAAGAGTTTAAAAACCTACCTTTGTACAATATCGGTAAACACGCGAAGTTTTCCGATTATACAGCCAGGCATTGTCAAACATTAGCCACACATCGTCGACATATTCCCATGGATCATTGTATTTACCATTCATCAAATTATTTCGTATGGTACCTAAATCCATGGGCTTCTTGACAATGTCAAAGTAGTCTGGGATACCAAGTATTTGTGGATCCACAGGACAACGAAACGGTGCTGATTCGGGTTCATGGTGCATCAGCTTGTCTAAAGTTGGCAACAGCGCTTGTTTTAACTCCTCGGGATTAAATACTACAATAATAAGGTATGCCATATTTATTTTCTATAACTTAAGTTATTTTTGTGATATTTAATACATACCGCATTTCTTCTTTTTATCACCAGCATTTGGCATCAGTGGCTCGGGTACTACCGGTTTTGTTTCTGACTTCAACTTAACATCGCCATCTGCCGATGATTTTGGGTCATGTTTATTATCAGCGCTGGTATTTCCGCTCCTGCCTATACCATTGGTACCACTGTTATCGTCAGTGTCCATTGGCTCAGCTTTCATTAGGGAATCACCGTCTTCAGTCTTGATTTCAGTTTTCACATTGGTGCCATCATTGTTGGCATTTTTACCTACACCGGCTGATGATGAGTCCATTTGGGAATTATCTCCAGCACCACCACTGCCATCTTCCATATACTCCTTTTTAATATCATCTTCCTGCTTAATAGAATCCAATTTGCCTTTCGAAGCATTACCACTCTCACCGCCAGAGTCCGCACTTGGCGATGGAGGAGTTTCATCGTTATCGCGGGCAGCCGCTTCTAGGGCTGCCATTTGTGATGAAAGGTTACTGCTAGATGAAGGACGTGAACTCATTACAGTCGATGTTGAGGTAGTGGTGGCTGCTATGCTCGCGCTACTACTGCTGTTGCTATTACCGCCCTTTCCCATTGATATTTGTTGTTGTTGTTGAGCTATTGTGGGACCATTACTACTAGTATTGACAACATTAGATGGAACTGTCACCGATACAGCAGCGCTGGAAGATGATGCGGTTGTGGTTAAAGTTGTTCCTGTACCACTCATTGGTACGCCAGCAGTACTTGACGCTATACTAGCATTCACTGACAACGAGGTACCAGGTACTCCAGATGATGGTGAAGCCGCCAAAATGGGAGGAGTGCTGCTTGCACGTTCACTCAGTGGCTGCATAAGTGACGTAACAGATGGTGGATTGTTTGATGGGGTACCTATTGGACCATTCGGCAGGAAATTAGGTGAGGGACTGGGTGCTGCAACCATGCCACCTGTTGAGGGACCACCAATTGCAGCATTCGCACCAACCGAACCCCCACTGACTAAAGACTCTAGACTAGTAGGCGTTGGCGGCATATTTCCCACTGTTCCTGCATTTTGCTTCTGTTGTTGTTGTTGTTGCTGCTGCTGTTGTAGCTGTTGCTGTTGTTGCTGCTGCTGCTGTTGCGACATGGGTGAGGGGAAAGGATTTTGTTGTTGCTGCTGTTGTATATGTGCAGGATTATTGAATGGTGATTGTGGTAACAGCATATTCGATTGTTGTTGTTGCTGCTGCTGCTGCTGCTGTTGTTGTTGCTGTTGTTGTTGTTGCTGCTGCTGCTGCTGGTGTTGCTGTTGTTGAGCTTGCATAAGCCGTTGTTTCATAATTTCTGAAATTTGCTGAGCCGACTGTGTTCCATTGGCGCCGTTTGCAGTGATGAACTGCTGTGGACAAGGCACTGGACTTGTCAATACATTTGTGACACCCCCGGGACCTACCTGACTAGCTGGAATCACTTGGACACCGTACGGGGACAAAACCGGACTTGGGACAACAATACTCTGTGGTGTGGATGTAGGCATTGAACCCATGCCACTATTTGGACTGGGACCTGGTGGACCGACCAGTAAATTGCCTTGTTGCTGTTGAGGGAATTGCATCCTTTGTTGTTGCTGTTGATGTAAAGCTAGCAAATTACCCCCAGGAGAGTGACTTCGAATTCCTACCATATTTTGACCACCTTGTCCAGGCATCATGCCCACGTTACCTGGAGCTTGTCCCCTCATTTGCGGTTGCATCATGCCAGTAGCTCCCATTGGCATACCTTGCCCTCCAGCGCCACCCATAGGGCTAATCATTGGTCGGATTTGAGTTTGTTGTGCTTGAGGATGACCGGGAGGAAGTTGTTGACCAACTGGAACCGCGTTACTCGGCCCTGGGCCGGATCCTCCTCCTCCAGAACCTTGTTGCTGTTGCTGCATTATTAGCATTTGTTGCTCTTTTCGTTTGATGCGCTTCTCTTCTAATTCCTTTTGTATTTTATAGATCTTTTCAGCAAGCAAGTGATAATACTCCGATCTTGACTTGGCTGCTTCGTACATATCTTTTTCAACTTTCTCAGCGTATGAAACGAGATTAGTCATACGTTTATCAGCCATAGTTGTTGGATCCGAAGTTGGGAATATTGCTTGCACAAGTTTGTGCACAAGATGTTTTCGCAAATCTGCTGTTACTGATTCCCGCCAATCTCGTTCTTCCGATCCAGTATTATTGTTTGCGCCTCCTTGTGACGTTGTTGCCCCACTACTTTGCGCATTATTAGCTTGAGGGCCTACCATACCAGAATTTACGCCGTTTCCCCCTGGTGCGGCGGGTCCACCTGAACTACCGTTACCTCCTACAACTCCGCCAGGTCCGCCAGTAGTGCCACTTACAGTTGTTGAATTAGCCATCGCTACATTATGCGATTGCAATTTTAGTTTCGCCAATTCTTGTGCGCTCACCATTTGCTTGTTCGGTGGCGGACCATTTCCACCTATGCCTACCATGTCATTTGTATTGCCGGTGTTGGCACTTAACTGTGCATTGTTAAACGTGGAATTGTTGTTGAAATTGTGAACGTTCACTGATAGAGGAATGTTGGATTGCTGTTGCTGTTGCCCAGCATTTTGTTGATTTTGACCCGCATTGTTGGTATTCGGTCCACTAATTAAACCTGCCAACTGTGGATTATGTCCTCCGCCACTTCCGCTCTGTAAAAGCACCTGTTGTTGAACATTTTGTGTTTGCTGTTGCATGCCACCATCCTGGCCAGCAGCACCGCCAATCATCATGTTATTGCCCATTATAGTGTTGGCGTTTGAACCAGTACCAATGCCACCTCCGGGTCCTCCAACTTGCGCAGACATAACTCTAACTGCTGGTCCGCCCCCCGGCATGCGTATACCCTGCAATTGCTGGGCATTCACTGCATTGTTCTGTATCATGTTAGCCCCCGGTCCTGCATTAGAAACAGCACCTTGCATGCCCAAACTGTCGAAACGTCGTATCTCTTGATTCGGATTCTGTGCATTCTGTTGTTGCATTTGTTGTGAAATGTCCACATTCGGCTTAACGCCTAAACTGTTGCCCATTTGTCCGCCCGGCCCGGTAACAATATTTGGTCCACCAGTATTCTGTTGAGTTATGCCCGAATTTTGCGGACCACCTCCACCTACAGAACTTCCGTCGGGTTGCTGATGTTGCTGTGGTTGTTGTTGCTTTAACATACCTTGTATAGGCTGATTAGCGTTTGCGTTGGCATTCGCTCCGCTGGCGTTTGGCCCATACTGTTGCTGTCGGAACGGAAAGCAAATAATGCAATCCGAACGCGTACAAGTCTTATAATGCAAGAGAATTTGGCGAGAAGAGGTACAATGTTGTACACTACATTCCTTACTCTGTTTACAGGTTGCCATATGCGCTAGTACATCTTGCATGGACTTACAATATGGTACTATACATTTTTCTCGGTTAGGATTGAGGGTTTCGCGGCGATTACATTTGTGTGCATGTAACAATAGAACGAGTTGTTGTTGTATATGTTTTTTACGTTCCTCTGATAGATGTTGGCCACCACCACCAGAGCCACTACCTGTGCTACTACCACCAGCTGCACCACCACTTGACTGTTGTGAAGTGCCTGGTTGTTGTTGTTGCTGCTGTTGGTGGAGAATTTGATTTTGTTGCGGGCCGCCTCCTGGTTGTGGTGGTCGAGGCCCCATTGCGGATCCTCCCATAACACCACCTTGAGCATTTTGTTGCTGGTTTGGACCCATTTGTTGTTGTTGTTGTTGCTGTTGTTGAGGACCACCCACGAGACCTCCCGCTGTACCATCATTTCCAACCCCAGCCATTCCCATTGGCACTCCAGGTCGGTTTCCCTGTAGCATGTGATGAACTCCGCCACGTTGAGCCATTTGTTGTGCCAAAAGTTGCTGCTGCGGATTATTTGGGTTTACGTTCATCCCACTTTGAGGTCCACCTGGACCACCATAATTTCCAACACCACCTACGGTATTTCCATAGGGTCCATTTGGTCCGACTGGAACATTGCCGCCAACCATGTTCGCCATTTGACCTGGACCACCGTATGTTAGATTACCGTTTAACACATCTGGTCGTTGAGCTGCACAGTGATTTGATCCAAATAAAAATACAGTTAAGGGTCGAAATAAAAAATTTTAAAGGGATACAATATTTTTTAAAGTTATTTTAATTTTAAAAGAAATGGCATTTTAATGAATGATTTAAAGTTAGATATATTATATGTTTGGCAAAAAATGTGATATATGAATGTTTCAGTCACGTTCTCATAAAATACCTCTTCCTCCTACTGTTATGTTTCAATACCACTAATATCAAAATATCTTTAGAATTTAAGACAAAAAAATGTGGGTATGCGAAAAAAAATTAATTAAATAAATACTTAATTTAGGTATAAAGATTCAACAATTTTTAAATTTTAACAACGCATGTATTTTTCTCTAACTGCTCCACACACTATTTTTAGTCCTACAAAAATATTCTAAACAATTTTTTGTATATACTTTATCGAACGGAAATAATGGGTCGAATCACTATGCGCTAAATGAATGTTTGACATAATGAAGTGAAGTTATCAAAAACATAAAAACATACCCATTTGAATATTTGGATTCTGCATTCGTGGGCCTCCGCCTGGTCCAACTCCAGGTCCATTGCCAGCCATTAAATGTGGATTGGGGCCACGTGGTAGATGTTGTCCGACCATTCTTCCCATCATCGGACCATTCTGTAAGCCTTGCGGATGACCTGGTCCGCCACCTAAATGCATTCCTTGATTTGGTCCGCCAACAGGACCCATATTCCCAACCGGTCCGACTCCACCAGGACCAGCTGTCATCATGCCACCAGCGCCAGCACTAATTTGTTGTTTCAATGTGTTTACCATTCCAGCATTTCCACCCAAACCGCCTAAATTACTATTGGTTATCACCATGCCTCCTAAATTACCCTGAGCAATCGTATTCATGCCTGTATAGAAAAATTACAGAGTCGTTTAGAGTATTATTTATAACTTGCACAAATTAACAAAACGTTTTCTTTTGGTGAAAATATTTTTAAAATACGCAATGAAAAAACGAAATTTGCATTGGATGTTTCAAATTTGGCAAAGTGTTCGCCAGTGGAAATTAAAAAGTCAGACTAACAAATAATTTGTTGGTGAAGTTTAGTTAACAAAACCAATATGGCTTCAAATTCAATTTTACTTTTGAACACATATAAAGGATATAATAACGAAACAAGTGAACAAGGGTTACGTTATAAAATTTCCTTTGTTGATTCCTACACTTTTTCAAAATTAACGAAGGCATACCCAAAAAACTAAATTATTACAACTAAATGGAAGCAAACAAATGTTTTTGAAGCTTTCTTGAAAATTTTTCCGAATTTCTTTTCGTGCAAATCTACTAAATTTCTCCTATTGGGAAAATAAGAAATTTCTATTCTCTTAATTTTTTTACTGGCTTTACGGAACTGAGGTTTCATCATTTAATCGAATAGGAAATGTAAATAATTATATAAAATAACATCTTACCGGGCATTGTATTCATTCCTTGATTTCCATTGTTAGAAATCGACATAGACATAGAATTGACCATGCCCATCTGCCCACTAACTACTTGCATTCCAGCTGCGTTTGGTGACTGCATGTTAGGTGATTTACTTCCTAATTGATTTAAGCCCCCTCCGCCCATTGGATTTCCAATCATTCCGGTATTTTTATTTCCCTGTAAATATTTAATATATATATATTTTTATTTATATATATAATTTATATGTTCATTTATAAACAATAAAGCCAACAGGGAAAGAAATGATTGCTTACTTGTTGTTGCAATAACTGTTGCAGATGTTGATGGTGTTGCATTTGTCTCAAAGGATTTCCACCTACTTGATTACCACCCACACCCGATGTATCGTCACCTCCTCCATTCATTTGTGATCCACCTGGTCCGGGACCTTGAGCAGGCGGTTTGTTAGGCCCTCCAACTACATTGACTCCAAGACCAGATCCTGGACCTCCTGGTCCGCCACCCAAAGGATCTGGCCAATTACTGTTGGCAGTTACAAGTTCGTCTGGTAGATCATCTTCTAAGACAGACACATAATCCGCTAAAATAAATTAATGTTTTTTAATACGAATAATTTATATCCTTGCACGGATGTAACAATATAAATAACTTTCAAATAGCTGATGTCTTTATACTTACTAGGATCCATTTTTGTCCGCTTTTGAGGCGGTTCATCCAAATGATCTGCCATCATGGAGATGTCCTTATTTTGCTCTTAATATATGTAGATGAATGAAAGTTTTGCAGACTATCACTTTATTTTGTATCTGATAAACGAAACGGTTTTTCTATAATATAGTCCAAATTTTGCAAACGGTATATTGAAAGTTTATATTGTTTGTGTCAAAAGCGCGAAATTATATAAGATTAATAGATGGCTCTGTAGTTTAAAACATAATTCGCTTGTTGTGAAAAGTTTTATTTTCCGAAAATGGTTTAATTTGCAAAAGTAGATCACTCGAGACTGATGCAGTCACCGCCGAGATAACAGTGTAAGGAGGCAAAACTTTCCCAATTTGGTAATGTTGTTCACCGTGGATGTTTTTCAGAAATTTTTTTATAAAAGGGTACACTCTTTGAAATCGCTTTCGCACAATTACAAAATGTTCCAACAGAGTTAAAGCGATTATGTCGACTGCGATTGAGTGCATTTTGTGTCATAAGTAGAAAAGGTGGGCCGTGAAATTCCGGCTTTGTATTCCTTCTCGTTTATTTAGTTTCTACGAATCTTCTGGCTTGATGAATATGTATAGTTTTCAGAGTTGCTGAAGTAAATGGTAGGTGTAAGTGAACAAGATTTAGGTTCATACTGTCATTTATTTGTTTATTAACACTTTACACATTTTATTTTTTTCTAATCAATATTTTCAAACGCTGACGTTTATCACCAACAACATCTTCAGCACATAACATTGTTTTCATTGAATGTAATATTGCGCCTTTTTTGTATTATACAAAAATATCTGCGTTATTTAATTGCACATGAACTGCAAAAGATGTAAAAAATTATCTTAATACTGGCATAATTGTAAAGTAATTTTTAGTATATTATGTTTATTTTTCTTTTATCTAAGAATGGATCAATTTGTTTGTGTACCAAATAAAACACTGCCACTTGACAAATTTTGGCTCATTGATACCTAAAAAAAAAAAAGTTTATTTTGTGCATAATATTACATTTAGCCATACATTTTAATACAAATAGTCCCAAGTAATTGTTCTTAATACATTTTGTGAAAATAAAGAGCCATAATTATCACAGCAAATGGAAAACAGAATTATTTTCTCCTCAACTTGTTCATCTTTCATTTCAACCGACCGCCGACCGCCGACTGCCCGTTCACACATATTCGTGTCATTTATTCGATCATTCTGTCGTATATGCGCCCAATTTGTCTTAAATTCAAGCGTATACATTTTAACGCTGTTTCATTCATTCGCTCTAACATACCGAGTTGCTTTGCATTTTAATGCGCGAGAAGAACAAATGTATTCCATCCTAACTACTCGTTGATATGCCAACTATACACTCGCTCGATTATTTCTTAAATACTCGATACTTTGAAACTGACGGACTTTTAGCTCTACTAAATGGGTTTTGCTGTGCTACCAAAAGCCGAACAATTCGCTCCCAATATTGTATATGAAACACGAACTGTCAACGAATGTGTTGCTTGCACTACCACAAATGCTTACCGACTATCTCGGCCAACGAGTGTGAGCAGTATTGGAAAAAGAAAGAAAAACAGACAGCAATGACTGAAATTTTTTGTCGCAAGTTTTCACGTCGTATCGAAAATTTCTATTTGCAGTATTTTGTTTGTTTTATACATTTTTATGTTAAGAAAAATTTTTAATTTTCCAAACAAAAAGACGAAATTTAAGTAAAATTTTAATTATATTTCGAAAATATTAACTTCATTTTACTAACTTTTTATTTTTATTGAAAACATTGTATTTATTTGGTCCATCAATTTTCAATTAAAGTTCACAATTCTCTCTTATTTTGATTTTTATCAAATAAATTTTTAAATTTTATCTTGATTTTTAGTAATTTTTTTAAATTCTTTTCGCAACAATAAAACAAAAATTCAATCCGTTTGCTCCGCACCAGTAAAAACTCAACTGATTTCGCGAACGAGTAACGACAGAACTAGGAAGAAAGACTGAAACTAAAAGAGTCGAGTATGATTTGCGAGAGTCGGTGAACAACGCGAGTCCAATGATGCCACACAAAACGATTAGGCCGCACAAAGCCGACACAGGGAAATTTAGAAATTTAATCAAAATTTCAGTTTTTTTTTTTAAATTACACGGAGCTTACGAAACCACTTCAATTAATTAGCCTAAGAATAGGAGTAGAAGAAGTTTAAATTATTATTTCCAAACAACTTTTTAAAACTTTGTTTTGTTGCCATCCAAAGCGATGTGGCGAATTAAAAATTCCCTCTTTACTCTTTCACAAAAGGCATCACTCTTTATCGCAAAGCAAGTGTACAAAACTGATACAATCTTCGTTCGGATTCGGTTAATGAATATAAAACCCCGACAGCTAAAAGAGATGGTATACGAGTAATTAACAACGGCTATGCCAGTGCAACACTCACACACAAATTATACATAGCCGCACTCTTCTAGCACAATACACTGCATAGCTCAATATTTTGCCACAAATTCTCTTTCACTATCTACCTTTTCGATTTTGACATAAATAAGTGAACAGCGAGTATAATGAAAAAACGAATTTCTATGCATATTATACTCGCTTGTACACATACACAACTGCACGGCTTCCGAATCGTATGAGCAATAAATCAACGAGTTGAATCGAATGTTTAACTTTGTTTTGTAAACTTATTTACACAATTTTTAGAGAATTCAAATTTATAAACACATTTAGATAACACTGAAAACTTATATCATTTAATCAAACTTATATCAACCAGAACAAACTTTCACAGGAAAAGTTGATTAAAATCTGTCGAAATTGCCATTGTAACGAGTCGCGAAAAAAGCACGACGAATCAATGATGCACTCACTCATACGAACACACCCGAGAGAAAATCGAACCGAAATATAAAAAGACTAAAGATAAGAAATAATAAATAATTATATATTTTTAAGTTTCATGAAAAATTTACTTTCTTAATTGTGCTTATCACACAGGCTCGCTTATTTAATATCCATTAATTGAACGTATTTATCTGACCACTATCGCAACTATCGCTGTAATGCCACGACCATGTTCGCGCACACACTAACAAAATGGCGGATCTACTCATTTGCCCTGCCAGCCGCAAGTAGAACAGAGATGTCCATAGCAGAGCGAATGCAGTGTTGCCAAGTATGTTATTATAAAATGGGGTCAAAAAAACGAATACCAAATTTTTATATTTAATTTAAAATATGACAAGTCCATATTTAAATGGATAAATTGATTAAATTTACCAGTTTTCCACTGATCAGCTGCTTCAGTTCAAACAAAAAGCGTAGACTAAAATTTTTGTGAAATTTTTTTTTTAATAAGATGGGTCATTGTTTTGTATCCTGCCCTAAGTTATATGTATATGGATTGAAACCCTTTCATTCCCATAACTGGAATGTTCGGAAAAAGTCAGCAAATTTGCTTCGTGTTGTGTGACAAATTGGCTTTGACATGCGGGATGACAGTTTGCTGATTTTAAAATCGTTTATTTTCTTAATTCTTTCTCGAATTTCAAAGAACTAAAATTGAAGCTAGATTTTAAACTTGTAAAAAATATTAAAGATTTGAATATATTACAGATCTTAGTTTTTTCAGAAGAATAACTGACTGGAAAAATCTACATTGCTTCAGAGCATTGACATGTTTTTTACTTTACTGGCAATGTTGGATATGTCACGCAACGCAAAAGTTCATATTTGCCATTGGTTTAATATAAACGCATACTATTTAATTTTATTTGCATTTGTTGTGTTTCTAAAAGCCTTTGGAATGAAAACAAATATGCCTTCCACTTCGATCAAAAAAATATCGAACAAACTAGAGCAGAAAGCAATTAGAATGAGTGGAACGTGAGTTTTTGAAGTGGTTTTCGATGTGTATTAGTTTGACAGTTTTCATATGGCGAAAAATACGTTTTGCTACAAAATCATGTTCTTGATGTCAGTCCGAACAAAATATAATGCACGATTGATTTTAATGATAATTGATGTATGCTATTTTTTATGTGAGAAATTATTAGGTTTCATTTAAATCAATAACAATCCTTATACCCTTCATATTCAAGCATACTTAATTATGAAAATTGTGATGCTCAGTATATATCTGTAGTGAAATTCACTAACTTTTTCGATACGATTTATCGATTGCATTAACGATTATGCGATTCAAAGCATAACAAAACGAAAAGATAGCAAAATACAAAATTTACTTATAAAAAATTTAATTGAATTAAATAAAAAATTTATTTATTTTTTACTTTACTTTATTTTATTTTTATTTTTATTTTTATTTATTTTATTTTATTTTCATTTATTTTATTTTATTTTCATTTATTTTATTTTAATTCTTTTTATTTTGTTTTATTTATATCTTTTTATTTTATTACAATTTAATTTATTTTATCTTATTTCATTTTCCTTTTATCTCTATTTTATATTTTATTTGATTACATTTTAATTCATTTTATTTTATTTGTCTTTATTTAATTATTTAATTTAATTTTATTTCTTTTTATTTTTGTTTTTATTTATTTTATTTTATTTTGTTTCAATTTTTTAATTTTATTTCATTTAAATTTTAAGTTTATTTTATTTTATTACATTTCATTTTATTTTTTAACCATTTATTTAATTAATAAAATTTTACTTTTTATTTTATTATTAATTTTTTATTTAATTTTATTTTATTTAATTTCCTTATTTTATTTAATTTTATTTTATTTTCTTATTTATTTTTCTTTTATTTTATTTTACTTTCCTAATTTATTTAAATTTTTTATTTTATTTTGTTTAATTTGGTTAATTATTTTATTTAATTAAAATTAAAATTTTATTTTATTTTTATTGTTTACTTATTTTATTTAATTTATTTCATTTTATTTTTATATACATAATTTTTAATTTAGTTTATTTATATTATTCAATTTTTTTAATGTTATATGAAGTGTATTGAAATAAAATGAAATTAAATTAAGTAAAATTTAAATAAAAATATTAAATTAAATTAAATGAACTAAGCTTAAGGGAAGGGAACAAACAAACTAAATAAATATGTACATATGTAAATATATGAAAACATGTGTGTGCATATGCAGTATCTGTCTTACTCATTTCGTTTATTAAAATCTTACTTTTTAAGAGTTCAGCTCAAATTATTGAACTATACTACATTTCGGAGGTAATCATGCATTAAGCACCACGACAAGTTAATTTCCAGTGGTGGAGTTGGTATAGGCGTAGGTACAAGTAGATGGGGTTTATTTGTATGACTCGAGTTCAAGTCCAACTCGAAGGTTGCAACATTTTTTTTTAATGAAAATAATTTTATATATACGTACATACATATGTGTGTATATATAGAAAAGCCTGTTACAATTAATTTTTATTTTGATATTTTTTTACATTTCTTTTTTCTTTTAATTTTTTGTTCAAATTTTAAAATTTGTCCGAAATCTGGTGTTCATAAAAATAATAACAATATGTTAGAAGGAAACGTTTGGCTTGAGTTCGAGACCCACCACGTGAGATTTTTTTCATTGTTTGTTTGTTTTTATTTATTCAAAATTTATAAACCGTTATTTTTGTTAATAAATTTAAATAATTTGTTAGTTCACACACATATTCACACGACAAAAGAGCATGCATGAATGCTAAGACCCATTTTCATAATGTCCGATTATCTTAACATTTAACCGAAGGATAGCTAACAGCAATATAGGCAAATGTAATACTTTCTTTTACACCAAGTTCTGGTTACCTAATATCTGGTTAAAATTTGATCATTGTGAATATTTTAAGGCAAGTTCACAAAAATTTGCGTTGTGAATGCACCAACACAGCATGACAACTGGTATTTGTTTAAGTGATTTTTTAAGATCTTCCGTTTTAGTTTTTACTTTTTTGGTTCTTAATTTTAATTTTTGGTTAATAAATGAAAATTAAATTGTAATATAATAATAATTTACTTTTATATATTTTTATTTGGAAAAAATACTTTGATGGATTTAAATTACATGTATAAAACGTATATATATATGTAATATTTATGGTTATAGGCTAAAAGAAAACAACAATAGTTATAAATAAATTTATGGTTCTTATAAAAATTTACCAATCTTGCAAAATAATCCCTGATTAGACTAGATCTTACAATAGCGTCTCATTGCACGTCAGCTAAGTTTCCGTCCGCATTAACGGATGTTCTTGCTGGTTCGTGAACTTGAACTTCTACTTTTTCCAGATTGGAGTCAGTTTTGGATGGCAAACTCTCAATCCAACGGATAGTACTGGAAAACGACGTTTCTATACTTCAAAGCATCTCTCTCCGCAATTTCGAGTGCAGTTTTGCTCAAACAGGTGCTATTATTAAAAGTAAAGCTGTCATGTC
Organism: Ceratitis rosa; assembly: GCA_037013455.1. Classification (NCBI taxonomy): domain Eukaryota; kingdom Metazoa; phylum Arthropoda; class Insecta; order Diptera; family Tephritidae; genus Ceratitis; species Ceratitis rosa. The sequence continues at coordinate 11,709,245 of JAWMAG010000003.1, forward strand.
CAAAACCAGGACACTTTCATACAAGATCCGTTATTTTCAATTATGCATTACAAACAGCTAGCACGTTGAAGGAAAAGTACCCTTTTCTGCCTCGAAAAATTTCGGCATTTTCATCTCAGGTGATTGGATTTTGAGTGCAATCTATACATCCCATTACCGTTGGAAACTTCACTAATTGTTGAAAATTATACATTGTGCTCTCAATTCCCCTGCTTGTTTGTAAGCACATTAATTTCACAAATTTTTCAGTGCGGCATTGAATATTACTTTCTATTATTTCAAAACATATTTTGCTCTATTTTTGGAGAGACGAAATTTACGAATATCAATTTTTCCGTCATATTTCTCGAAAAAATGTTATGTGTGTTTATTTTCCATAATTAAATTTATTTTGAAGCTAACACCGGATTACAATTTTATTTATTATTTTACTATTTACAGCTATGGAATTATCTTCCGGTTAAGAGCTAATCGCCACTCAATGTTGACATTAAGTTAACTTCATCTTAATTGACAGAAGCACCTTAACCAGACATTGTGAAAACGAATTTTATGCTACTTTCCGATTAAGTTATGATTAAGTGTTTAACCGGAGAAGGAGAAAACGGCCCTAAATGCAGCACACTACCAGCAATTTCAATGTGAAATCGCCTTTATGCCGTAATGGGTCTTGTACGTGCTAAGCACTCGAATTTGAGTTAACATTTGCGCCTTCTTATTATATTAAAATTCTCTAATATAATATAACTAATTCCGTACATACATTCATAAATTCTGCGCGTTGGGTTCATATTTCCTCAATTTACACATGCGTAAACAGCTCCAGGTTTGTATTATATTTGGTCATACGGAGACGTGGCGAGAAATCTATTTTTAGCTTTTCACTCAGTTGGCTTTGCTCTGAGATATGGTAAATTTCTACAAGGTATGATAAATGTTTTCCAGATGTGGTGAATTCCTCCTAGCTGTGGTGACAATATTAGTGCACAATTTCTATTTAACATATGCACCTTCCTTTTATTTCAACACTATCTGTATTAACATTTTCCGTTTTCAGCGCTATCTAGTTTACAGAATGTATGGAGAATGTGATGCTACCATTTAGCTTTGATGCAAACCAATTTACAATCAGATGTAGGGATTATCAAATATTCTATCCTTTTTCGGCAATAAGGGCTAGATGGCGCAACTGAACGAAACATTTTACTCATCGCCTTTGCTTTTTTTTTAGAGCAAACGCGCATATCGTTAAAATATGTTCAGGAAATGATGAAGTCGTTAAAACTGTACTAAAATATTTTAACAATCCAAAAATGGTATAGTGAATGCCACCACAAGCAGATAACGACGCACAGTGGGGTAAATGGTGCTCAAAATGGAGATCAATGCCCACAAGCCTTCTAATTAAGGAAAAATTATTTTTTTTTAGTTAATTAATAATGAAGAAATAAAAAATTATGCAATTAGAGTTATTTGAATGATATTTTTTTAGTCATAAAAAAACAGATATATGGTGAACATCGGCTTTCAACAATTTTTTATTTATTAAAGGTTCAAATTTTATTTAAAATATATAAACTGCTCTTTTACCACCATAATCATACTCATGATCATAATCATCTTCGCTTGAATTGTCATCATTGCATTCATAATTATCATCATCAACTTCATTATTATTGCCACTCTCCGTCACGATAATTTCTTAGGCTTTTTCCGGTAAATCTTTCACTTTTTTGTGGTAATTCTCTTCTGGTAGATAGAACGGGGTCAGAACCGATTAAAAGTCTGGTAAATATGTCTTCATTTGCTTTTTTGCATTTGCGAGAAAAATGTTCTCTAAAAGTCTTAAAGTCTTTGAACCGAGCTTCCTGAGCTTCTTCTGATCGGTAACAGAGCGTAAGATATTATCTCTGGTCCATGGATGAAATATTTGTGAAGTGTTGGAGGCATGTTATACCAAGGATGACATTCAACGAAATATTTTCCTGTATTTAAAATTTGATTTTTGAATTAATCTCCAAAATCGACACATTTTACCCTATTGTGCGACGCTTAAAACTAAAACAATCAGAGCTGGATACAAATGGTACTGGTTATGCCAAAGAAGGCGTACTTTGACAGGTAATTGTTGGGCAGGAGGAGAATGTTGTCTATTAAACCTGGCCTGTTCGAAAATCGGGAGGAGGAACTACTGCGTAACATTTCCACAAGCCAGCACTGACGTTGTAACTCCACTTTAAGAGCCCGGATGGACAGCTAGCTTGATGGATGGAGAGGCGGCAAAATTATGATTTCAATATTGAGTAGCGCAAAGGACATTCCTATGGGAATATTGACGCCTTGTTCTTAGCTTCGAATGTAAGCACTGCTCAAAAGTTGGAAGTTAAGGAAGACATAATACCTAGATATTCGGCTAATGACATTTACACCAGCAAAAGAGTGGAAGGCAGAGCACCTACGGAAAAGTTAGCAAGAAGATCCAGAGTCGCACGGACTGCAGATGGACGGATGTCCAAGTAATGAACAAAGGTAAGCAGAAAATCCAATCGCTAGGGCACACTGGGCACAATGGAGCAGTTTAAAGTTGATATCATAGATTCGCATAGAATATGGGTAGTTGATAATTCTACACGTTCTCAAGGAACCTCACAATAGTAATGGAGGGCACCTGGGAATTATGAAAATATTGGTGAAAAGCAAACAGCGATTCTATTGGGTTGGTTGCCCTCAAACGATCGGGGTGCAAGGAGTGCATTGCACCTTCTACTTTTCTTCTTCTTCTTCATTTTCGCGATTATAACCGAATCAACAACAGCGTGCCGTTCGATCCTTCTCTTCGCTGTTTGACACCAGTTGGAAATACCAAGGAAATCAGGTCGCTTTCCACCTGATCCTTCCAGAGGAGTGGAGGTCTTCGTCTTCCTCTGCTTTCACCGGCAGATACTGCATCGAAAACTGGAGCGCATTCATTTATGTTGTTGTTCACTCTTGTAAAAGATTGTGCCTTGTCTATTTAGCAGCTCGTATTATATTCTCCACTATCAAAAGTAAAGAGTCACGCTGTCTCTTGGTACCCAACGGTTCGGAGTGGTCCTTCCCAATCAAGTCTAGGTTTAAAGTCTTTAAAGGCTTTAATCTTTCACACAATCCCCTCGACAGGATCTTATACGAGATATTTAGAAGGCTATTTCAACGAGAATTGGTGCAGATCGTGGGATTTCCCTTTTCATGCTTTCGTCCGACCTTATTCTGCAAAGAAGCTTATAAATACACTTTGTCACTCTTCACCACCATGTTTAAATAGCTCAGTAGGTAAGCTATCGGCTTCAGCTGCTTTGTTGTTCTTTGAGCGGGTAATCTCTATTTGAACCTCGCCATAGTCGGGTAATGGAACGTATTTTCGTGAGCTATTTGAACCATATGAAAAAGAATCGTTTCTAGCCAATTACAGAAGAATATCCGTAAAAAAAACTTTCCTCACATGCGTGAACTTCTACACATGGCTTATCCTTTTGTATTGAAGCTAAATGACCGAAATTCAGAAGTCATGAACAGATAAAGCAATATAATTCAGGGGTACCATTTGAACAGTTGTGAAGTATATGGACTACTTTGGCAAATGGCCGGAGGTCCACCCAATTCCAAACCAGGAAACTAAAACAGTTACCTACAATTGGGGTACCAGGTATGGTGCAACTACAGACCTGCACTCTGACCAAAGAAGGAATTTTGAATATGCGGTGTTTCGAACGATGTGCTTGTTACTGAGCGAACTCAGCAACCCCAATCAGATGGCATGAATCTTGGAAGAGCACCTAAGGAATCATTTACAAAGATATGCTTCGGTTGCTTAGAGACAGAATTGGGAAGGAAACTTCCAAATCTTTAGGGGAAGAGTTGAGAGAGATACATGCTCTTGATATACAGCTAACTCAAATTATGTGTGACGAGATGGAGGACAGGATAAGATGATGAGCTCCAAGGGTTTCCAATATGGAGATTTAGTGTTGCTATATGCACACTATGGAATAAAGTGCCTGAAACTACAATGCAATTGGGAAGATCTATATAAGTTAATCAAACAACTGAGCGACGTAGAGTATCGGAAGCCTTAATTGGGTGGCAGTGTGGCGATAATTACAGCTACAGTATGTTCTAGAGCGCAGGTATTGTGTTCTTCTTCGTGAACATACCATAAGAAATTTCCAGAGATGAGTATGAACAATAGTTGAGATATAAAAAAGCGAGGGCCAACATCGCAGGTCAGTAAAAATATTAGATTGTAATAGTTGTAAAATAAGTATTTGTGGCCGACGCTCGCTCAAAGACGAATTCCGGGAAGGTCGTCCAAAAACAGTCGTTGTGCCAGAAAACATCGATGCCGTACGTGAACTGATAATGCAAGACCGTCATGTAACATACCTTCAGATAGAGGCATGCCTATGCATTGCTCCCACCAGCATACATTCGATATTGCATGAACACCTGGCCGTAAAAAATGTTTGTTCTCGTTGGATCCCACACAATTTGACAATCGCTCAAAAAAAGGCTCGTGTGGATTGGTGTAAAGAAATGCTAAAAATATACGATTGCGGTGCTTCAAAAGACGTTTATAAGATCGTCACAGGTGACGAATCATGGATCTATGCGTATGAGCCTGAAGCAAAACAGCAATCGACCGTGTTGGTCTTCCAAGACGAGCCAAATCCAAAAAAAAAAAAACAAAAAAAACATTTTCGTTGATAAATATTCGTATTTTCATTATTAGGCCAGAAATATATATAGCAGCCTACGTATGAGACAAAAAAATTACCATTCGAAATTTGTCTGCGACAAATCCGACATTAGTCCTCAGCCTGAACCACTGATCAAACCGACTTCAAACTTGGAGGGTGTGTAGGCATCCGATAAGAAATAATTTTCTGGATAGCTCTTTGCGTAGATTCACATGAGAAACACTTTTTCTTCCAGAAAGTGAACTTGGGATCGTTTTATTCAGACAAATCGTACTTATGATTCAAGTTGTCTTATATTTATAGCTCTTTTTCCTAGGTCAATATGTATAAACTATTCTTTCTGGGACGTTACTTTGGTTACATGCTTTCATTCCTAATAATATGTGGCTATGTTTGTGCCGGTGACAACATATCTATAGTCATAGGCAGAAGGAATGAAGTAAGCAAACAAGGAATGTCTGCGGCAATCAGTAGAAAGGAGCTGTTCGGCTAGAAACAAATGCAGAGCTAAAGCTCAGGACTACATAAATGCCTACTTACCATACATTCATTTACCAAAAGCTTCATCATACAATGAATGAATGACGGTGCCACTCCACCCATAACCAAAATCACGCTCTTCGTCAAGTCTTGATCAGCCCCACCGAACCAAAAGGAAGAGCTTTAGAATTCTACATCGAAGGGCGGGAAGAATACGTATATACCTATATTAAATACGATGGTAGACACCTTGCCGCTGGTGTGGGGGCTTAACTGTTTGATCATCGGTCCTATCCAGGGAGATAAAGTTGGTGGACAAAGTGTCAACTAGTCTGCCAACTTTTGATCTGAATGGAATGGGCTGTGGAGCGAACAGTGACCAAGAACTACCACCCTTCCTAAGTCAGGGTGTTACGCGGACCGTGCCCATTGGTTGGTTTGCAGCTGGGAGGGTCAAAAACCAGCTCTAGTATAACGGTGCCTTCCCGACACAGGGCCGCTTCGGGATGTAACGGTGGCCTTACTGCGGCATGGGGCGCTGCTGCAGCGGACGTATAGTTTCCCTTCCTAAATATTTGACTACGACGCGGATTTCGACTTGCATGTCTTCTTCTTCTTTATTGGCGTTGGCACCGCTTACGCGATTATAGCCGAATCAATTACAGCGCGCCATTCATCTCTTCTATTCGCTGTTTGGCGCCAGTTGGAAATGCCAAGTGCACCCAGGTCACTCTCCACTTGATCTTTCTAACGGAGTGGAGGTCTTCCTCTTCCTCTGCTTCCACCAGCGGGTACTGCATCAAATACTTTCAGAGCTGGAGTGTTTTCATCCATTCGGACGACATGGCCTAGCCAACGTAGCCGCTGTTTCTTCATTCGCTGAACTATGTCAATATCGTCGTATAGCTCGTACAGCTCATCGTTCCATCGTCTGCGGTATTCGCCGTTGCCAATGCACAAAGGACCATAAATCGTTCGCAGAACTTTCCTCTCGAAGACTCCTAAAGCCGACTCATCAGATATTGATAACGTCCATGCTTCTGCGCCATATAATAGGACCGGTATAATGAGCGACTTGTAGAGCTTGGTTTTCGTTCGTCGAGAGAGGACTTTACTTTTCAATTGCCTACTCAGCCCAAAGTAGCACCTGTTGGCAAGAGTGATTCTGCGTTGGATTTCAAGGCTGACATTGTTGTTGGTTCCTAGATAGACGAAATTATCTACGACCTCGAAGTTATGACTGTCATCAGTGACGTGGGAGCCGAGTACCGAATGCGATGACTGTTTGTTTAATGACAGGAGATATTTCGTCTTGCCCTCATTCACTACCAGACCCATTCGTTTCGCCTCTTTATCAAGTCTGGAGAAAGCAGAACTCACGGCGCGGTTGTTGAGGCCAATAATGTCGATATCATCGGCGTACGCCAGCAGCTGTACACTCTTATAGAAGATTGTACCTTCCTTCCCGATCCTGACGGAGCTTTTAGTGTTACTTAACGTCAGTTTACTTAGCCGTATAAGTTTTGCGGGGATTCCAAATTCAGACATAGCAGCATAAAGGCAGCTCCTATTCGTGCTGTCGAAGGCGGCTTTAAAATCGACGAAAAGGTGGTGGGTGTCGATTCTCTTTTCACGGGTCTTTTCCAAGATTTGGCGCATGGTGAATATCTAGTCAATGATTGACTTACCAGGTCTAAAGCCACACTGATAAGGTCCAATCAGTTTGTTGACGGTGGGCTTTAGTCTTTCACACAATACGCTTGATAGGACCTTATATGCGATATTAAGAAGGCTTATTCCACGGTAATTGGCGCAGACAGTGGGATCGCCTTTTTTGTGGATCGGGCAGAGCACACTTAAATTCCAATCGTCGGGCATGCTTTCATCCGACCATATTTTGCAAAGAAGCTGATGCATGCACCTGATCAGCTCTTCACCGCCGCATTTGAATAGCTCGGCCGGTAATCCATCGGCCCCTGCCGCTTTGTTGTTTTTTAAGCGGACGATTACTATTCGCACTTCTTCATAGTCGGGTAATGGAACAACTTTTCCATCGTCATCGATTGGAGTTTCGGGTTCACCATCTCCGCGTGTTTCCTGTTCACTGCCATTCAGCAGGCTGGAGAAGTGCTCCCTCCATAAATCGAGTATACTCTGGGCATCTGTCACTAGCTCATCTCCCTGGGTCCTACAAGAGTTTGCTCCGGTCTTGAAACCTTCTGTAAGTCGCTGTATCTTTTCATAGAATTTTCGAGCGTTACCCTTGTCGGCCAGCTTCTCAAGCTCTTCATACTCGCGCATCTCGGCCTCTTTCTTTTTTTGTCTGCAGACGCGCCTTGCTTCCCTCTTCAGTTCTCGGTATCTATCCCACCCCGCACGTGTTGTGGTCGATCGCAAGGTTGCGAGGTACGCAGTCTGTTTTCTCTCCACTGCGACACGGCAGTCCTCATCGTACCAGCTGTTTTTGCGACCTTTCCGAAATCCAATGATTTCGTTTGCAGCTGTACGCAGGGAGTTTGCAATGCCGTCCCACAGTTCCCTTATGCCGGGTTGCTGATGAGTGCTCTCAAAGAGCAGGTGTGCAAGTCGAGTAGAAAACCGCTCGGCAGTCTGTTGTGATTGCAGCTTTTCAACGTCGAACCTTCCTTGTGTTTGTTGATGGGCGTTCTTCGATACACAGAGGCGCGTGCGTATCTTCGCTGCGACAAGATAGTGATCCGAGTCAATGTTGGGACCTCGGAACGTACGCACATCTAAAACACTGGATACGTGTCTTCCGTCTATCACAACATGATCGATCTGGTTGGAAGTTTTCCGATCTGGAGACAGCCAAGTAGCTTGGTGAATTTTTTTGTGCTGGAATCTAGTGGTACAGACAACCATATTTCGGGCCCCGGCGAAGTCAATCAGCCTTAGCCCATTTGGATATGTTTCGTCGTGGAGACTGAATTTTCCGACAGCCGTACCACCCTAGCGTTGAAGTCGCCAAGCACAATTTTGACGTCGTGGCGGGGGCAGCGCTCATAAGTGTGTTCGAGGCGCTCGTAAAAGGCATCTTTGGTCAAGTCATCCTTCTCTTCCTCGACTTGCATGTGGTCGTGCGAATAAGATGAATTACAACTACAACTACAACAAAAAAAAAAAACAAAAAAAAACAACAACAACAATAGCAACGATAAACAAAATAAGAAGAGCAGCAAATACAGAGACCTCTCACCAGAGGCTGCAGATTTGTTTGCGGAGCATGCGCGGGATGACGACGAACCCACCACAGGTAGAAGGGTTTCTGGAAGTCGACCAGTTAATAGTGCTTCTCTCGCTGAGCTGCACTAGTAACAAGGTGGTACTCGGTGAGTTGCCTCGGGAGACCACCAAAAACCTCCAGGAAGCTAAACATCGAACTTCACGACGTCTGGTAGATAAGCACGAAGGAGAAAGGAGTAGGCTGACAAGCATAGCAGAAGGGGTGGAAAGAGCAACATCCACAAAGACTCGTCGTAGGGATGAAAGAGAGTACCACTGTAGACAAATCGAACGCGAGCGAAGCAGATCTAGTGCACGAAACAGCAGATGTAACTCACCAGACCATCAGTGTTGAGGGCCTTAGACCTCCACTGAGATGTACATCGCCAACGAAACGAAACCGATACGAAGATGCTCGCGACAACAACACCGAGCGGAGAAGTCAGAGCATTGAGGGCCGTAGACCTCCGCAACGACTAAACTCCCCAAGCCGAGACCAGGGAAATGGAGGAAGGTAGACTGAGGTATCTCGCCGAAAACGGAGGGACAATCCGACAGAAGGACAGAATGCGGTGTCAAGATCAATAACTAACACTGGACCCACGAAGGAGAGAAGATCAAGATCTCCAGGTAAGAGCTCAGACAGGCTTGGGCGCACACATACCTCGTCTAACAAATTAGAGAAAGCCGATGGAGCGCATAGAGGGCGTAAAACCTCGCCTCCAAAGGATAGAAGATCAGATAAGAAGCAAAAAAGACCACGTGGACCGAAAGTACCAGAATTAGGGCGCCCCGGTGTACGGGATGATCCGAGAAGGCATGGGCTCAGCGGAGCTGGAATCGTAAGATACTTACGAAATCTGGAGAGGGGTATGAGCCCAGAATCAGCCCGAGTCCAAGCTGTACACATGGAGGCGCAAACGAGCATAAGGACTAAGCGCACTAACGCGCAGAGAACCCCGACAGATGACCAACCCTCAAAAAGAATTAGACCGACTGCAGACTGCAAGGACGTCAGTACGGTCGAGTGGCTAACAAAGATAGCACGTAACTGGAGTGGGTGGTCGGGCGTTGAACTGATCACGAAAGTGGGTGAATATATACCTCCAACCCACAATATCACCATCTCCCTTCCCCGAAGTGTGGAGAAGGGACAAGTATATGCGTTAGGCCTACTGCAGGCGCAAAACGAAGGACTTCACACCTCCCATTGGAAGGTGTTTGACGAGAAAGCGGAAGGGACCTGTTTGAAGCTAAACCTATGCATCGATGACGAGTCTTTCAACAATATGTCTAGAAGCAGCTTCAGACTCAACTTCAGATTCGGCAGTATACTTGCCAAACCCTGGAGATCGGGGACGCAAGAAGACGAGGTACAACCAGATCCAGCAGAGACTGAGGGAATAAAAGAAGGGGCTGCATCCAAAAGTATCTCAACGCAAGGCACTGGTCATACAACAAACTCAGAAGCTGACGAAGAAATCCCTTCGACGAAAGAACTAAAGGAACTGGCTGAAGGCCTGAACCTCATGAGAACGGGAGGTAATAGCGAGGGCCGGATGTTCTCCGACTTCGAGGAGCACACGGGCAAAGAAATATGACGCCGAACATAGGGATTGCCCAGATCAATCTCCATAATGCGATTGCCGCCTCGGCGTTAATAACGCAAAAAATAGCCTCGGATGATCTGGGCGTTGCTCTGGCGCAGGAGCCATGGACCTACAAAGGTCAGGTAAGGGGATTAAAAGGCCAATCCACAAAAGTTATATGGGATCTTACGTGTGATAACCCTAGAACATGTATTGCACTTAATAGAAATATAAACTACCTTGGTCTTTCAGAGTTTATAAGTAGAGACCTGGTGGCAATACAAGTTACCACGAAAAAAGAAGGAAGAACAGAAAATATAGTAGTTTCATCCGCCTACTTCCCTGGAGACAACAACATAATAACAACTCCAGATGCGGAACTTCTTATAAACTACTGCGAGAAAAAGCACCGACAACAATGTTAGATGTTAGTCACTACTAAACTTCATGTAGCCAACATGGGGTGTACACCCACGTTCGTTACAAGGAATAGGAGGGGGGTACTATACATAACAATAGTACCTAAATGCTTGGTCTGAAAATATGATCTCACAGTGGAGGGTTTCGCCGGAGCCATCTATGTCAGACCATAGAATTATACAATTCTCCCTAGGATATTCAGTCGAGACTAGCAAAATAATAAGAAACCCCAGGAAAACTGACTGGACAAAGTACAAAACACTATTAGACTTAAATATCAGTAGGAAAGAAATAACAAATAAAGCAAGAGTTAGAACAGAGAGTAGAAAACTTAAATAATAGCATAATAGGTAGAAGCATTTAACTTAAGCTGTAGGATATCGAAGCCGAAAGCAAGAACAGGCGCTCCGTGGTGGAACGCACACTTAGCATCGCTAAGAAGAGAATTTAATAAATCAAAAAGAAGTAGTAGCTGGAAAAAATACAAAAGTACTCTTACCAACTACAATAAAAAAGTAAGGGAAGCAAAAAGATCGAATTTTAGAAACTTTTGCGAGAGTACATCCTCTATACCGGAAGCAGCCATATTACACAAAGCATTGGCTAAAGGAACGAGCGATGGTCCTTCTTAAGACACACTTTCCAGACTCAACAACAGAAATTAAAACTAGCAATGGGAAAAACCCAAACCCAGACAAAGATACCTGGCACTTAGCTAAAAAGATAATAAGCTATAGCTCGGTAGAGTGGGCAATTAACTCCTTTGAGAAATTCAAATCACCAGGAGTAGATGGTATATGGCCAGTACTATTACAAAACGGAGGACAAATAACATCCGCACTGGTACATATCATGAGAGAAAGCCTTGCATTGGCATACATACCAATGTCATGGAGAAGAGCCTTAGTAAAATTTATTCCCAAACCATGGAAAAAGGATTACACAATAGCTAAATCTTTCAGGCCAATAAGCTTAACATCCTTTAACTTAAAAGACATGGAAAAGATTATCGATAACTACATAAGAACAAATAATCTAAGGAATACACCTCCACACTTAGCACAGCATGCGTACAGAGAGGGAAGATCCACCACACAGCCTTATATCAACTATCAGAAACTATAAAAGATGCAATTGACAACAAAGAAGTCGCAATATGCGCTTTCTTGGACATTGAAGGAGCTTTCGACAATACCTCTCATGGAACAGTCGACAAAGCACTCCGTAAGAAAAGAGTAGAAGAACCGATTCGAAACTGGATCCACTTCATGCTTAACAACAGGATAGCTGAGACAGTTGCAGACAACGAAACAATTCAGATGAAGACTACAAAAGGGTGCCCCCAAGGAGGAGTACTATCACCATTCCTATAGAGCTTAGTAGTAGATGACCTGCTACAGCTCCTAACAGACAATGGCATAAAACGTCAAGGATATGCCGATGACATTGTAATAATAGCAGTAGGAAAATTCGAGAGCACACTCTGTGGCATTATACAGAGAGCACTCGCATTAACAAAGAACTGGTGCTTAGAAGCAGGGCTAAACATTAACCCTACGAAAACAGCAATCGTGCCTTTTACAAGAAGGACAAAATTGAACCTAAAAGACATAAGATTAAACAATGTAGTAATGGAGCCCACCACTGAAACCAAATATCTGGGTGTTATTTTTGATGCAAGAGTAACGTGGAAAAGACATATGGAGTATATGATAAGTAAAGCTACAAGGTCAATAATGGTATGCAGAAGATTAGCAGGGTAAACATGGGGCTGCACCCCCAAAAAACTGCATTAGATGTATACCATGATAATAAAACCAACAATAACATATGGAGCGATTGCTTGGTCAGGAAGAGCGAAGTTAAACACAGCTAAAGCCGCACTAAACTAAACTGCGTCTGTATAACTGGATGCATGAGAACGTGTCCGACAGTAGCACTAGAAGCTCTCCTTGATCTTATGATGAAAGAGGGGTCAGGGAAGGAAAAATCATATCAGCAAAGAAAGGGGCAGAGATAAAAGAAAGAATACCCTTAGCAAATTTCAATAGAGGTGAAATATTAAAGACAACAAGTTTCAATGTCTATTTCAAAACATCCCTAGGGGAAAAAAGAACTTGGAACCAAACTCAGATACAGGAAGTAATAAAACCACACTCCCTTGTGTGGTACACAGATGGCTCAAAGACTACTGATGGAATAGGTGCGAGAGTCAGTGGACCCAAGACTAAGGTATCAATTCCTATGGGGAAATTCCCTAGCATATTCCAGGCAGAGGTGTTTGCCATAACAAAATGTACAGAGATCATACTCCAAGGAAATTTAGTTAACCAACATGTAGTAATTTGCAGCGATAGCCAGGCCGCACTTAAAACAATATCGTCATGCATAATTAAATCATATATGGTAAGGGAATGTGTTAAGAACCTCAATAGAGTGGGCGAACGAAACAAAGTTCAGCTCGTCTGGGTTCCGGGACACACAGGTATTGAAGGAAACGAATTAGCAGATAGACTAGCAAAACAAGCTGCCTCGATCTCTCCTACAGGACCTGAGCCATTCTTCTCTTAGGTCTCCACTCAATTAGAGAAGAGATAAGAGAAGTCCCGAAAAAAGAGCTGGTACAATGAGGAATGTCGAACTGTAGTGGAGAAAACAGACTGTCTACCTCGCGATACCTTGCGATTAACACGTGAGGGGTGGGATAGATACCGAGAGCTGGAGAGGGAAGCAAGACGCATTTGCAAACAAAGTAAGAAAAAGCCCGAAATACATGAATATGAAGAGCTGGAGAAGCTGGCCGACAAGTGCAGCGCTTGAAAATTCTATGAAAAGAAGCGGGGAGTAACGGAAGGTTTCAATTATGGAACATACTTATGTAGGAATCAGACTAGAAATCTGGCGGCCAATGTCCAGATTAAACTTGGTGTATGGGGGGAACACTTTTCCAGCCTGCTGAATGGCAGTGAAAATGCAACAACCGTAGATGGTGAACCCGAAACCCCTGTCGATAATTATGGAAAAGACGTTATGATGAGAATCGTGTATGGGGGGAACACTTTTCCAGCCTGCTGAATGGCAGTGCAAATGCAACAACCATAGATGGTGAACCCGAAACCCCTGTCGATAATTATGGAAAACACGATGAGAATCGCATAGCGATTGCCTGCTTAAAGAACAACGAAATGGCTGGAACCGGTCGAGCTATTCAAATACTGCGGTGAAGAACTGATAAGGTGCATACAGCTTCTTTGGAGAATATGGACGGACGAAAGCATGACCGACGATTGGAATCTAAATGTGATCTGCTACATAAAAAGACCCGTGAAAGAAGAATCGATACACATTACCTTTTCATCGATTTTAAAGCAGCCTTCGACAGTAAGGATCTGCTTCTACGCCACTATGTGTGAATTTGATATCCACGCGAAACTTATATGGCTGTATAAACTTACGCTGGACAACACCAGAGGCGCAGTCAGAATTGGAACGGCAATCTCCGAGCCGTTCGATATCAAACGAGGTTTCAGGCAAGGTGACTCTTTATCAAGTGATTTCTTTAATTTGATATTGAAGAAAATAATAAGAACTGCAGAGCTAAATATTCAAGGCACAATCTTTTAAAAGAGTGTACAACTGCTGAATTAATATGGGCTGGGTCATGTATTTCCGTGAATTGTAAAATTATAAAATAAATATAAAAGCATATGAGCATTCCCACTGAATAGCGCCACTGCTCCCAAGTAATAAAAATGTCACAAATACGAAATTTTGTATTGCATTAAGAATATATTGAAAGTAAGTCAATGCAACTAATGAATTTTTCGCACAGTGAATTCTGGTTCAAACAATCATTTCAAAAACAATAGACAGTATGGAAACAATCGATATAAAGATTATGGATTGTGTCCTTTTCTACAACACGCCGCTGCAAAAGGCAACTGAATGTCATACTGATGGCACTGCATCTAAATATGTATGGTATGTGTGAGCAAAGATGGGGTGCGGCACCATCAAAGGCGTGTTGCAGGCACAGACAATACAGCGGCAACAGTATAGAAATTATGTCATTCCCAATCTCTAATCATAGAGTAGCAGAACCGTGTCCACACTTGCGCATTACTATCATTTGTTGTTGCATTGTTGCACTTGCTTGCCAGCGAATATGCATTGCAGACACAAGTGCATCATTGGTATCTTATTGCACACTTGTGTGCGATTTGATTGTCGTTAGGATATTGGTAAACCTATTTAGTATTGTTTTTTAACATTTCCTGGTAAATTGGGGTTTCATTATGGTTGTACGTTTCGTCTTTTGACACCGGTGACGTTTACTGCAAATCGTACAACAAAGTACATGAGTACATACTTATGTAAGCTATGTATGTATGTATGTATGTATATCTGCCCAGCAAAAAAAAAATTAATAAATGGAATATATTTTTTTACGAAGCTATAAAGAAATCAATGTTCTTAGATCTTATATATGTATGTATGGTAAGTTATGTACATACATACATATATGTCCGTGCAAAAATTTGTGCATCATATGGTCCATAAGAGTAATTCTATAAGCAATACTTTTGGACCAACTCATGTTCCGCTACCAGCTTTTGTTTTAACGATCGCAGTTACTAAACGTTCATAAAATTGCAAGTGCGCAGTTAGATTTACACTGGTATATAGAAAATGTATGATACACAGATGTATGTATGGTACACAGACGACAAGCACAAGTTTGTCCTGGAATCAAAGCAAAAAGAGCAATTGACCTCAAAAACACAAAAATTGCCATTTCTTGACCACCTTTCACTGTTTTTGGCCAATATCTCAGTTGGTTTGGTCCAAGCAGTCCCTTCTGTCTCGAATGAATTTTCCGGAGTTGGAGGCTTGGATATATCGACACCAGGAGTTGCGTTTTTCTGCAGCAATGGCAGTAGCAGTGGTTTCATATTCTTTTTTTTTTTGTAATTTGCGTTTGTTAAACCCAACAGCAGAGTTGAAGCATGCGTAAAATGCAGTTTTATCATGTCTCTGGCGGTCTTCCATCTTCCAAAGACTTCATTCCTTCCTTTCATCCAGTTCAAAAGATTGGTATAGCAAGTTTTGCAAACCGTTTTCGGCGTAGACCCTTTATCAGTCAAATCTATAAAATAATATGCTACTTTCAATTCCTCGGTGAACATGTTTCTTCTCTTCTGATTTTCTGTTTTCGGGGCTAGATGACCACAAACATAGCAAAAAATCGTCGAGTTTGTTTGGGCACCTTATGTATGAATGGGTTTCTGCTTTTGAGCTACGAATGTAAATCGAATGAAACAGAAATTCAAGATTTCGCATCCACTTTCAGCTTCTGATCACGATCAAGTCTTGTCGGATTCGATGACCCGAAAAATATAATATTACACTGTGTTATTCTATGGGTTATACTTAATTTGAATTCTTATTAAAAACGAGTTCCTAATATTGAAAACGTAGTGGTAGTGGTGGTATTTATAGATTCACCAACTTTCCTCCATAAGTGCTTTAACGAAAAACAAAATCCAGAGTTTCCTTATATTTAGATTGGGCCCGCAATCATATTTAACGGTAAAAGGAAAGGAGCTATTCCTTCTTCTATTGTTGATTAGATCAGTTTTTTTAAGACTTCCCCTTCTGGAAGTTCGCGGTGATGTAGTTTATCTCGTTTTACGGATATATTCTTATTTAGATGTCGCGTGGATCTACTCCCTTGGACTGACAGAACTACTTTTCGATGCGAGGACCTACTCCACTACCTTTAGGACCTGAACGAAGAAAGACGTTTGCAATAAATCAAAAACGACCTACAATTCTGTTTAATTTGTAGTGACCGTCGAGCATACCTTAGCGAATATACATACATACACGTATGTCCGATCGAAAAGATATCAAAGTTATCTAGATTCAGTATTATTTTCTAAAAAGTTAGACAATAGTATTATTTAAACTATTTTTTTCAAACTTCGTAAAAATTTGAATTTTTCGTACTTCTTCAGTATTTTTTAGTTCACATATATAGTACAAGAGACACTCATAAAAATTAAAAAAAAATTTATTTCGACTGTTTTAGATGCATCGCACGACCTCCGTCACCGACACCGTTTCACGGGTTTAGACTGCAGCCGCTTCGGAAAAGACATCACAACGCTAGAAAATTCCAATATTCTTTGATACTAAAATTGTTCTTTGAAGCTTAAATATAGCACATTATTAGCTAACAATTTCGTTTACAGCAATAATTTCCTTCAACTAAATTCATGAAAAAACGTTTTTTCCGGGTTCTAAAGGAGACTACTGCCTTAAGTAATACAATGAATATATATATTTACTTATTTTTAAGAAATTTCTATTAATTTTAAATAAAAATGGCAGTTAATGCATGTCCGCTTACTGGATTTTTATTGTCCTTCCTTAAAAATAAGTCCGCTCACTACAGAAATATGGCTTATGGTATTGTATTTTACAAAAGTGCTTTTTACAAAAAAACTGAATAATATTTTTTATTTATAAAAATTGTCATTCTTAGTCGATTAAGAATTAATCAAAGATTTGTAGTCTGAAAGCAAATTGAGCATGAAGTTGAAAAAAAATGACTAGCACGTTTATCCTACTCCACTGTGGAGTATATATAATATTTCACGCGTGCATGGAGCACTCGCATTTTTCGCTGGGGTATGTACACACATACATATTCATTGTGAATTGCAATAGGATGTATACATACATGTATGCATACATACATACATACGTGTTCTGTGCGTTTTTTACTCAGGGTTTTTGGTTAGGTTTGGTAGCAATGAGCCGCTCATGTTGGCGGGTCATAAATTAAAATTTTCGTGCGGCTTTAGACCAATAGACAAAATAATGTATATTATTGAAATTTATTATACGCCTTTTCGATTGTTTGCGACCCAATTTGTAAGAAGTGTGCTGCTATAAAATAAGTATGTGCATTTGTCAATATGTATGCACCTACAGGTCTCACATTTAAATACACTAGTTAAAAATTAACCCGAAACTGGTCCTTCAAGCATGCGCGACTACTAAATAAAATGTGTCTGTTATCTAAAAACAAATATCCAAAATTATAGAAAATAAGGAGGAGGGTATTTCTGACATTAAATAAAAGCTCCTGATCAAACTCTATCGGCCGTTCGGAGACGGCTTAGTATAAACTGCAGGTCTCTCCCTTTTTTGGAAAACTGGAATTTTTAACACAACGTCGAATAAAAGATGATGAGTAGCTCAGTTTTGCACCGAAAATGCGATATCTCACGGATTATAATTGTGACATTTACCTAAAAAAGAAGAATAAATTTGTAAATACGAGGGGATTAACAAAAGTACGATCAGTTGGTGACTTTCAAATTGTTTTTGTTAAATCTAAATATACCAAATCCTTTGCAATTATTTTGTTAGCCTTCCTTTCAAATTTTAAGATTATCGGCTAAAATAAAGACGAGAAAACCGCAAGATAACTGAGGATAGGTCAGACGAAATTCCTCCACCAACGCAAACAGAAATTACCCATGTGATTCTTTTCGGATTTCGACGTAATTTACAGTCTATACAAATATTCAGCGAATGCCAAATTGCATATGGAGCGATTGCACAGTCTTTAAAGACTATTTTTAAGTGGTTCCGAAGATTCCAGAGCTTTAATACTATGGCTGTATCACAAATAGTAAGTAATCTTCTGAGATACACGAAGAAATCTGCTCGATGGGTCCCACGAATTTTAAATGAGGCCCAAAGAGAGGCATTCTGCTCAATTTCTCTTAAACGAATTCGATGTGACGAATCTTTGTTCTATATGTACGATCCCGAAACCATACAGCAGTTCATGGTATGGAGCCAAACAGGAGCAAACCCACCCGTAAAATCGAAGCAACAAAAATCAGCAGCAAAAGTAATGATATCAGTTTACTTCACCCGATCTTAAATCGTAGCTGCTATTCCACTGGAAAAGGGTCAGACGGTAACTGCGAAATAGTACACCGAAGAGTTCTTACCAAAACAAGCAATGTAAAAATATCACGTCATCCCATACTGCTAAAATAACGAGTAATTTTATTGCGATCTCTGGGACGAAATACGTCCAGCACTATATTCCGTGCATATACCACCTTGTGATTCCTGGCTATTTCCAAAAATTAAAAAAAAATTTAAAAGGAAAGGTCTGTAATATCAACGAGGAGATAATTAATGCGGTTAATGCTGAACTTGATAAGTTTAAAAACAAGATTTTGAAGACTGTTTTCAGAAGTGGATCTAAAGGCTTAAGAAATGCCTTGAAAAAAAAGGACAAAAATTACGAATAAATACAAAAATAATTTTTTTTTCTGGACAATTTATCGAAATTTTGTTAATACCCTCGTATACAATATAATATTTTATACATACTACTGCTAAGTAATTTTATTTATTTCAGAAAGGAAAGAAAATGTATTTTGGAACTTGCATAGATATCATAAAGGATGGCATATAGTAAATTATAATAAAAAGGGAAAATATCTCCAAAGTAGTAAAATTAATCATAGTTCAAACGTAAATTCTTTCTCTTTAATCGCTTGGGGTAGTTCTGATTTAATAAGGTTTTAGCTAGAAAGTTTGGATGGTTAGAGATCGTTGTGAATTGCGGAGTTTTTTTTTGCATATTGCTCTTAAAATCTTAGACTGTAAAATTTGAATTCTATCTATACTTGATTGAGATGCTGAGCTCCAAAGTTGGATTTCGTACGTCCAAGATGGCTTTATAAGCATATTAAGAAGTAACACTTTGTTTTCTTGAGTAAGTTTGGATTTAAAACTTATAATCCAACGCAAATTCGTAATTTTCAATCTAGTTTGGGCAATCTTTTCATCTATAAAATTACATTGTAACTCCCAAATAAATAACGAATTCTTTCTGTTCTGTCTTTTCTTAGGGTAAATGTTAGTTTTGTATATTTAGATTCATTGACTTTAATACTCAAAGTAGTTAGCCATTCCTCATCTAACGGGGGTCGATGTAAGCATGTAAGCATTTCCATATCATCTGCAAAAGTTGATGTGACGAGGTTTCAGTTTGTGGGAAGATCGCTTGCATAGATTAAACATAAGACGGGCTCTAAAACATTTACTTGGGGAACATCAGCAAATATTTCATAGGATTGAGTAGTGTAACTTTTTTGTTTAACCCGAAATAAGGAGGCTTTTTGGTACGACATAAATATTTACGGGAAGCTAAGGGTACGCTTGTCCATCTAGCCAAACTTTATCAAATGCCTGAGCTACATCAAGGAACACTGCAGTGCAATATTGCTTGTTTACAAGCCCTTATCTTACGTGTATTACAATTCCATGCACCTGCTGTAATGTGAAGTGCCTTAATTTAAACCCAAATCGGTGGCTAGGTATGACCTGCTTCGATTCTATAAACGGATGTATTTTTGTCAATAAAAGTTTTTCGCAGGCTTTGGAGACTAGCGTAATTAAGCTAATAGGTCTAAAGGAACCTACCAAATTTGGGTTATTACCTGGCTTAGGAACCGTAATAATCTCCGAGACTTGCAGGCCTTAGGAAAATAGTGCAATCTTAATATACTATTAAGGATATAAGGCATATGTTTGATTCTCGTGAGTGGAATCTCTTTTATCATACCACCCGTTATTCTCCAGTGTCGTATCCAGGGGACGTAGTTTTCTTAATACCATTGGTAATAATTTCTCTAAGTGATTTAAAATTAAATTGAATAAAATTTTCATTTAAATCGTCATGAAATTCTTCGATCAAAATACAATTTTCCTAGTCTCTTCGAGCCTACGCTCCATTGTGAGTTTTCAATGGATTGGACTCTTAAAACATTTAAGTTACTGGTAGAGATTGTTATGATCTTTGAAAGTGATTTTCTTTCCTTTTTTGTTTTTGCTTTCACTTCAATAGCTAATTTTTTTCAGGATATACGAGTATGTATATATAACAAATAAACTTTATTTCAACTAGTATTTCTTGGGAGCAGTTTGATATCTGACTGCCGCACTTCGGTACATATGTATGTATGTATGCATGTGCGCATGTATGCCCGCTATTCATATATACACATGTATGTATGTATAAAGGTTTGTGGTCATTTAATGTGCGTTGGTGTCATTCTGTTATATTTTTGTCTCATATTTATTTCATGTTTTTGTCTTTTTTATGGCAACATTTGTTTAGTAGTTCTTTTTGAATTCGGAATTTGATTTTTGCATCAAAGCAGTTAGATTAGAAAATTCTGAAGAAATCATAATATTCACATGTCGTTTACTCTTAAGTGCATCGCGGGCTAATAGAGGTGTGCCGGCAGTCTCATAAATTCCATAATAAATCTCTCGAAGAGAACAAATAGGGAGTTAGTAACAGCTGTAATTGAAATAACAGGTGTTTTTATAAATTGGAATTAAACTTTTTCGCACGTCTTTATGTACATATGTACACGTATATTTGCGATTTAAAGATATTTTGCATAACATAACTTTTTTGTTATATTATATTAACTGTAATATTTGACATCGATAATTCCGTTCAATCGTTCTGTGCAATTCATATAGCCATAACGGTACATACGTGTACGTGTACATTATAATTGAATTGATGCTTTGTAACCGCTGAAGCGATTTTCGGCCTAGCTCTTTCTTCAGTTTGTTGTTTTTCAAATAAATGGATGGCTGACGGCCTTTATTTCATGTCAGAAATTCACTTGGAGCGCCTGGCATTCCCGGCGACCGCAATTAGAAAATGAAAGTTAACTTAATTTTTTATTTAAAATAACTTTCTATAATTATTTTGATGTTATTCAAACCAGAACTCGAACCCTGGCCTGCCGGATGCGAGTACGCAATGCTAACTCTGCTATCGCGGCCGCAATCATACACTGTTTTTAATGACATTCGGAAGGCTCGGGTTTATATCCCAGTGACAGCAACATCCAAAAGGTATGGAAAATTAATTTAAATAAAAAATTAAGTTAAATTTTCTAATTGCGGTCGCCCCTCGATAGGGAATATCCACCCCTCCGAGTGTATTTCGGAAATGAAATAAAAGGCTCCTCGTAAAAAACCGTCAGCCGTTCGGAGGCGGCTTAGTATAAACTGTAGGTCCCTCCATTTGTTTGAAAAACATAAAGACACAAAACCACAAATTGGAAGAGGAGCTCGGCCGAAAAATCGCTTCAGCGGTTACAATGCGCCAATTATATATATATATATATTGTGCATCATTAAATAAAAAAAACGATTTTCAAAATCTCAAAACTGAAAATTCTTAATTTAAAATTTCTCTTAAATCTGTTGGGGTAATTCCTCGATTATGAAGTTTTAGATAGAAAGTTCGACTCTACTGCACACCTGCTCTCTAAGAGCACTCATCAGCAACTCGATATAAGGTAAATGTAGAACGATATCTCAAACTCCCTACGTACCGCTGCTACGAAAACAACTTGTTCTTGGCAGTACCAGAAAAAGAGCTGGTACAAGGGGGAATGTCGAACTGCTATGGAGAGAGAACAGACTGTCTGCCTCGCAACCTTGGATCGATCCCAAGGTGGGATAGACATGAAAGTTGAAGAGGGAAGACCAGAGTATACTGAACTTATGGAGGGAACACCTTCAGTCTGCTGAATGGCAGTGAAAGTGGAACATCCGACGACGGTGAACCCGAAACCTCAATCGGTGACGATGGAAAATACGTTCCATTACCCGACTAGGACGAGGTTCGAATAGCAATTGTCCGTTTAAAGAGCAACAAAGCAGCTGGAGCTGACGGTCTACCGGCTGGTGGTTGCATCATCATCTTTGCAGAATATCGTCTTAGGAAAGCTTGTCCGAAGATTGAAATTTAAGTGTGCTCTGCAAAATCCATAAAATAGGGGACCCCACAGTCTGCGCCAATTAGCGTGGGATTAGCGTCTTAAATATTACATATAAGGAACTTTCTATAGAGCGTATTGTGTGAAAGGCTAAAGCCCTCCGTAAACAAACTGATTGAACCTTATCAGTGTAGATTTAGACTTGGTAAATCAACCATTGATAGAAAAAGACCCTTGAGAAAAGAATCGATACACTTCACTTTCTCATCGACTTTAAAGCTGCATTCGACAGCACGAAAAGGAGCTGCCTCTACGCCGCTAGTCAGATTTGCCAAGGATATCTCCGAGTTGTTCGGTACCAAACGAAGTTCCACACAGGTTGACTCTTTATCGTGCGACTCCTGCTATAAAACCAACAGTTATTGCATTCGCGAACAACGACCTTGACATTTTCCGTTTGGTGTATCAAAGATTTGGACATTCTCAAAGTGATTGTTATTTTTGTCTGATTCAAACGAAAGGTATTACAATCATATCTAAACACTCTATCCACTATCCAAACTCGTCTTCGACCAAGAGAACTTTCCTACATAGCGCCGACCCGCCTTAACCAAAACCTCCCAATGTAATGAGGGAATAATTGTAGGTCCACAAATATGGCAATTTATGAAGGACCTTTGAAGGAAAACTGAATGACCAGAAAAAACTTGGCTGGCAACGTTGTCCAACGCATAACCAAAAATCAGAAAATTCTAAAGAATTAATATTCAATTTGGGGGTGTAATAAACAAACACAAATTCTGGACTCTCATTTGGATTTCTTTCCGGCAAATTTGCGTGCTGTGAGTGACGAATAAGTAGACAGAGACATATCCTTAATGGAAAAGCGTTATTAAGGGGGATGGAGGCCAAGCACGATTTCAAGGTACGTTATGTACGTTAAGCAATACAATTTTTCTAAGTGTAGATTTTTGTATTTTTACTGAAAATAGGTGTTATGCTGTCACTATAAAACCTCATGTGATATTTTTTCATTGATATATTATTATTTGGTGACCTTAATACATTCAAAATGTTTCAATTGACCAAATAACTTAAATTTTATTGACCAGTGTATTTAAGCGAGCAGCAACTTGTACTCAATATTCTTCACATATTTTTAGGCATTAGGTTTTGCTTCCTGCCGCAGAGAACTGATTACTGCCGTTTGATGTTCTTACCAATGCATATATGCATATACATACGTGCATGCATGCTTATATATGCATAAGTACAATTATCGTGTGAGCAGTGAAGCAATAAACTTTAAGTGTCTACTGAATGCTGAACCCGGTGTGCTTGGTAAAAACGCTCGAAAGAATGCATCCATGCTTTCCTAGACGTTTACCAGCACCAGGAAACCACTTGAGCCACAGCGCTCAATGAATTCCCGAGTGATCATCCCGTACCACCTCTAACTTTTACTAAGGAGCTCACCGCTTAACTCTTCAAGAGCCGATGGGCTCTCTATTTTATTATTGGATCAGCACCACTATTCGCTACTATTCGCAGCTCTGCATGACTTAAGTTTTCACCTTTATCGATACAAAGTCGTAGAACATAGTGTATTTTCTCTGAGTTATATGATCAACACTTCTTCCGTTTTCTTTTTTAATGGCTTTCTAATGCCACCTAATCCAATCTCACTTATAGAAGGCGAGATGCGGATCACTAAAGTCATCTATTGCAAAAATAATGGATTACTTTTTATTACACCTACAATAACATCATCTTTACCTTACCCTAAACATCATGACCTTCACAGCAGGGGAATCGCATGTTGCTACTTTGTGATGTAGGTATGCATAATATATATAATATAATGTTGTTACGGCAATATGTTGATCTATTGATGTGCTGAGGTATGATATTGATGTAGGTGATGTGTCCCATACGATTTGTTGATGTGATGTGATGTGATGTGATATGATATGTTCATGTAATACGATGAGTTGTTGATATTATTGTGCGAGCTCCTAAGCTCTGACTTTGGGTTGGGTTCATCGCAGCATAATACAATACAAATCTTTTTATCTACATACATAATATACGAGGTGTGATCAGAAAATAACAGTAATTTTAAATTTTTTCAAAAAGTATTTATTTAATCATCAATAACTATATTGTCCCCTTCAAAGTAATCCTCTCAGATATAATACAATTATGCCAGCGTTTTTTCCAATCCTCGAAACTCTTCTGAAACGCGCTTTTTGGTATCGCCCATAGCTCCTGTTTCGATTTTTCTTTTATCTCCTCAATCGTAGGTAAACGCTTTCCTTTCATCGGTATCTTCAGTTTTGGGCAGAGGAAAAAGTCAGCGGGGACCAAGTTCGGTAAATACGGTGGTTTTGGCCAAAAACTCACGCACAAGCACAACTCCCGTGTAAGCTGGTGGGTTATCATGGTGCAAAATCCATGATTGATTTTTCCACAATTCTGTGCGTTTCATGCCTAAAACATCCGTAAAAATTGCTTGATAAGAGCCGAGCGATATGCCAACATCATCAGCAGTCTCTCTGATAGTGATTCGACGATTATCCAAAATCATTTCCTTCACTACTTCAATATTTTCATCGGTTGTTCACGTGCTCGGGCGACCAGGACGAGCATTGTCATTGATATCTTCTCGGCCTTCCTTAAACCGGTTATACCCCAATCGAACTTGTGTTCTGCTCATAGCAGACTCCCCAAACGCCACAGTCAACATTTCAAATGTCTTTGCGCATTTAATTTTAGTTTTTACATAAAATTTAAAACAGTTGTTCGAATAGTGAAAAATCGAAGAGTACACCAAAACACGACTAACCTTTTTATCTGTCAAAAACAGACTGGCAATCCGAAATGGCTGATATTGTCAACATATATAACAGACATGTGTACCAACATATCAGAAAAAAGCGAAAATCGAACATACGTAACTCACGAAATTTGAAAATAACGGTTTTCTGATCACACCTCGTATATATTTTTTCTAATAAAATATTTTATGGCACTATGTACCATTTCACCATGCTTCTCTTTGAAGCCGAATTGATGATATGGTGTGATTGCATTAGTTTCAAAATTTTAACTGATTTTGAAAATTTTAGTAAATTAAACAGATGGGCTTACAGTTACAGTGGTCATTAAGTTGAAAATAAACTATAAAACAGAGCATTATTTACTTCCAAAAAGATAAAAGTGAGTTGCAAGCGTGCTGAATGTTAGTATGAGCGTGTTGTTGTTGTTGTTTTATCCCACTTAGTCGCCGAGGTCATCTAACGGGAGGTCCAGAAAACGTGATGTTTGGACGGGAGAGAGGGCGGTTAGATGTGGCGGCTTAAGGGGGTATGTGAAGAGGTGGTTAGTGTCGTGCGGAGACTCTCCACATGCAGGACATACGTTGGGTATGTTGGGGTCGAGTCTCAATAGGTAGGAGTATCCGAACCTAATTTGGGCTAGAGTCGAGCTGGTTATCTGCAATGGGTTTTGCCGAGCACGCCATTCACTGGAAGGGAGTCTTTGATGGTGTTGATTGACTCCTGGTGAATGGCGTTCAGTGCTTGTCTGTACGCCGTCTTGTCCAGTGGTTATTGCACATGTTGCTGGATGGTGTCCTTCATGTCAAGTACTCCCTTTCTGATGTGCATAGGTGGAGGCTCAGCTTCTATAAGATGTCTATTGGGGTGCTCTCTACGGTAACATCCCAATAGAAATTGCTTGCGCATCAAAGCATTATGCTTCTTAACTCGTAGCAGGGATACTTCGCTGTGCAAGTGATGTATTAGCGTTAATTTACTCGCTTTCGTTCAGGAAATTTTAATGTATAAGGACCTCATACTGGTCGTCCAATCTCTACAGATGATGAAAAAGCATTAATCGAAATTGACCCACGTATTACTACTCGGGAGATAGATATTATGGATTAGGTAACCAATTAAAGAAAATCAATCTCACGGGATATATGTCGCTTTTGGTGAGCCACTATCGATGTGTCCAGACTACACAGGTTGTCCTGATGAAAAACAGAGTTTGGATCTTGGGGAGCAGCTCATAGTGGATGATTCCTTGTCATTCCCACCAAACACACACCATTGGGTTGATTTTGTTACGATTCGCAGATGAAATTCAGTCCATTAGGTCTTTTCTCGTTGCCAAATGTGGTTCTAAACTGTTATTTGTGCAATATTTAACATATTTTCGCCACTATCTTTTTTAATACAAGTTATTATCTTATCCATATCCTTTTTATGATATTTTCCATTATCAAATCGCAAAGTAGCTGCTGTATGTCCTCAGTAGCTTCACGAATTTCATTTTTGAGCTCTTGAATCGAAGTTGGACTTTTGTAGTAGACCTTATTTTTCACGTGACCCCAAGGGAATAAGCCGCAAAGTGTTAAATCACAAGATCTTGGTGACCAATTGCCGAGAGATAGCAATTCATTCACCGTAACTGTTGTCCCAGCCGCATTTTCGAAAAAGTAATGTTCAATAACCCTACTGGACCATAAACCGCACCAAGCAGTTACACGTTGAACAACAGTAAATCATTAGTTTTCCGAGTCACAGGTGCGTTCGTTTTGATTATTGATGTAGCCACCGAGGTGGAAATAGCCCTCATCAGTTCAATGAAATTCCGGATAATTTTCATTAATTTCAAAGACCCAATCAGCAAAGACACGACGTTGTTGCTGATCGGCCGGCTTCAGTTCTTGTGTTAACTGAACTTTATAAGCCTTAAGACTACAGTCCTTATGCAAAATACGGTGTAAAGATGTGTGTGGAATACCCAATTCCAAAAAACAACAAGGAATGGACAAACACCTGGGTTTTCTTCAATACTCTGAACTACAGTAGCTATATTCTCTCTTTATAAGCCTGACATATGTTTAGCATTGCGTACTGCCTTTCGGAAGGCTTGGGTTCAAATCCTGGTGCCGTACTAACATCCAAAAAGTTATAGAAAATTAATTTAATTAAAAAATGAAGCTAAATGTACCTTCTGCTCAAATATAAACGAGACTGGCTCAATAAAACAAAAACGGTTAATTATTCTTCAATATTTATTTTATCCCTTTCAGAATAGTCACCATTAGAGGCGATACACATATGCCACCTTTTTTTCCCATCTTCATAACACTTCTGGTAGGCCGCTTTAGTTATGGCTGTCAGTTCCTTCTTCGAATTCTCTTTTATGACTTCAATCGACTAAAAATGCTTTCCACGAAGCGGCAATTTGAGTTTAGGGAAAAGAAAAAAGTCACACGGTACCATGTCGGGTGAATACGGTGCTTGCGGAACAATATTTACGTTGTTTTTGGTCAAATAATCGCGTACAAGACGAGACGTATGAGCAACAATTTTGGAACAAGTCGAGCAGACACACGTCTCATGCCCAAAACATCGTGAATAATGCTATTAGTGGATCCATTTGATATGTTGAGCCCACTAGCTATCTCTCTTTCAGTCACACGACGATTTTCCAACACAATTTTCTTTACTTTTTCGACGTTTTCTTCGTTTATTGACGTTGCTGGACGACGATCATGGGGCAAGTTCTCCAGCAATGTACGGACGTCCTTGAACGACTTATACCAATCAAAAATACGTGCACGTGATAGGCAAGACTCCCCATATGCCTTCTACAACATTTTCATTGCGTCCGTCGCACTTTTCCATTGGAATAACAAAATTTCAAACAAACTCTTCGCTCAACGTTAATTTCCATAGTAAAATTCGAAAAATACACTCGAGGTTGACTTGTTTATAGTGCCGTAAAAAAAAAACTATGTGACAGATCGCGCTCAAATTTGACATGTAAACATATAACAGTCCAGCCAACCTAAGCAAAAAAAAAGTATGGCCATATGTCTTGTCCTTGTCGAGTTATGGATAAAGTCTCGTTTATGTTTGAGCAGAAGGTATATATTTCTGATATGAAATAAAGGCTCCTCATACGAGTACAAAAACCATCAGCCGTTCGGAGGCGGATTAGTATAAACTGTAGGTTCCTCCATTTGTTGGAAAAACATCAAGACGCAAAAACCATAAATTGGAGGAGGAACTCGGCCGAAAATCACTTCAGCGTTTACAAAGTGCCAATTATATTATATACAAACATAGCTGTGAAAGTGATACACACGTACACGAAGTTGTTTCTCCAAGTACCTAATTGCTGAATATTCCCATACTAACATTAAATTGGATTGATTTGTATCACAGCTTTTCTACATATACTCGTACATACATATAATATTATATATACATATAGTTAAGTATTTCCCATGCTCTATCCTCTGTTTGAGCTCAAAGGGTTAATCCAACAAACAACAAACCTTCATTTGAAAGACAAATTCTTCGAAAGTCACATCTTAAACTAACAGAAGTCATTCTTTCGCAAATCAGCAAATGAATTATTTTTCTATGGCGTTCGGAACCAACTTTTAAATAACAACACATTGATAATACAAAGATTTTTTCCAATATATAATCCTTTCGTTGCCTTAAATTTAAGTTGTAAAGTGGCAAATATTTGCTGCCAGAATATGGATTACTTGTGAAAATCTCTAAAATCCAATTAAGAACTAATCTGCATAACGATGCGAAAAACCTTTTATGGCAGTCCAGACATTGTTAAGTAAGTGAAGGAAGTTTTGTATTGGGTTTCTACGCCCGATTAGTTACCGTCACCATTGGTGGTGGAGTACAAACATTTTGACTTGTGGAACACAAGGAAAGGATTACCCTATTGGAAATAAAACAACAACAATGATACTTTTTTTTACGAATTTAGTAAATTGACTTTGTGTACTGTCATTATTCAGAAGACTTCTGACCAGTGAGCCAACAGTAGAAAAAACAATGTCAATTTAAATACTCTATTTATGTAAATTCTCCTGTGTACGCGTATGCACCGTGTCCAAATGTTAGAGCGTGTGGCTTGTGGCGACTGGGAGAACTGTAGATTTGTACTTGTAGGAATATGTAGCATGGCCAAAGAGCATACATTTATATGAGCGTATATTCACTTTTGGCTATCCCTAGATAAGCATCCGTGAAATATGGCTGCGTTCAGTGCCGTCACGCATCAGTCGGTTACGCTTCTGTGGACTGTGGTTTGTGTCTTTGTAATCAAGCGTATAACAAGGAGTATGTCCGTGCTACTCCATGTATGAGATATTCAGTGTCTTAGAATATTTAGCTTAAAATACAATACAATTTTAGTTGTCGTATTTAGATACCTTGAACGCATGCAAAATAGTTAGAGTTACTTCCTTGTGTAGCTTAAAATTATGCGATAATGTACCATGGTATTTTGTTCCAGATCGGCGTAGCTTGACAAAAATGTCAACATCGCGACAGCTTTTCTAAGGAGTATGTTTTCCCGATTTATCAAAAGTCCTGAAACATTTGTTTAGGACATTTTTTTTAAATAGTACTCTTTAACACACATCTTTAAAATGACCTTCTATCTTTTCATATGAGGGACATAAATTTTTCCTGCGCCACTTATCGGACTAGTATTCAAACTAATTTGTACAGGCTGGTTGAAAAGTTTCTGCACTCGAAATGAAAAAATACTGTTTTGAGTACAAAATATATTTTTATTCAATATATGGTAATCTCCCTTAACTTCAATACACTTATTTTAATGATCCTCCAATAACTTTATGCCATTGCTATAATGATTTTTCGAAAGCTCTGCAAAGTACCCGTCTACGACTGTAATAGCTTCTTCATTCGACGAAAAACGCCTTCTACGTAGGAATTCTTTCAGATTTCTGAAGAGGTAGTAGTTGACGAAAGCCTAATCTGGTGAATACGGTGGATTTTAATTCGTTGACTTTTGTCATTGTTAAAACACATTTATGAGCATTGGTGCATTGTCTTGATGAATAGTTATTTCTTTGTGCTGCAAACCAGGTATTTTTTCACGTTTTTTTTTTATCCAGCTGATCCAAAAGGCTGCAATAATATTCAGAGTTGATTGTTTTACCTTTCTGCAGATAATCAGTCAATAAAGTTATGTTTGCATCCCAAAAAACTGGTGCCATAACCTTATTTGCTGATTGTTGTGACTTCACCTACTTTGGAGCTGAACAACCAGTTTCAGTCCACTGTAAACGTTCTTGTTTCAATTCACGATCATGGTGGTAGATCTAAGTCTCATCCATAGTTATAAAACGATGCAAGATATCAGTTTTTTTCTTTTTAAAACACTTCAAATTATGAGAGAGATTTTTGCTTCCTGTTATTTGAGTTTTTGCATTCTGGCATATATGTATGCAGGAAGGCAATTCTTAAATGTTCAGCGAAGTGATACAGCTAAAGTGCTCTGCTCATTGTTTGTAATGGAATTTACCATCTTATGGTGCAACTACCCATCTTACATACCTTCCGTGCCTTACACCCGACTGGAAGAGCCATATGCATACACGAGTTATCGAAGCGGCAAAATGTTGGCCGTTGCCAGTGTGTTGCCATACTTTTCATTTTCGTCAACAAATTTCATAATTTATATGTTCGAATATAAACGCCAATCAAATATACATGATCTATATGTAGTTTTCATTTCTTTTGGAAAAAACTACGCATTTCTTCGATTATTTAATATTCCTGTAAAAAAGACTATACTGAAAACCTTGAATAACAGCGAGCAATGAACTAAGCCGGTGTAAGGGAGTGAATCAAATCGCCACTGATTTCTGCGGGATAACTGTCAGTAACGGCATCGGCGAGGGGTGACAACTTTTTATTTACATGGCGCTCTCATAAGATAGGTTGCTATGGACGGAAGGTATGTAAGATGGGTAGTTTTGCGCCTTCCCATCCCTGCTCATTTGAGTGATATGCGATTGGCGTCAGTGCGGCGTCAGATACCTCTTATCGCATTGGGTTAAAGACCACGTTTTGAAACGAGCCTAGTGCTGAATTTGAATACATTCGAACATTCTTCCGCTTAGACAATACGTTTTAATACCTTTAATTTATAGGTTTTATTATTAAGAAATTAAGAAATTATTAATAAATAATAAAATAAATAAATAATTTCAATAAAGATTTTTCTTATTAATTTTTTATTTTCTTGATGCTTGCTGCACAGAAATAAACATTGGTCCAAGCTTTCTGTTCTGGAAATAGCGCGATTTCGTTTTGATACAAGAATTGTAAATCGCACGAATTGGTTTGAGGTGTGATGGAATTCATTCGAACAGCAACAATATAAGTCCGATCGGGTTCCGCTAGAATTAGAAAGATGTCACTTTGTACTAAAAAAACTTTTGTGATTAGTTGATTCAGTTTTGTTTGAGCTTGCGTCAAAGATGGACACTAGCAAATAGAAAATACTCTATATTTTAAAGTTTTTCTTCGATAAGGGCGAAAACGTCAGCCTGGCGGCTGAAAATGTGAATAGCGTTTATGGTCCTATAGATACTGTTACAGTCAATCATGCACTATTTCGGTTTCATTCCGGTAATTTTGATGTAAAAGATGCTTCACGGACATGGACATTGTCGAGTCCGACCGTCATGTAAGCACTGTTTCGATTGCCCAAGAGCTAAAGATTGCACAGAAACCCGTTTGAAACCATTTGAATAAGACTGGATACGAAAAGTAAAAATTAAAGACTTCAATTTCATGCAAAAATAATGGATTTCTCTTTACTACACCGATATTTAGTTTGACAATAATTATTTCCATTTTCCTTTATTTTATCTTTTTACATATTATCGTTAGCTGAACTAGATATTAAATTAATCAAGAGGTGAAGAGTAATGAGTGTCATACATGGGAAGTAGGAGTGTTGACTTTTAACTCATAATCTCTGCAGAACAGAGATTTATCAATACCCTTAGTACTTTTTTCTTCATGATTCAAGGGTAGAAAGTAAGTTATCCCACAAAGAGCTAATGGTTTCTTGCCTGAAAGATATTTTTTGATCAATACAGAGAAATACGAACATGCCTTATACATTCTGCTTTGAACCGCACACTTTTTTTATGTCTTTACCTAAGTTTAGGTAGCAAAAGTTTGTCGAAAGGGACCAGATCTTCATACATATGTATGTACGCAGATTGTAGTGTTTTGTTATAAGGATAATACTTTTGTGTTAAAAACGAATACAGACTTTTGCACTAACAATGCTATTCAAATATGTAGATATACGTATGTATGTACCTATGTGCGCATTCGTGCATGGAAATGTACACCTGAAACACAGATTCCAGGGCGGGAATAGGCATGCAAAGTAAGGTTTTATTTGGTATTTTTGCTAAGAGTTGGTAAATATTTTACGATGCAAACGGCGACATGATCGGATTGACTTTGCACATTGCATTTATGCAGACATATAGCATACATATGTACATACATATGCATGTCTGTCTGTCTACACACATGTATCCTAAAACATACATACGCGAACATCTTTGTATGCAAATGTGCCTGATATTGTATTTATGAAGATTAAGTGTCCTTCGGCAGTATTCTTCAATATGTTTTCCAAAGAACGCTAAAATCACATTATATATTGCCTTTAGCGAATTTTCTTATTAAATTTTTTATTTCGCGTGTCCGGAAAACCTAATAAAATGGGCTTATGGAAATTTTATATGGTTCGCCAAAAGATTGAAAACTTAAAAACTCAACATAAATTATTGGCGTTAAATCCACCCCAAAGTGTTAATGCATCCTGCAGGTTCAGTAATAGTTGAAAAATAACCAACTAGAAGGGTTTGCAATTTTTAAGAATGTATGTAGCCGAGTGGTTAGCATTGCGTACTGACATTCGGAATACTCGGGTTCAAATCCCGGTGCCACCAACATCCAAAGGTTATGGAAAATTAATTTAAAATAAAAAAATTAAGTTAAATTTTCTAATTGCGGTCGCCCCTCGGCAGGGAATGTCCACCCCTCCGAGTGTATTTCGGACATGAAATAAAGGCTCCTCGTAAAGCACAAATAAAGGCATTCACGAAAAAAATTGACTTTCAAGATCAAATAATATTTTCGAAATAAAAAAAACTATTTGGAGCTTGGAATAACCAATTTTCGAATCTGGAGAAAAATCACAAGCATCAGGAATATCAGGAAGAAAAAAATTTCACAAAAAAAACATATTTTCATGACGACAAACAAATTGATTTTTTGTTAAAATGATATATTCGAAATTCAAAAAAAAAAAAAAAAACGATTTGAATTGAAATGGCCAGTTTTCGAGTCTGGAGAAAAATCACAAGCATCAGAAACATAATGGAGGAAGAAATTCCACGATCTCGACCTTTTCAGGCCAAAAAGAAAAGAAATTTTTATAAATAAAAATTTATTATAATTACTGCAAAAGATAACATAACCATTACACAACTGTAGGTTTTCAGGATAAATATGTGGTAGATATGTATATTGAGTTAGTTCAGAGCCCTTTTCAAACATTGCCGTTGACATTAAATGGCGGGAACATCTCTCCATTGCAGTCGAGAATTTCTGGATGAGTTACACAAAGCGTTAGCTAATGGGTAGGGGTGATTTCTCAGTTTCATGACATACTTTGTTCTGCTCCTTTCAACTTTGGGCTTAACCAATGAGATACCCAGGTCTTTATGTATGTTTACGTTACGAATGTATTACAGTACACTAGTTATTACCACAAAATTTTTTAACTGGAATCTAGGTATTTTTTTAATATTTGTTGCACGAGTCATACCCCAGAGTTGTGTCCCATACATCCATATTGGGTTTATAATTAGGTTTAGTTCAGAGTTTTAATGTAAAAGCTCAGTTGAGCCAGTTACTATTAATTTCATATGTAATATTTTGATATCTGTGCATCTTTTCCAGGTGAGCCTCCTATCTAAGTATTCGCCGAGATATGTTACATCGTTTGTTTGGAAAATATTTATGTATACCATTTTATATAATGGCAGGATATATTTGTGGGCGTAGTGTAAATATAATATGTTTACACTTTTGCTCATTGACTCCAATTCTACAGTTTACCAGCCATTCTTCGATGAAAAGTACAATAAATAGATCCCCAACGCTTTTCGTTGTTTCTGAGATAGTTATCTATATATAATATGTAAGGGTGGATGTTTATACTTTTCGGTTTATTGAAGTGTTTGCAGTGTATGTAATGTTTAATGTAGGTCCAAGAACGCTTTTTTGAGGGAGAGCGTCAGCTTTTACTGGAAGTTTTTCAGGGATAAATTCCGATGATTTATGGCAAACCATCTGTTAGACAGATATGACACAAATATATTATAGAATTGGATAGGTAAAGTTTTAAATATTGTTTAATAGACCTTTATGCCAAATCTTGTCGAACGCTTCAAAAAAACCGAATTGATATTCAGGTATCACTTTGTTACGATGGCTAAAAGAAGATAGAGCAGTAGAGTTATTGGTCTGATATAGCTTCAGTATTAAAAAATCTTCTATTTGTACTAAAAAAGTTGGCGAAAAATATTATTTAAACACTTGTTTTAGCAACTTGAAGTGAATTTTTTTTTCGAAATTTTTTTAAAATCATATATGTAGAAGAGACACTCATAAAAATTAAAAAAAAATTTTGGTTCAACTGCTTCAGCTGCATCGCCCGACCTCCATCACCGGCAACGTTTCACGGGTACAGACTGCAGCCGCTTCAGAAAACTTATCACAACCTTGGAAAATTACAAAATTTTTTTATACTAAAAATGGTTTTTTAAATATAAATAGTCCATTATTGTCTGAAAATATCGTTTACCGCAATAATTTTCTTCAAATAAATTTCTGAAAAAACGATTTTTTGCGGGTTCTAAAGGTGACTACTTAACAGATTATCGTTTTACCGAGTAACAAAGAACTTGTCCGTCAAGCGTGATAGCTTTTCGTTACAACTGTTTCTTTTGCTTCATTGCCTAAAAAGTATATTTGCTTCATTGTAAATTTAAATTAAATTTTTGACCATTTTTGAATTTGCACTTTCTTAAGGCATTTTTATTCTTTAATAAAACTGAATCAACTGTTTTGTGGAAAAAACCTAACCACACTACCCTTCCCTTGAAACTTCCGTCCTCTTTTTGCGTTGTGAAAATAAATCGAAATCGAATCGTTATCTTCTGTTAAACGACACACAATGCGATAAATCTGCTCAAAACACGCATATTCCCTATTTTATACTGTAATTTCTATATTATTAATGATATTTCCTAAAAATTTGCACATTTTATTCAAAACTTAGGGACTCGAATGATTTACAAATTATTATATTTACTCGTCCTTGCACTGGCACCCTACATCGGAAATCTAAATTTCATACACATCTTCTTAATCATGAGAAAATGTATATATTGTATTAAATATTATCCAAATGATTCAAGTTACTTTCTCATTGTACATACAAGACATAGGGTTTTCCAATAAGAAGTGTAATTTTGGAAAATTAGAGTATTTGATATAATTGATCGAATGTTTATTTCAATATAAAGCGGAAGATATTTCAGGACCGTATCCTTTTTATTATATTTTTCATTACCATATCGCTAAGTGGCTGCTATTTGCCCACAATACCTTCACGAATTCCATCTTTGAGATCTTGAATCGACGTTGGCCTATTGGCGTAGACCTTGTCTTAAACGTTGCTTCAAAGGAAGAAGTCTGGGTGGTCAATTACGACCACCTCTTCGAGGGATAACACGGTTCTGAAAGTTTTCCCTTAAAATATCGATGTTGTCGTTGCTTATGTGTCACGAAGCGCCATCTTGTTGAAAGTAAACGTTGTCAACGATTTTCAACACCATTTAATTCCGGCCATAAAAACACTAAACAACTCTCGATAGCGTAATCCATTCACCGTAACTTTTGCACCAGCCTCCTTTCGAAAAAGTAAGGTCCACTCACTTGCTTATTAACGTAGCCATCGAGGTGGAAACGGTCCTAGTCAGTCAAGATCATTTTTCAATGAAATTTTTAGAGTGAATTTTAATAATTCCAATGCATTGTTGATAGCGTTTAGTATTCCAATTTTATTACTGGCGTAGTTTTTATTTGTCAAAAAACAAAAAATTACAGCTCCAAAACGGACATCTACCGGCATAGCAGAATTCAAAATATCACCTCTTATTGCAAAACCCTTTACTATAATTTTCAATATCCGTCCCATGTGACAATTTTTCTTGGTAACATAAATATTGTATGTTAATTATTTTAATAAGAGGAAAAAGGAGGAACTCCTAGCAATATTTATACCACCTGTCCGTAATGGAAGAGCTTGAAATTTGACATTCCTAATAGATAACTTCATATAAATATTTACACAGAAAATCATCGGACTATACTCGTATTACTTCTTACAAGCGACTCTTCAGATATGGAATTTTAGGTGGAAATCGTTAAAGAAAGTTTGCATTGCACAAAATTTGATATGTTCATAAAAAGAATAGAGACTTAATCTTAGACTTAAATCTTAAAAAAAAACTGTAATTATTATTTTATCTTTATTAACAAATGCTTAACTTCAACCACAAATATGTATATTATAACGGGGTCTGATATAATTAAAAAAGCGATCAAAAATATTTATAAGGTTATTAGTTCTTGAATCTTTCCTGGCATGTCGATATCTGAATTCTTTAAAAATCATATTGGAATAGGACGATCCAATCAGGGCCCACGAAGCGAATGTGATTTTTTTCTTTTCGAACTCATAATTTGATTTAAAGAAAATATTTAGAAAATTTTAAAAAGATTTGCCAAACAGTTTTCAATTTAAGGGGTTAGGGGTAGTCAGAATTTTCAAAAAATAAATTTTTTTTTTTTGCATTTCCGTTAAGTATAATATCTTAAAAATAATCTCTGAAAATTTCAAGTTAATCCGATAATTCGTTTTTAAGTTATTCGACAAATAACAAAGAGAGCTCGGGCCTTTCAAAGCGCTCGGGAGCAGGTAGGTAGTATCTAGTGTGAAACTTTAAACGCGTTTTTCTCAAAACTATGTTTTTTGAACTGGTGACAACTGTAACTCGAAAACCGCTCAGTTGATTTTAATGAAATTTATACAACTTTTAGAATACATAATAAACTCGGGCCTTATTCAAAGTTTTTTTTTTTTTGAAAAATTTCGATTTTTTAAGACCAATTAACTGTTGATTTTTTCCCAAAAATCTAGACAAAAATTTCCTGAGGCCGGCATTTTGTTAATTTTTGAAAAAAAAAAATCCTTTGATCAGGCCCAGGATTATTTATTTATAAAACTAATTTTTTTTATCCGATTGATTTCAGATGAATCTCCAAGGACTTATGATTGTCACCGCAAGGACCTTTTTATGGAACTGGGTTAATACAGACAGCTGTAACTTCGGAAATAAATTTTTTTTTTTGAAACTTTCCTGACTTCAAGTCAAAACATTGTTTAATAATACCATATCACTACTTTTGTAAAATAAAATTATTTAATAGCAAAAAAAAAATACTGAAAATTCTCATTTTTTCGTGCCTCTGATTACGCCTAACCCCTTAACATATTTTGGTCTAAAGAGAAATATTTCCATAAAATACAAGACTTTTGCAGATTAACACAATTAGCTTTATAAGAGGACGTACTTAGGGATCTGAAGTATTTCGTTGATCTGCGATGAGTAAAAAGGGGTATGATCCAAAAAAAAAATTATAATTTTTCGAAAAAGAAATCCGATTTCTTTATAAGAAGCTTGAACGCCTACATTTTGTTTTTAATAAATAAAGCTCGCAAAATATAATTGCTTTAATATTTATGTGTCAAGTCAAAAAATGTTGACAAATCTTTATTTTCATTACAAGGCCATCGGACCCACATACAGTATAAACAAAAAATAAACAACTTCGTCAAAATAAAATTTTGCAAATGGATTTATGTATGCATATGTATAGACGTTGTAATAAAGTTTTAAGGATAATTAAAGATGTCATCGTATGTACGGCGGTGGCAATAGCCGAGTGATTAGCAGTGCGTACTATCATGTGGAAATGAGGGTTTGAGTTCGATAATAAAAAATTGTATAAATATAATTGAAATAAAAAAAATTAAGTTAAGGGAATTTCAAGCCCTTCTAGTATATTTCTAACATGAAATAAAAGCTCCGCATACAAAATACATTAGCAGTTCAGAATTTGTTGGAAAGACAACAAGACGTACAGCACAAATTGAAGGATGACTCTAGCTGAGCTCACCTTCGATTACAAAGTGCCAATTATATTATTCTATATTATATTATTATGTTATATTAAGTATAGTAAAAAGAAATCCATTATTTTTGCTTGAAATTGAAGACTTTAATTAATTAATAGTTCCAAACGGTGTTTTGTCCATCTTTGACGCAAGCTCAAACAAAACTGAATCAACCAATCACAAAACTACCAGGAAAGTTTTTTTTTAGTACAAAATGTCATCTTTCTAACGGCATTTAGCGGAACCCGATAGGACTTCTACAACGCAAAATACAGATAGATAAATACCGCCACCTATTGAAAAATAATGGATTTCTTTTTACTACACCTAATATATAATCTATTAATGGTAATATAGCAACAAACAGCGATTTTTACGATTATTTTGTCTAAAACTAAGTTATGTTATAAATAAATAACAAGAAAATACATAATAAATCTTACGAGAATCCGTAGCAGAAAACAAGCAGAACAAAAACAATTTTTTCCACTAAGGATTGGCTGTTATGGTATGGTTATGGCACCTCTAATTTAACCTTTCATAATTTAGCTAGGTATGGATGTGCATATGAAAAAAAGCAAATTTTTATACAATAATATATATATTTTTTTTTTGGTAAGAAAATAAATCGTGGACACAGGATTAGAGATTTTATTAAAACTAACGTGAAAACTTTACAAAGATGTGCCAAGCCTAGACATAAATTTTCTATTTAGGAGGTTAGAGTAGGTCATAGACATCCCAAAAATATAAGCCGTTCCCCGAGGTAACTTATAGTTTCCCCGTAATTTATTGTTAAAGCTCCAAGATTGTCCCATCGAAGTTCTCAAATAAAATATAAGCTCACGAAACCAATACCTAATAGTTTTTATAGCGATTTTATTTAATTAATTTTATTAAAATATTAATATTTTTCATCATACATACAATGTATTTATAAAACTGAAACTTGTTATAAGATTATAAATTAATTCCTGCTTCGAATGCAAGTAAACCAAATGTGCAAACGCGTTGTTTATATGCAAAACTTGTAAAAAATAATAATATTTTGGTAAAATTAATTAAATAAAATCGGTATAATTATTGAAAATATCACTTATGCTGGGTACCTATGTACATACATATGTCAATAAAAAGCATATATGTACCTACAACAACAAAAAAGTAAAGTGAATTCAATAAAGCTAAAAACAGCAGAAAAACAAAAAAATTCAATATGTGTGTATGCGCAAAAGCAATGTATGACAAACAAAATGTTTAGACATTCCTCAACTGCGGGAGAGTCTCCCTTTGCTATGTAAGTACCTACTACAGCTTTCATCTGCACTTATTAATTCGCTTTGCAAGAAGTACAATTTTCAAATCGCTTACTTAAAAATCTATTCTTACTTAAAATTAGTTATTTCGAGCCACATGCAATGGGAATAAAAAGAGTTGGCACGTGTTTTACGCTTTTGAGCATATGTATATGTATAAAAGTGCGAGGGTTGGAGCAGGGAGTCTGATGACGTTGAGTGGTGTATTATAAGGTAAAAGTAGTACTCAGAGAGCCACTCTCTATAATTACAATACAACTCTATGTGTGTTCTCACTCTCTTTTTTTCTCTCTCTCTCTTTTTCTTTTACTCTCTAACATATACGTGATAGTATGCTTGTGGCAGTGATTATTAGTCGGTGGCAATGGGGCTGCTGCCGCTCCTTGCTGTTTTTTTGTTGTTATTGCTGCTACTACATTGGTGTTTGGCAACGCCCCTTTAAATACAGTTATTTCATTGGGCTACAACCACAAAATTTATTTCAATCCCCATTTTTTGTTCCATATTACTCATTTATGATTTATTTAGTTGTATTTTTTATGTGATGCACACATAATGAGTATTTAGGTGATTTTTATAAATATAATATGTACATATGTATGTATGTTGTTGCTTTTATTATACCTATGAATGTATTTAGATGCATATGAGTTTTAGGTACTTACATATGTAGGTACATATGGATGTGTGTAGTATATGATATCTATAAGTATGTATGCTAAAGTTGTACATATGTACATACATAGATGTGTTGGTTGTATACAGCTTATGATTTTGGGTTAAGTTGAAGAGATTACTTTTCAATTACTATATAAGAATTTTCCCTACTTACCTACATACATACATACTTACATGCGAATGGATATGTAGAAACATAAATATCCATTCAATGCTTTTAAAAATAATTTCATATAAATGCACATATACATATACTTACTTATAATAAAAGTTTCATTAGCGGATAGCGATGGTCACCAATGGTACGTACCTACATACCTACATATGTACATACATATACAGCGAAAAGTAGTATTATAATTTTTGCTAAGTTTTCTTTGAATGCTTAACACTTTTCACTTCTGTGAAAAAAAAAACATATAAAGCATACCTACCTACATACATATATATGTAAATATGTAAATAGCATAAAAATACATTTATATGTCTGTACATATGTTTGTATGCTTTTTGTGTACTTGAAAAATATTTTATATGAATGTAAACAAATTTTCTTAAAAGAGAAAAAGTAAAAAAAAATAAAGAAAAAACTATTTATATTCAAGAATGTGCACTCTTACTCGAGCAAACTCTTAAATTATTAGTAGCTTTGCATGTGTATATGTATGTACATACATATAAGGAAATAAGGCTCTGTTTATAGAGGTTATAATTATCTGCCTTAGATTTTACTGCAGTTCACCTTTTGATATTTTTAAATTATATTTTAAAAAATAATAATATTTATATTTTTATATAAAATTTTTATTAGAAAAAAAAACAATTGTTTGAGTAAGCATGTATGTACATGATACAATAATTAAAGGTAATTTCATTCTCTCCTCGCAGCCGACTTCATAAATATCTGACATTAAACGTGTTTCGTCTTCTTCTCTTTCTCTTAAAAAAAAAAAACAACTAACACTTTTAAATAAAATATTTTATGGAGAATTTAGTATTATATTTCAGAAAATCTTGTTTTATATTTTGCGACCTCTGTTAGTGGTCCTTCATAAGCATTGTATTACAAGGGAAAAAGAAGAGCCAAAATTTAAATTGATTCCATAGAAAAACATATGGATGTATGTATGGATATAGGGAATTAATGATTTCAATTTTTTTTTAGTTTCTTAGAAAAACGGTTCGAAACTAATTTTTCCATAGTAAAATATTTGATGTAAACATGGTAAAAAATTTGAATCTTTTTGTTTAGTAAATTCCCTATAAGCAATTACGTGAAAATGCGTAAATTACAAACATTTGTTTTTATTAAGGCCATGTATAGACATATGTATGTATGAATACTCAGAAGCGTGTTTCGCATAGCAACTCTTTGTGTTCATAATTGCTCACAGTGAAATTCTAGAGTATTTTATACTGCATGAAAAAGGGAATTTCAATCCTTTATTTGAAGATATAAAACATTTACATAATTTAAAAAAAAGGAGAGGCAAGGGTTACATACCATACATATATATGTAAGTATATATATATATATACAGTTGCGAGCAATAGAATAGTAGTGAACAGTGAGCTGGTGTAAAAAAGTAATTTTCGCGTTAATAGTTTTATTTGTACAGTACAAAAAATAAGTTTCCGGATATTTTATTTGTTATTCAATGAAAACAAAGAAAAAATATGACTGTGTATCTTTTAGTGGGCTACGAGAAGCACTGCAGTGAAGAAAAACCGAAATGGATCCAGTCTCTAATTAACACAGGGAAGACCTAAAAAAAAGTCGAAAAACTTGTCGGGTGTTCAGCCACAATGATACGTAATGCTTTTACTTACAAAAAAAAAAAGATGAGAAAAGGTGTGCAAGACGGATTTTTTCAGAGTTTTGAGCGAAAAGTGATAAGACGTGCTAGGACACGACCGACAACGTCGGCTGTGGAGAATAGGAGCGAATTAATCCTGCCCTGCGGTGTTCATACAGTAAAAATACTTCTGTGTAAACATAAGTTATATGCCCGAAGTCCTCGAAAAGTACCGCTTTAAAAAAAAAAAATCCTGTACCACGATGTCTGAAATATGCCAAAGAACACATTAATTGGCCGATTGAGAAATGGCGTAACGTTTTGTGGACCGACGAGTCAAAAATAGTTCTATATGGTGGTAAAGGGTCCCGTCAGTACATAAGACGCCCACCTAATACTGAGTACGACCAAATTCACAGTGAAACATGGCGGTTCGAGTATTATGGTTTGGTCACGTATACGTTGCGATAATGAAAAATATTATGCTACCATTTGCCGAAGAAAACATGCCGCTGAAATGGATATTCCTGCAGAATAATGACTCGAAACACACCAGTAGGGTGGCAAAGGAGTGGTTTCGAGTAAATGGAATTGAAGCCATGGATTGGCCAGATCAATCCCCTGAACTTAATCCCATTGAAAACCTTTAGACAGACGTTAAGAAAGCCGTATGGAGTGCTAAACCGAATAACAACAACGAACTCTGAACCGTAGTGTAGGAAGCATGGCAGAGCATACCCTTGAAAAGATGCGAGAGTCTTGTAGATTATATGAAAAGACGTTGTATTGCTGTTATAAAAAATCATGGCTACCAAGTACTAAGTTTATGCATAGAAGAAATTTCAAAAAATC
Source organism: Ceratitis rosa (assembly GCA_037013455.1). Classification (NCBI taxonomy): domain Eukaryota; kingdom Metazoa; phylum Arthropoda; class Insecta; order Diptera; family Tephritidae; genus Ceratitis; species Ceratitis rosa. The sequence continues at coordinate 11,752,410 of JAWMAG010000003.1, forward strand.
CTTCATTGCTCCTTTAAAATTTTTTTTATGACTTTTACTGCTATTTTACTGCTCACTACAATTTTCCCATAAACGATTCTTTGTTAATAAACATATCGTCGACATATATAAATCAAAATATTTTTGTTAATAAATATAGCTTCGAAAATATGCTCCACTTTTGCATTTCAATAGATGTTAAAATTGTTTGGAATTTTGCATAACTCGAAGATATATAAAATTCTACTACCCACTACTATTTCACTGCTCGCAGCTGTACATACATACATACATACATACATAAAAAACTAAAAAAAAATAAAATTATATTTTATTTTAATAAATATTAAAAATAAAAGATGTGTACGTAGGTTGGTAGGTAGGTACCCAGTATGCGTTTAAATAATTTAACTGCTCAATACAAATTTTATATTTATACACATACACAGTTACATACATATGTACATATAATAGGTAATTGATTTGACACACTGCCTGGCCTGTATTTGTAAAGTAACAAAAATCTTACAGGTTGATAAAAAGTATTTAGCTTTAGTTAATCAGACGAAGAAAATTAGCGGCTTTAATGCCCGAAGGCAAGAAAGAGACATTCAGAAAATGGAAGTGTCTATATAGCCACCAGCAGTAAATTATTAGTTTACGCATTTCGGTTATACTGCTTGCCACCTACCAAATACATACCTAAATACATTTTACATACATACATACATATCTACATAATAGTCCTGGCATTATGTTGCTTATTCTATTGCTATCTCGCTCACACGCATACTTATTTATACATATATATATAGTGTACACGCAACGCATATAACACACTCTCTACCCCACCCTCTAATACAACACTTCGTGTAGTCGCACAACATCTTGAACTATCGAACTGTTCGACATTGAGTTCATCACTCAAATATATAAATATATACAAAAATTCATACAAATAAACATAACGAAATATACACTCAATTATGGTGCATGAAGCAACCACCAAAAATACCAAACAACAACTACCTACAAACTGAGGAACTACCACCAATTCCGTATACTCACACATCAAACCGCGCGTACACACTCACTCATTTGTTAAAGCAAGACCTCTTCGTACACACCTCTTGTAGTTGCTGGCCAGAGTCGTCTTTGGATTTTCGTTCGACATTCGTTCGGTCGGCGTTTGGCAGTGTTTGGACTCTCTCGTTGCGTTTTGGAATTCAGTCGGCAACGATAATTACGGTTGGTTATATCTCCATGAAATACAGTGCTTAGCTGGTATAGCAAACAAACAGACAAACACTCTGTTCCAACACCACTAGACTAGCAATTATTTTAGTCAACGCGTTTGCGGCGCAATTTACGGAACGCCGTCATCGTGATCGTCATTATTATTTTGTACGGGCGTCCATGGTAGCCGATAACCATGTCCACAGCTAACGTCATCATCTTGCACCGATTTCGTTTGTTTTTTTGTGATTTTTTTTTTTTTTGCAAAATTACGAATTAAAGTAAATTGCATCAACAACAACAACAACAATAAGAAGAATAATAAATAAAATAAGAATTTGTGAACATTTTGGGCAGTGAACAATTTTATAACCAGCGAGCAAAGCCGACGTAGAAGTGTAATTTGAACAAAAATTGTAATTAAATTTTAAAAATATTGATTAGTGCGTGTGCGAACAATTTAAAAGAAATTATAAATATGACAAATGAATTTTAAATAAAAGAAACAAGAACAAGAGCAAGTGAAAAAATAATAATATACATAATTTTTGGTGTTCGGACTTTGAAAGTGAAAGCAAATTAATACCAAATAAAAAATACTAAAAAAGGATTTGATATTGTTACCAACGGCAGTCTTAGTGCAAAAGAACGCTTAATTATATACTGCACCCACGGCAAGCGACTAAAGCTATAATCACAGTGTGCGATAGCAAGTGTAAAGTGTGCCATAATGAAGTAGGAAGAGCGTGTAGAGGAAAATAAAATAAAAAGCGACATATTACAAGCGAAAATAAGAAAAATAAAATTTATATAAAATTTTTATAAATCTGCACAAAGTGAAATATAAAATAAAAACTGCAAAAAAAAAAAACAAAAAAAGTATTAAACACAATAATTAAATAAATATAACAAGAGTGTTAACAGAAGCTGCATCCATACATAATTTGGACACTTGTGCGTACATTAATATCTAATAGAGACGCATAGTGTTTCTATCAAAACGTACATAGTAGTTAGCTCCGTGAGCTATTAAGGAAAATGATTGACGCCGCTTGCAATTATTTGAATCCCTATGCAACAGCTTCACTTGCTGCTGCTGCCGCAAGTATGTCGCCAGTCAATATAAACAATCAATATAACCAGTCACAGCAACAGACACCGACTGTTACTTCATTCACCGCTGCCGCAGCAGCCACTACAACCAATCCAATGCCAGCAGAATATTCCCCTTTGTCCAACCATTCGGGCACAAACGGCAATACACACCTAAATGGCTTCGGTAGATGCACAAACGATTTTGTCCCTATTTATGTACAGAAATCACCAAACACAGCATCACAAGTAGCAGGTGGTGCTATTGGAATGAAGATGGAAATGCAATATCCGTCACAGGCGTCCTCAACCGGTACTGCTTCGCCGGTATCGAGTCTACAGTCGGGAATTTCATCGGCGTCCGCCTCACCAAGGAGCATATATCCATCTCCCGCCCAATCCATTTCCTCGAGCCCACCTGCAATGGCAACATCATCATCAGTATCGCCACTTTCCGGCTCGCCAAACTCTATTCACGCTGTGGCTGCCCATGCTAGCGCAGCTGCAGCTGCGGCAGCCGCTGCAACCACACATGAGTTGGGTGCGGCTGCAGCAGCAAGTGCAGCATATTCCTGGAGCACCTATTCAGCTGCAGCAGCGCTGCCTACACGGTAAGTTTAATTTTATGTTATTTTTTTTTCTGCAATATTTATTAAGTTAGTTGGGGGTTGGTGGAGATGTATTGCTTACCAGGCCAGCAAAGTGCCATTTGTGCATTTCCTTCATTTCCGTTAAATCCGCTTTTCAATTACATTTATATTTTATTTTTTTTTCATTGCAGCGCACAATTTCCATACGCTCAATATGCACCGGAATACTATAATAACAGCGCCTGGTTTTCACAAGAGCGTATATATCAACCTTGGTCGGGCCAGGCGTATCCAGCTTTTAATTTCGATGAAATAGCCTTCCAGTCACAGTTGCAGCGCCGCACAGCGCGATGCACATGCCCCAATTGCACTAATGAAATGGCCGGCTTGCCACCCATCGTAGGACCAGACGAACGTGGTCGCAAACAACATATTTGTCATATACCTGGCTGTGAACGGCTATATGGAAAAGCATCGCATTTGAAGACACACTTGCGTTGGCACACCGGGGAAAGACCGTTCTTGTGCTTAACTTGTCGCAAGCGTTTTTCTCGTTCGGATGAATTGCAACGACACGGACGGACTCACACCAATTACCGACCATATGCTTGCCCAATATGTTCGAAGAAATTCTCACGCAGCGATCATTTAAGCAAGCATAAAAAAACACATTTCAAAGAGAAAAAAACCAAGAAAGAACTTGCCGCCGAGGCAAAGCAGCAAAATGCTTCTCCCGCTAAGGCCGAGAAACCAGCACAGAGTCAGCAAGAGAAAATAGCTGAAGCAAAAGCTGGCAGCTCAAACAGTTCAAAGTCTTCACAGAACAGACATGCCAGTGGTCAACCGGCGCAAAAGATTGTTGTCAATGGAAATAATGGTGTATCGAAATCGCCTGACCCAGCCACTGTAACTTCGGTCCTGCGCTCTCTGCCAATGTCACCAACAAATCATCAAACGTTGAAGTCGGAGCAGGCAGAAGCAATGAATACCTATAATACATACTCAAATTTTGCTTTCCAGCATTCGCATCATCTAACTGGTTCTGGCGTGTACGCAAGTAGTTTTCAGCAACATATTGCACAACAGCATGAGCAACAACCAGGCATATCTGCTTCCTACGTATCGTCCGCTTCACCTAGAAACAGCGGCCCCGCTGTTGATTTGTGGAATAACCATTTTACTTATCAGCAACACCAGCAGCAGCAACAACAGCAACAGCAACGTCAACAGCAAGAACAACAAATAAATCGCAGTGCCATAACTCGGGATCAGCCAATGCTTTCGAGTCCTGTAACTAACAGTACCAACAATGAAACTACCTCAACAACAGTTACATCTAACCTTCAACCACAACAACAACAACAACAGCAGCAGCAGCAACAGCAACAGGGAATGCAGACCAATTTATCAACTACACCAACGAGTAGCCAACATTATGCCACACTTGCCATGCAAAGTGAATCACAATTGGCCGCCGAATATGGTCTTATCATGGGTTCACCTGGCAACTCCAATAGCTCACCCTCACCAGTAAATCAGCAGCCTCAACATGCTACATCAGCTCACACCTACCCTGGCCTCCTGCAAATGCAAATGAAATCAGAATATGCTGGCTATGCGGATTTCAGCGCCAGTTCGAATTACGCCAGCGCTGGCGCATTCCATCACCATGCGTCCAGTCCTTGGGCTACTGCAGCCGCATACCAACACTCACACGCCACTGTTTGAAGAGTGCGATAGTCAATTTTAGTTGTATGTAGTTTCCATAAACAGTTGAAGCTTGGAGCTGGAGCTGGATCTTATTTACAATATTTAAACCAATTTTTCGTTTCTGAATTCAGCGGAAATTATATGTACAACAACATAGAGATTTACAAGATTTAGTCGTCATTGTGTGTTGTGTTTGTTCGGCCGAGTGCTGAGCCGAGTGGACACTTCCATTATATGTATACGAGTACACTACTTATGGACGCGCGCCACAAATTGGGCAGAAGCGCTATTCTGAAGCGCCAATTACATATTACAATAGAAATAGTGTTTGTTTCTTTGTTGCTTAAGTTTAATTTGATCAATGGTTTATACCACTGATTTTCAGCCCCGTAATAATACGTTCACAGTAAAGGACTTGTAGGTATTGACTTTGAAAGAACTGTTAACTGTTTCCATTGCCAAGCACATGGCTTCCGTTATCCGTTTATCACTATTGTTTCCTGTCATGTGTAATTTTTTGTTTAATTTAAATATGTGTCAAGTGATTAATAATTTTTTATAGAGAATTTTGAAAAAAAAAAAAATGAAATAGTTCATGTTATGCGAAAGGAGTTAGCTTCAGAGCTGTCAGTCATATTAATGATTGGGAGATAAATCCGTTTTTGATTTTTTCCTCATTAATTTATTATTAAAAAATTTATAAATATCAAAAATTAATAAAGTTTCCAAATATTCACAAATAGCAAATACATATTTTCTGTCGCCTTGGTGTTGTCCATGGATTTGATGGTATTAGCAAATTAGGGGTTCAAACGCCATTGAGTCTAGTGAAAAATAAGTTTTGTAGTGAAAGAATGGTCACCAATCATTTAATATTTTATGATATTGCAGAAACCCTCTACCTATTTTAGTATCATCGAAATAAACCCAGAAGAGCTGGCATTAAATTGATAACATTGTTGTAAATATGTAAATAAAAGAGTATTATGAATTACAGTGAGATGCATAAATGTGTGTCGTAAACTTATATGTACCTATGTATTAGAAAATTAAAATAAGCAAGATCATGTTATGTTCATTCATTCCAGATGTTTTCCAGATGATAAATAAAGCAAATCAAACCATAAATTTTGTTTTCTTTTTATTTTTAAGGATAATTAAAGCGGGCGTATACATGGTACATTTACATATTTTCTTCTTCTTCTCACAATACCGCGCCAGTGGTTCTTGTTTTCCCTGCAAGTGAGAGGTGGTCCTTTTCTTCCTCACTGATATCAATATTATTGGCTTATGGCAGCTATTGTACTTCTCCTTCTTCACTGCTTACGTGATTATAGCCAAATCAACAATATCGTGCCATTTATCTCTTCTTTTCTCTCTCTGTTTGGTAACGGTTGGAAATACCAGCTGAAACCCGGTCGCTCTTCGCCTGATCTTTCTAACGGAATGGAGGTCTTCCTCTTCCTGTGATTTAATCGGCGGGTACTGCGGTTTCGAATGCTTTCAAAGCTGGAGTGATTTCATTCATTCCGAAAACAGGATCTAGCCAGCACAGCCACTGGCTTTTCATTCACTGATCTATATCAATCGTACAGTTCATCTTTCCATCATCTGTGGTATTCGCCGTAGCCAATGCGCAAAGGACTATCAGCTCCTCGCAAAACTTTTTTCTAGAAGTCTTCCAGGGTCGCCTCATGGGTTGTCGACATTGTCCACACTGCTTCTGTGGAGTTTGGTTTTGGTTCGTCAAGAGACGGCTTTACTTTTCAATTATCTACTTAGGCTGACATTATTCTTGGTGTTAATACTGGTACCAAGATAGACGAAGTTATCTACGACCTCGTAGTTATGATTGTCAACAGTGGCGTGGAAGCTGAATCGCCAATGTGATGACTGTTTATTTGATGACAGGAGTATCTCGTCTGACGTGGGAGCTGAATCGCCAATGTGATGACTGTTTATTTGATGACAGGAGATATTTCTTCTTGTTCTTGTTTTTTACCAGACCCATACGTTTCGTTTCTTTGTCAAGCTTGGAGAAGGCAGAATTAGCGGCGCGGTCGCTTAGGTCTATATTGTCCATGTCATCGGCATACGGGAGCAATTTACACTCTTGTAAAATATTGTAACTCGTCTTATAGGCCTCCTAATTGTCTGCTGTAATTACACAAGAGCGAATAACTCTGAAACTTCGTTTGGTATCGAGCTGCTCGGTCTTTTTAAACGTTTGACGCATAGTGAATATCTGGTCAATGGTGAGTGGTGGAAAACATTGATATCATTCGATCTCTCACACATTACGCTATACTATAAGACCTTGTATTTAATAAGCTCTGGATAGCCGGTTTTAGAATGCCTCCTCGGTTCATACAAGAGCAGGCTCCGGCATTTACACCTTCTAACATTCCTGGCAGTTTCAACCCACTTGGGGATGCTTCCTCATCGCTGCTGAAAGAAAAAAATCATCTTTAACCACATCGTTCGTATCTTCCGTGGGGGAGTGGGTGCAAACGAATCATACCTAAGTTATAAAACTTCGTTTTGATGGCCAGCACCAAATTTGTGCTCCTTTATATGTCCGCTTTAATTTTTATTTGGCCATCAATCAGATGGGCAGTGGCATCTTCTCTCGTCAAAAGAAACAGAATTTTTTATGTGGTGGACGCAAACAATACTAACAGAGGTGTTCACCTTCTCCATTTAGCTTTACTTCAAACTCCTTCTCCAATCTATGGTATGCGTCTCGATGTTTTTCCAACAAATGGAGGAAGCTACAGTTTATTCTTCGAGGACATTTCCTGGCGAGAGAAGGCCGTATTTAGAAAAATCAATTTTCTTTTATTTTGGATGTTGGATGAACTTACCAACATACCTATGTATGTTCGTTCCTTCGAGCAATTCAAGTCCAGCATAGGTAAAAAAGACAACCATCGGCACCCAATCATTATCTTCAACAAATTAAGGTTTTGACTTCTATACTTAGAGTTTCCACGCAAAAACACGCTTAAGGCTCCAAATGGTATGGCAGAAGTATTTCATTCCGAAGCTCAAACCTTCGATCATTTTCAATTGCAAAACCGTGCACCTTACGCAAGCAACAAACGTGCTCCCAACCCATAGCCGATCTACCCACTGGTCGTTGCACAATGATATTAAGATCTACAACGCTAGTCAAGGGGTATGTTGCCGTTTTTGTCTGCTTCGCGGCGAAGGCAGTACACCTTAAATCTGCTATGATCTCACCACTGAGGCATTTAGAACAGCATTTGCCCGCTTCCTGGGCAGGTGAGGATACATTTCTAAGATAATGAGCGCCAATTGGAAAGCGTTCATCGCGGCAAAGAGACATCTGAGCGCAAATTCGTTGAATTGAAAACTTGCTTCTAATGAAGCAACTTGCCTTTCCGGCAGTTGTTGGATCAATTTATGGAGAGAGTTCGACAAACCGTGGTTCATTAAGGGACAAAATAACTCCGTTTAGGATAAGTGGTATGCAAACCATCCAGAGAACGTTCAAGATTTGAAAGGTCAAACTATCAAAAATACATACATACATACACGTACATACATATGTATATACATACATACAGTGATGAACTCAAGTATTGGCATAGCAAGATAGTTCAACTTTAACACCTTTTTTTACCACTTATGAAAATATTTTTAATTCCGAAAAAAATGCTTGACAGAGGGACACATTTTCAACTATTTTCCCTTCAATTGATTTTATTATCTTCTATGTTAAATTAATACTATTATTAATTATAAATGAAAGAAGTACTAATTTTCACTAAAAAAAAGTATTGGCACACTTCATAAAAACACAAAAAAATTATAATAAAATGGTAAAAATTAACGAAATTAATATTTTGTAGCCAAGCCTTTATGTGTGATGACAGCTTCCAAACGTTTTTGCATCGATGAGACCAACTTTTGTGTGGTTTCTGCCCCAATATTCTGCCATTCCTCCACCAGTGCCAGCTTCAACTCTTCTTTTGTTAATTAAACGCGCTTTTTAACGCGCTTTTTAGCGCGCCTCCTTAGCTCTTTCCACAAATGTTCCATTGGACTTAGATCAGGCGATTGGGGCGGATGCGGCAGTGTATGTATAATGTGGTGTGCGATCCACATACGCACATCAAGAGCGGTATGCTTCGGATCATTGTCGGCTGAAATGTAAATTACTCTGGCAATTTAAGGTTTTCAGCATTTTTTTTTGACATTCCTCTTAAGAATTTCCATCTAGTATTTTTTGTTCATAATGCCATCAATGAATTCCAGCTCGACCACACTTGCAGCCCCAATCAATAACTCCTCCACCATCATGTTTTATAGTCGCAGAAAGGTTCTCTTTTTTGGTTCACTTCTGAAATTAGGGGTTGGCGTCTAGCTACACGAGAATGAAAGTTAGCTTCATGCAATGCTCTCCGGACCGTTATCGGATGAATATCCTTTCCGAACTCTTCCATAACTTCCGCTGCGATTTGTGTGGAAGATAATCTTGGGTTTCTTTTTTACCTTTCTTACTATTTGGCAGCGTTCGCGGTGATTTAAAGCCTTAGGCCTGCCTGTGGGTATTGTAAAGATGAAACTCGCTCAAATCGTTTCACAATGCTTCTTATGGTGTAGCGACTTCTTGTCCATCATTTCACCAATTTCCGCATATGATTTGCCCTGTTTATGCAAAAATAAAATTATTTTCCGCTGAGATACGTTAGCTTCACGTTTATTGCCACTCATTTTTCTGAAAATTACACAAAGTCCACTATACTTAAAGGCACGATAGTGTTTACGGTTTGATTTTTGAAAAAAAGACGATATTGCTTATGTAGACATAACGAGACTTTTGAAAAAAGTTGCTAGATCAAAAAACAAAAAAAATGTTTTCATAAGTGGTAGAGGCATTTCCATATAGGCAAATTCATTGACAAAACTTCATTCGACTTTTTAAAAACAATTTTCAAGTTTTAAAATATTGTTTCTTGGCACATACGTTATGTAAAGGGTTTTCCAATAAGAGGTGTTATTTTGAATAGCCAGCTTGTCCGGTAGATGTGACTTTGGAAGCTGTTTTCTTACATTTGACGCTTCAATAACGCATTGAAATTATTAAAATTCACTATAAAAATTATGAAATCCTGACAGAGATGGATCGTAGAACTAAAACATTTTTCGGTCGTTGTAAAGCACCTTGTCGGACCGCAATACAGAAATTAGTGGAAAAAATGTAGCTGTTGGAGCAAGTTAGTGATGTGAAAAAGTAAAGCACGTGTACGTCGCCCAAGAACAACTGAGAATATTACTGCTGTTGTCGCCGTTCTTTGAAATTGGGAATTCCGCAAACTTCATTCCACGGTATTTCGCATGGAGACTTGGGTCTTAAGCCTTATAAAGTTCAGTTAACACAAGAACTTAAGCTGGCCGAGCATTAAAAACGTTGTGTCTTTGCTGATTGGGTCTTTGAAATGAATGAAAATTATCCGGAATTTCATTGAAAAAACTCCTTGACTGATGAGGCCCATTTCCACCTAGATGGGTCTCAGAAAAGCCTAGATCCATCCCCAACGTATAACTGTTTGGTGCAGTTTATGATCCGGCGGGGTCGTTAGACCTTACTTTTTTTTAAATGAGGCTAGAGGAACAGTTACAGTGAATGGATTGCGCTATCGACAGATGATTAATGACTTTTTATGACCGAAAGTGGATGGTAATGATCTGGACAACGTTTATTTTCAACAATACAGCGCTCCGTGACACACAAGCAACGACAACATCGATTTTTTTAAGAGAAAACTTTCTGGAACGTGTTATTCCTCGAAGATATGATCGCAATTGGCCACCGAGATCTTGTGATTTAACACCTTGTGCCTCTTTCCTTTGGAACCACGTGAAATATGGTATAAGATCTACGCCAACAGGCGATTCAAGACCTCAAAAATGGAATTTCCGAAGATATTTAGTTCATACAGCAGCCACTTTGCGATTTGGTGAAGGAAAATTTCATAAAAAGGATACGGTGCTGTAAGCGTAGTCGTGGCGGGCATTTGACTGATATTGTTTTCCATTATTAATGGCATATTTTCCTCTTTACATTGAAATAAACATTCGATCATTTATCCCAAAAAATGCCATTTTTCTTTGAATATCAAAATAGCGCCTCTTTGTTGGAAAAGTTAAATTATTTAATTAATGTGTAAACAAAAATTTGAAATGTTTTAAGTCTAAATAAAATATTCCAACAAAACGATAGATATGCTTAATTACAAATAGCCAATAGACATATTAGTTGTATATGCACATGTAATTTTAAAGTACCGGCGCCACACCTGTCAATTTAGGATAAAACTGTTTAATGCACATACACGTACATATTCGACACGCTTCGTGAAGCCTACCGCCACCAGCGCTATTGGCAATGTGTATGTGTGTGCGCGGAGAATAAGAAAAAACATATTGTGTAAAATTAATTAATTTTAAATCAAAATAAAGAAATTTTAATTAAATCGATGAGACATCTTACGTGCTAACGGCTGTAGATTATAGATTATATTTTTGCTAAGTCTTTTACATAAGTATGTATAAGCACATTGCTGTACATATGTACATACGTATATATAGATTTAGGTAAGCTATGTGTCTATGCAGTGAGGCGCAACGATACTGATTTATGTACAGGGCGGCTATAATAAACTGCATCAATCAATTTTCGAGTTGAATGAGCGATGCAATCGATCTCGCACCTCTTCAACACACACATATACATATGTACATTTGTGCAATATGCCTTAATAATTCAAACTGCTGCGCACTACACGTAACTTAACATACAACTCACGCTCCAAATCACGCCAATACCGAGCTGATTTGAGCTTTACTTGCTTGAGGTGAGCTGAGTTGGAGCTGAAGCTGGTGCTGGTTGGGTTCACCTCATAGCCTTAAAGTATTTTATTACATTTTTAAGACAACGTAGGCGTGTACCACCATACAAAGCCCACAATTAAATATTTAGGTAAGGTAAAAGCGTTAAGCTTATCGCTTGTGACCAAGACTTATTGCTGTTATATGTATGCACGAGTATGTAGTGTGCCTGCTGTTGTTGCCTTTAGATATTACTGGTGTTGGGGAACTAGCTGTGGTGGCACTAACGCTATTTTCCTTAAATATTCTATTAAGTGAAACATACATACTCAAATGCCATAAAGCGTACACAGAGTCACACGCTATCTCAGATGCATATATTGTAGGTACATTTTCGGCGCATCCTAAAATCATGCAATGTGGCATCAGAGAGAGAGAGCAGAAGATTCATTTGATGTGCGGTGTTGACAGTTGACTGGTCGGTGGCCCATTTGCGCCCGGTGCGATCACGGCATGTGGGTCTTCGAAAGTAAAACATCATTTTTTGTGAAAGCAATAACAGCTGCGGAGGGGGCAGCAAGCAGACCACTTCTCGCGTACATACATACATATGCCGATTTTATATAAGTAAGCGCTGCTATGAGTACATACACGTACATACACGAGTATATGCTTTAAATTGTGTTCAACTATTGGCTGGCGCATACTTTTGGCTTTCCTTACGTTTTTCGGCTTTGGTGCCAATTGAGGCCTGTGGCTACATACACACATACATACATACATATGAAGCATTTGATTGATTTATAACCGAAGCGTGTTGGTTGTTTAGATGCTTGCCTCATTGGCGTTGACTTATGGCTGCTTTGTTTTTTTATTTATTTATTTATTTTTTATTAATTCATTTACATTATTTATGTACATACATACAAAATATATGTGTATAAGTTATTTAAAAAAACATATTTAGGACGCATTCACACCGAATTAAAGTGCTGGTTGGTAATATTGGTATTGTTGTTGTTAAGTCCACACACTTTTTAAATTGAAGCTGCTCATGCATTCGCTGTTTCAATGCTGCGTTAATACTTGAAGGATACATTTATAGAAGGTGTGTGTGTGTGCGTTATATATGTATGTACATATGTACATGTATGTAAGTACCTGTAATGCATCTGCCCATTGGCTTATTGGCACGCAGAACATTTGTTAGCTTCATTTAATGATGATAAATGATGTTATTATGATTTGTTAATTTTTTTCTGTTTTATTTTTTTTTTCTTCTGCTGTTTCAGTGTACCATATGATGTTGTTTGTGACGGGTTACATAAATAAATACTGTACGCATGTTCGAGCATTATTTGCTTTTGTTTTTATTCACAAAAAATGTTGTTATGATACGCACCAGCCCAGCGTATGAAACAGGGTTTGATTATCTTTACTATTGAAGGAAAATGAGTTAATGCATTTTATACGAATTAAGAGTGAAAATTTTTCAATAATTAGGCTGTGGTTTTATTTGTATTTTTTTTTCAAATATTTATGTTTGATTTTATGTATTGTAAACGTGTATGTATGTATATACTCATTTAATATTGTAAAATATTAATAATAAAGCATTAATCTTGAGTCGTGGGAACACCGTATAAAGCAATTTATTACTTGATGCTTAAAAAAAAAAAAAAAAAATTAAAAATGTGTTCGTTTAATAAATATTTCTTTTACATATTTATGGTATAGCGTTTCATGCTGTAGATAATGATTATATACATACACAGTAGAGCTCTAGATAACCGGTTATCTAGCAGTGCGAGCAGCACAGTTTATACCTCTTGCTAAATATAACAATTTTGGTTTTTCCTGGATTAACATCCAGCCCGTTGTCCTTGTACCGATTCCCAACTATATATAGAGCATTTTAGAGCAGATCACTAAAAGTTTGTAGGGGTTTGTCTGTCGCTGTTAGGGCAGCATGTGATGTTCAATTTTCTATTCAGCGTATTTACTGTTAGATACCACCGCAGTGGCGATAAACTCCTCCTCGAGGCGAGCTTCTTGTTAAATGCATGGTTATACTGACGCTGCTCATCTATGCGGAGATGACGATTTTTCTTAGATGAGACGACACAAGTTTCACTATGGGCTGTTGAAAACCCATTTTATGAAGAGCCTCTATTTCGAATTTCGACTGGCTGGGGGTAGATTTAAACGTGGATAGCTGTCGAGCAGCTTTTCAAAGTTTTTTAAGTGGTTAGAGGTAAGACTAAAGAGCCGAAAGTCCTTGGGATTGACGTAGTTGGCTCTGCCTTCTTTTTGAGATAAAACTCCTTTGGCTCTAGTCCAAGCTTGGGGAATATACATTTCATGAAGACATGCTGCGTAAGTCGGCACGAACGAACGAGAAGATTTGATTACTGGCGTTCAGTGCAAAGAGAGTTTATGGAGAGTATTCCAAGCTACTAAATTATAGTGACAAGAAAAAGAGATGGCGAACAAGGTTACCAACCGATAACTATGGCATATCCTCAAGACCATTGAGACGACCGGAGCCGATAAAGTGATGTATCAGATTCTTTACCGGATGAGAGCATGTATAACGGTTAGAGATTGCATCAATTAGGGTTTAGTCAGATCTCCGTGTCAGAACCGCATTTTACGTACATCAAGAAGGACTTATCAAGCTATGCGCACCCGCCTACTTTTTGATTGAGCTCAAACATAAAGTCCTTTGCACTCGTAAATAATAAAGTCCCTCTTATATTCGTGACACCTGCTCTTTGCATGCTGACAAACATACCGAATCTTCGTGGTTATTATTGATTAAAGTTTCCAAGCATTTCCTTTACCCGATTATGACGAAGTTCGAATAGCGATTGTCTGCTTAAATAACAACAAACGACAAGATGCATGCATCAGCTTCTTTGTAGAATATGGTCGGACGAAAGCATGCTTGACGATTGGAATTTGAGTATCATAAAATAGGGACCCCACGGATTATCCTCTTAAATATCGCATATGAGGCCCTATCGAGCGTATTGCTTGAAAGATTAAAACTCACCGTTAACAAACTCAACGCTGGGAACACCAGAAGCGTAATCAGAAGTAAGAAGGACCTCTCCGAGGCGTTCGATATCAAACGAGGTTTTAGACGAAGTGACTCCTTATCGTGCGATTTCTTCAATTTGATGCTGCTCGTTTGTTCTGCTTTCTCCATACTTGACAAAGAAGCGAGGCGAATGGGTTTGGTAGTGTACAAAAACAAGAAAAACAAACAATCATCGCGTTCGCGATTCGCGATTCGGCTCCCACGTCACTTTTGACAGTCATAACTTTGAAGTCGCAGATAATTTCGTCTGTCTTGGTATGCAGTACCTGCCGGCGGAAGCAGAGGAAGAGAAAGACCTGCACTCCGTTAGAAGCATCGAGAGGAGAGCGTCCTAGTTTCACAATGACACCTACTTTATATTGATGTTATTATTTCGTTCGTAGTTCGATTCCGTTTGACAAGCTCTATGAGGGTATTGAATTAACCAGCACGGCCGCGTGTACTTGTTCTTGTCCATCACTTGTGACTCCAAATCGTGACACGCTGCGACCAAGCCAAATACATTTTTCTTGGAAAATTAGTGATTTGACACTTTTATCAACATACCAAGGGCATAATTGTATGTACATTCGTAAATACAATATATTTTACAACTAATAAGCCCTTGAATATCTACATTTCATGTCCACTTGGACCACTTAAGGTAACATGTATATTCAGATTTATTGCCACAAAACGAGTGTCAAATCACCACACACTTGTAAAAGTCATTTGGTATTATGTAATACAATGAGAGCCCGTAGGTTTTGTTAAAACACTTTCTTCAGCTACTTGCTGTTAAACTGTAAATAATAAAGATGTTGCACAACAGGTTGCTGCCACTTGAACATGTCCATGAGCTCTAATAACAAAATTACAAAAAAAAGGAAAAAATAACCATGAAATACAATAAAAATATTACTAAAAGATGCCGCAGATCAAAAAAATGTCTAAAAAGTAGCTCACTCGAGGCAACAGCGCAACCATAGCGCATGTGTCGAACGAAAGGACAACGTGACGAAGGATCCAGTGGTTGGCGCTTTGTATTTCGTTTTATCATCCGCACTTTTTCTGCAGAATTTCTTGTTTGTCGGTATGAAATTTCGACTAGTATTTTCACGCTTGTTGACAGGCAACCAGCTAGCGATCGAGGGGTGACCAGTTCGTACGAATAAGCAGGAGACGAACGTCCACAAAACACTCAAAGGACATGTGAGAGATTATCACTTTGCTCAGTACTTCATAAACGTATATGTACATATGTGCATGTTCACGTGTGCACATATAGCTGGTTATATGAACATATGACTTAACTAGAAATTAACGACGAGTCTGCTATGCCCATTTGGATTCACGCAGGATCTTGTGTTGTTTGTATTTTTAGTTCAAAAGGATGACAGTGTTAGTTAGTCTGGTCTGATCTGTGCATCGCAACAACTATGCGGTTTTTTTGCGGTGTTGTGGGCGTTAACGACATGACCAACGATGATTATAGATTTATGTATTTTCCAATGAACATTTTGTTGTGCATACATATTGTGCATAGATATTATTTTTGTGTCGTTTTTTAGGGAGAGTTTATTAGAAATTATTGCAACATATGGCTATTTGTTTTTGTTGCTCCATTGTATGCACTTTGGAATTGTGACTTTCGATGACCAGTCAGACCTTTTTCGATTGTCTTTTATTTATTTCGGAGGGCAGTTGTGCCAGTTTAATATGATATTATATTATATTATTATATGATATGAAGTTCACAAATCGACTGTACGGATTATCTGAGCATAGATCTGAGAACCTTTAAATTTTATGGTATGATAAAGACGCTCGCAATAGCAGTATGGTTAGCATTGCGTACTACCTTTGACGGACAGGCTTCGAATCTTGGTCCGACCAACATCCAATAATTGTAGAAAATTAATTTTAATAAAAAATGAAGTTAATTTTTCTAATTGCGGTCCCCCTTCGAGTGTATTTCTGACATGAAGTAAAAGCACCTTATCAAACTCCGTCGGCCCTTTGGAGGTGGCTTACACTGTAGGTCCCTCCATTTGTTGGAAAAACGTCAAGACGTATAAACCACAAATTGGAGAAGCAGTTCGACCGAAAATCGCTTCAGCGTTAACAAAGTCATAATACTCACCTCCTCTAGAGTCTTACGTAAGATATACAAGAATTTTGAACTTCAAATAACTTACAAAATGCTTTTAATTCAATGTTTTTATAATTTTTCTTTTAACTTTGGTTTGTCTAATAAATAATTGAAATCTTGAATGTACTAAGCTTTGTAACAAAAATAAAACACTAATCATAGAGACTTAAAACTTGAAGGGACACACCCTTCTGCGCACGCACCCCATAAGAAAGGACTTTTTGGGAAATCTAATTAAATTTAAGTTTATTTGATAACTCTTTGCCTAAAATAACCATTGGGAACAGTCTTTCTTCAGGGAAGTGACCCTATATATCTGTTCGAAAATATAGTGTTCATAAATAGTTAAATCGTATAGGAAATGAAATAAGGAAAGCTTACGAATTCAGAGAGTATTGCTCGGTCGTTTTTCTTGTTGTGACGGTATCATTTAACAAAGTGTTGCATGATGGTTCCATACATAAAATTAAAAAATTATTACCTAACACGTTCCACAATATCCTTGAATCCTATTTAGCAAACAGGCGATTCACTGTAAAAGTAAATGATTACATAATAGAAGAGTATCCAATCACGGCAGGTGCTCCGCAGGCTAATGTTCTTGGACCAATATTGTATATTTTGTTCACCGTAAACATTCCTACAAGGAACAAAGTAATGACGTCAACTTTAACGGATGATACTGTATATTAAGTCGAAATAAATGCCCCATTACAGCCACAAAAGTGCTAGAGCAGCATCTTAAACTAATTGAAGAATGCCTAAAAAAATGGCGCAAAAAGTTAATAAAAATAAGTGCAAGCACATCACTTTTACATTAAGGCCAAAAATGTGACCTGTCGTTAAGCTCAACAATGTGCCTATCCCACAAGCTAAAGAATTCACATACCTTGGTATTCACTTGGACAGACAATTAACTTGGAAGCGACACATTTCCGGCAAAAAGATGCAAATGCAGCTTAAATTTTCCAGTTTATGGTATATTGGCTTTTAAGCAAGAAATCTGGGCTCAACCTTCAAAACAAAGACCTTCTTTATAATGCAACAATAAAACCGATATGGATGTATGGTATCCTGTTATGGGGTACAGCTTGCGCGACAAATATACATATAATACAAAGATTTCAGTCGAAAACATTGAGAATAATAACAGGCACACCATGGTATATGCGTAATGACAATATCCATGAAGAGAAGGGACTTACTAATCAAGTGAAGAGCAGCATTGCGCTAGCAGCCCATTCCTACCTAATAGGCTATTATATTTTAACTTAGTTTTTAAGATTTGATAACTTATTGTGAGGCTTCTGATATTGAAGCAGATTCAGTAAATAAATACAAATATTTAAAATAAAAAAATATCAATAATATTAATAAAAGAAACAACATAAAACGTAAAGAAAATCTTATTATAACAATCGTAGAATTCCTTGGGGACGAATTCGCTGACAACCTCTAGTTGTCATATAAAAAAGATACAACATTGTAATAAAAAAGGATATATAATTTAACCTGAAATTTCTGTCTGCGTGGATGTCGTGCAGCTAATTCAAACGGCCGAACTCTAGCAGACGATCCAGCAGGCAATTTCAAAATGCAATATGATTACGCTGTTGCAATTAAAATTTGAATTAAATTTGGTTTCTGAAGCGAAGACAATAAAATAATATCGATGGACAATAAAAACATTCCGTACTTCTTGACTTCTACTACGCTTTTTCATAGCTAAATCTACAAACATATTACAAAATTTAGCCGCTTATGTGAGATCATCAATAGGAACAGGAGCTACTTAGCAATTTTCATTCTGTTCAATTAAAATAGGTGGATGGAGAAGGTGAAACCGCGGGTGGCGTTCTCAAAGTGTTTTCCATGTTAGTCTGAACAAGGTATAAAATACATTTTAATTTTTTTTAATTGCGACGGCTATGGATTTGTGAAATATCTAAGGAATGGAAAGGCTGGACCTCTGAAAAGAGTTTGGAAACACTGTTGGCATTCAAATGAGCTGTTTCTTTTGCTGGTTGCCCAAAAAGTTTAGTGTTTTTTTTGCGAAATTCTATTAATTGTTTTAGATCTCTGATTTTCATTTTCTTAAACCATTTTTATTCGTTAGAAAAAATTCTTAACTAAAAACAACAACCTTTCCTTCCCTCCTCCCGATTCTACAGCAATTTATATCACCACAATCAATGGTTGTTGAACTACATATGGATGAGCCGTGATGAAATTCAGACGAATCATGCAGTAATATTACTACTGATAACTGATGACGGTGTTCCACACGATTAAATACGCTTAGTCAGGCTGTATTAGTCGAATTAGAAATGTTCACACAAGAAGCTTTCATTATCATTATGGATAGAATCAAATGATCGAACTTGTCGAGCTTGACTAACGCATTGAAAATATATTATATTTATCAAATGAAATTACTTTTGTTGTTCCAAGAACAAAAGAATAAGAGAATAATTATGGGCTGCGACGCTATTGTGCTATAAAATGAAGACAGCATAATTTTAATAATATATATATATTTTTTAAAACGGTTATCAGATCTGGAAAGAAAATAACCTAAAGTAAGTAGAATAATAAATACGATTAAAAGGAGTGGAGGCCGGAGTCGCTGTGATTACTGTACCAGAAACTGAGAGAGTGTTTTCCCCCATCCGAAAGATCTGAAAGGGTTTCCTACGTGACACATAGAGGGTCACAAATCTATCGCAAAACCTTTCTTTCAAAACCAGTAAAAGTCAACTAACCGATTATTGCCAACGCCCAAGCCTCTACACCACATACACGTAATACAATATATACACGTATATAACTAGCGCTTTCTAACCACTGAAGTGATTTGCGGCCGAGCTGCTCCTCTAATTTGTGGTTTTCCGTCTTTATGTTTTTACAATAAATGAAAGGACTTGCAGTTTATACTAAACCGTCTCCGAACGGCTGATGGTTTTTTATGAGGAGCATTTAATTCATTTCAGAAATACACTCGGAGGGATTGATATTCCCTGCCGGGGTGACCGCAATTAGTAAATTTAATTAACTTTCTATGACCGCGGCGGCCAATAACCACATATGTCGGGAATAACGGCCAACTTGTAGAGCTTGATCTTTATTTGTCGAGGAATTTTTTTTTTAGTTTATTTATTTCCAATTCTGTCTGACAATAAGTAAATTATACTATAACTTAGAGTTACATTGATGCATTAAGTGCAATTCGTCCTAAAGGTATGTAATATTTTTATATTTTTTTATGCTTTACATTTTTCTGGTTTTAATCTTGAGCTGCTTTCTTTTGACTCTAGTATGTTCACGCCAAGTTAATCTTTTATCGAAATGCAGTCCGAGATACTTAGCACTATTCGATCTAGGAATTACGGTTTGATTGAAGCTGAAGTTTGGACACTCTTCTTTCCCAAGTGTGAAGGTGACATGGACAGATTTTAAAGCATTTGCCGAAATGTTCCATTTGATAAGCCAGTTTTGTAGTTCATTCAATTGCCTTTGTACAATTTCTGCAGCCTCGATTGCAGAAAAGGATAAGAAAGTATTGCAGAGTCGTCTGCATAAGTAGCAACAGTTATATTGGTATCTGCAGTATAAATGGTGTAAAGTGGTGGACCCAATACACTACCTTATGGAACTCCAGCATTTACCTCGTATATGTCTGAAACTGAATCTTGTAGGAATGTCTGTAACTGTCGAGGAATGACTTCACTTTTCAATTGTATCTCCAGCCTGAAGTAGTTGTTTTTTAACAAGTGAAGTTTATTCCAAGTTTATTCCGCCTACGAAAGGCTGATAGAATTTTATGCGGAATTTGTCAGAAATATACCAGATGTTGGTCGGACCAACCCGATCGCGGGATTTCGGTATTCGTGGTCGCATAACACCTACCATATATGCTAAGGCCGTTAAAAAAAAGTTTCATATCGTGCTGTCAAAGCCGAAACCGATAAATTAACAGGATTTTTCCGCGTTTTTGTGTGTGGTAGGTGAATTTGTTTAGTCTGAAACCACACTAACAAAGTCCGATCAGTTCCTTAAAAGTGGCTTAACTCTCATAGAGTAAGCTTTACATTATGTTATGGACATGCTATAATTAGGTTCTTCGACAGCAAAGGAATCTCTCTATTAGCTTCTCATCGCAACTGGCAAACTATCGGCTCTTGCTGCTTTATTGGTCATTAGCCTAGTAGCTACATGAGTCCGTCATAGTTGTGTAATGAAAAGTCTTTCCCATCGTCAACGATTAGTGGTTCGGGTAGAGAGTTTTGGGCTTTTTTTAAACCACAAGTAACCTACTACTGAAGTGCTCTCTTCATAAAATAAATCATTATGTCAACTTCGCAATAAATTTTCAGGATTATTCTCTATGAGTATGGAGGACTTACAGCTCCAAGAAAGCTCGCCTATGAAAATTATAATAATTACACAGTCGTTGACTTCACTCCGTTCCGCATAGTCGTGTTTACAATTTCCCCACCCCATTGCGCTGCCGGCAATGTCAACTTCTTGGCCACACCATAAAAAAATTTCCAAACAATGCAACTTGCGAGAACTGTAATCTCCCCCCATATGCCCCAGAGACTTGCCAGCGTATAATGTGCGCCAATTGCTATGGACCTCACCACGCTTCAGCTAAAGAATGCCATAAATACCCACAACAAAAAGAAATTCTGAAAATAAAAACCCAAAACAAATGTAACTTCAAAGAAACCAGGTGCCGCTACAAAATCCAACATCCATTAGTACTCAGCGACAAGCAATCATACACAGCCATGGAGAATTCAGACACTCATTCCAAACCAAACTCCACAACTACAACTACTGCTATCAACAACAATTTCGAATTCCAAAATTTACACTCCAACTCCAACCGGCAAATAAACTCTAATCCACCAATAAACGATCCCAATTCTCATAATCTCGCTTTACAATAATTCCAATTACAATGACTTATCATCTCAACAGGATCAAATCTCCACTTCACACATCCCCACGCCGTCCTCAAAATATGATATAACAACTTTCACTCTCTATCGATCCAAAATTTGAGCTCCCACCATTTAACAAACGCCACCGATACAAGTTCTCTCTCTAACTTCATAAAACATAACCAAAGTTCATCAAGCAATCGAATTATTCAAACCAACACGTGCACTACATACTCTCCTGCATCTATCTTATTTGAACAAAATTCGATAAAAATTCATATAAAAGTGATAAACCATTTTATGTATAATATTCTACAATGTAATATGAAAGGTTATCATAACAATTACTCAGAATTAGGAATCCTAATAAAATATCGCAAGCCCCACGTAATATGCTTCCAAGAAAACATCTCAAACAAAACACTACACCATATATACCAAAGCATAATACAGCTTAAACAAGGCTGTGGAATACTAATCCAGAAGTCTATTTCTCACAAAAATTTAAATATTAACCTTCCAACTGTCGCAATAGTAGCCAATTTAAAATATCCAATCACAATAATTTCAGTATACATTCCTTCAAACCAGAACTTTTCGGTTTCAGATTTGACTCAGATAACTTCACACATAATCACACCCACAGTCTGGTGACTGTGACGCTGGTGACTTTAATAGTTGGAGTTCTTTATGAGGTTCACCAAAACCAAACCGCAGAGGCTTAATACTAGAAGACTTCTTACTTAGTTCAAACCTATCTACATTAAATAAAAATAGCCCAACACATTTTTCTACACACAATACCCTGACACATGTCGATGTTACTATCTGTTCCCCACAACTGTTCACTCTTGCCTCTTGGTACACTTTAGAAGACCTACACAAGAGTGATCACTATCCTATAATATGCACAATTAAACTCTCAACCACAAATACATACACAAACAATAAAATCTCTAAACCAAACTGGGAAAAATACCAAACTTCCTTCCTTTCAAAAGAAATTCCTGATTCAGAGCATTATAATATAAACAAAAAAGCAGCTACAATCCAAAAAACCATAAAAGCTGTGGCAAACCTATCCCAACAACTACACAACGTAAACCTTCAAGAAACGTACCTTGGTGGACTCCAAAGCTTAACTGTTTCCGCAATGAAAAAATCACCGCTTGGAAGGAATATAAAGCTAATAGAAGGACCGATTCGTTAATAGCTTTTAAAAAGAAAAATTCACTATTCAATAACGAAAAGAAACAAGCATTTTACAAACAAATTAAGCCCAAACAACGGGATGCTTTTCCTTTAATATTCCAGGCTTTGAGAAAAATGAGTTATAGGGGGTTGTAGACCGCTTCACCCACTTTCAGACACCGAAAACCAAACTTACCGGAGACCTTTAGTTTTCGAGATATTCAAAGTTGAAATTGCGAAAAAATTGGATTTTTACCCTATTATTTTGTACATCAAGCAATTACTTTGAATTTTGGTGTTGCCACATATAAAAAAGAAATTCCGAAATAAAACAACTAAAATACAATTTTTAGACTTTATATGTGTATTTAATGGCCTCTACCAGTTTTAAGAACCAACCAAGGACCAACAGCGGCTTCGCCTTGCACAGTATTTTTAAGCGAAATTACTTTGTAAATTGTCATTCCTTTTATGAAGTATAAAAAATATTTTTTTAATATTATTGTGTACATTCAACCCTGTACAGCAGTGTATTTTTATTTTTACGCCGTATGGCAACACCCACTTATTTCCATGATCTGTCATTTCTCTTGTAAATTTTTTATAAATAATAAACAAAAATAAAATATTGTTTAGCAGTAAAACCATATAAAATAAAAATACAATTATCTTTGTAATCGCATGTGAACAGATTAAAGTTACTATTTTCCATCATCTATGTTAAATAAGTGCATGTGCTAAGTAAAAATTTGTGATAAAAGTGTAAATATTTTAACAACAAATTATTTATAAATTAACAACATTTATGTGCAAAATATAATAAATAAACATAAATTAGATCAACAGCAACAACTCTTGCAAATTTCATTAGGATTGGTCAATTAGTTTGGCTGAAACAAGCATTGGTATATTAAAGGAAAGCGCAGCCCAAAAAACTTTTACTGCCATGGTATGGAGAGGTATGAAAACCCAGGCTGGTACATACATATACACCTACTCTTATCCATTCTATATCGAAAATTAACTCAGTTATTGTAAATAACTTCGATATAACGACAGAGTTTTCCCAATACTTTTCCCACCTCAAGTATCTCAAACTTTCCTGTCACTTTTGCACCCGACTGAGAACACAGATAGATTAGCGTTACGCATCGTAAACGCTATCAAGTACAAAGAACTTGATTCCGCCAAGAAAATAGTAAACGTTACCACTCCTGGATTCGACAAAATAAGCTATGAAATGTTAAGGAAAGTCCCCACACAAATAAAACAGAAGATTTTGAAGCTTTATAATGAAATTTTCGACAAATGCATAATACCACAAAACTTTAAGCCAGCTACAATCATCCCTATAGTTAAACCTCAAAAAGACTCCAGCTATATTGAAAACTATCGCCCGATTTCGCTCATACCATGTATAAGTAAAGTCATGGAGAAAAATGTATGTACCAGTACCTTGGACGCGCTTCTGTTTCTTGACCACCACATATGTAAAAACTTAGCAACAAGAAACCACATTTCAATTCTCTCAATTGACTTTGCCAAGGCATTCGATAAAGTAGGAGGTCACGTCATTTTGAAAAAGCTCCAGGAGTGGCAAATCGGTAGAAAAATATTTAATTACGTCAAGAGATTTCTTACAAATAGAAAAATTCGTTGCAAAGTCAACAATACCTTTTCTTCTACACTTCCCATTCACAATGGAATCCCTCAAAGTTCCCTTCTTTCAGTTACCCTATTTCTGATAGCATTTAATGACATCAGCATGCTTATGTCCAAACAATATATAATATAAAACATTGCCTATATTCTGACGATCTGTACCTTATTTGCAACAACAAAAACACCGAAGATATTAAAGCATCCTTCAATAATGCACTAATCGCCATAAACAGTTGATTACAACATTCAGGAGCTTGTATTTCTTTACAGAATGTTTGCATTTCTGCATGTTTGTAGAAAACACAAATGTAATGAGAACTCTATAAAAAACAATAACGACACTTGTAAGCATACTTTTAAGTACCACTGTAATAACCTAAGAAACGAACTTGGCGTTATTGCCCATAGCCCATAGTACTACGTGTTTATTCGCGCTAAAAGTTTGCCTTTGACAGTTTTTCGATTGATTGACTCGGTACGTTGTGAGCGCTCGTTAAAGATGGACACCAGCAAAGAGAAAATTCGCTACATTGTACAATTTTTCTTCGATCAAGGCGAAAAAGCAGCCAAAGCGGCTGAAAAAATTAATTTAGTTTATGGGCCCGATACTCTAAACGAACGTGCAGCACAAAAGTGGTTTGCTAGGTTCCGTTCCGGTAATTTCGATGTCCAAGATGCACCACGCGTCGCGAGGCCTGTCGTCGAAAATTGCGAGGAACTAAAGATAAGCCAGAAAACCGTTTGGAACCATTTGCATAACCTTGGATTCAAAAAGTAGCTTGATATTTGGGTGCCATACGAACTAACGCAAAAAAACATGACGGACCGAATTTCCATCTGCGAATCGCTGCTGTATCGCAACAAAATCGACCAATTTCTGAAGCGTTTGGTGACTGGCGATGAAAATTAGATCACTTACGAGAACGTCAAGCATAATCGGTCGTGTTCGAAACACGGTGAGCCGGCGGAAACGGTGGCCAAGCCAGGGTTGACGGCCAGGAAGGTTTTGCTGTTTGGTGGGATTGGCAAGGAATCTATGGTATTACGAGCTGCTCCCTTATGGCCAAACGCCATACGCCAACTCATCCAGAAGTGGCCATCTTTGATCAACAGACGCCGAATTGTGTTCAATCAGCACAACGCCAGGGCACACACGTCTTTGGTGACGCATCAGAAGCTCCAGGAGCTCGGATGGGAGGTCCTAATGCACCCACAACACTGGCACTTCCTCTTTACAGACGGCTCCAAACAAGGTGAGGGGGTCTCATTTGCAGTAACCGACGACAACGGCACTATCAGATCCCACGTTTGATGTTGAGCTACAAGGACTGATTTCGGCAATTGAAATAGCCAAAAAATCAAGCAAAAAATACATAATATGCACTGATAGTCAGTCAGTCTTTAAAGCCACACAAAAATACAACTCAAACGAAGATACATTTCAAACAATTCAAAGCATAATGATAAAAAAGTTAACAAAGATAAAACTCATGTGGGTTCCAGCTCACTCTGGTATTCCTGGGAATGAACATGCCGACGCTGCAGCCAAACTTGCTCTAAAATCATGCCTTTACTACTTTATGCCATTTGGAACCAAGTCCTTAAAATATATCTTCTCAAAAGCCGTTATCCTGCAATACAAAAACGAATGGGCAGCATACCAACATCAATACAAAGAAATAAACCCCCAGGAAACCCCTATAAAACTTCCTACTGAGCTGTCCAGCTCTTTCCAATCTAACGAACCAAATTTTTGATAAATGTAATCCAATACAATCTATCTTACCATACACCTCCGAAAGTAACATAAAACTAATTGCTACATTTTAAAAGTTATAAAAATCTACCACTTAATCTAAATAAATGTTTATATAATGTAAATATCTACTTTCTTTTGTTTAACTATATGACTAAGCCGATAGCACTGGTAGCTTGTAATTGTTAATGTATAATTGTATAATTGTTTTGTATTTTTATTTGTAATTAACAATAAAATTAATAACAATAATAATTAGTTAAATCATTATTTTCGATTGACTTACATATTTTCATATACATATACACGCATATATTTCTCAAATTCGCTTAATAAAAACATTATCGCAGGCGTGACATTTCCAACGATAAGCTTATCACTCTATAACGCCCAAAGGATATTCGATTGTTGTACGCAAAGTAGATTCTAATTTCCGATTTTCCACAAACAAGCTACAAAGTATAAGCATGAAGTGTTCTCTACAAATAAAAGCACAACAAACATTATCAACGAAGGGTGGAAATACCTAGTAGATAAACAAGGAAGGCAAGGGGCTGTGATGATCTTAAATGTGTTGGTGGCTGTAAACCGTTGATATGAAGAAAGGACTACGACGCCATATGTATGTATGGTAAGACTTGAAATTCTCTTTTTCACGGCACCACATGTCGTTCATAGCCATTAATTCTATGATGTTGTTATATGTAAAACAAGCGGGAAAGAATTTACACGGAGGTTTAAGTGAAAAGTCGAAGCCACTCGGCGACGCGTGCTCTGACTGGTGCCACCACTAATGGCTCCACGATGACTACATGCTTTTTATTCTTTCACCTTCATTTCTAATTTTGTTATTTATTGTCAACACTTGCCGGTGTTATGTTGTTGGTGTTTCTTCTGTTGTGTTTCTTTCGTTTGTGACCGCGGCATGGACACAATCATACAAATAAATATTCCATTATTCATGCAATTGTTTTGTGGTTTGGAGTATATAATATACCATAAATTCAAACATAATTATGTAGTAGTATGTACATAAAGTCAAAGTATGTATTTGTGTAAGGCAGGATTAATGTATTTTTGTATATATATGTATGTACATTTAAATGTGCTGCGTCGTATGGGCGCGTGGACTCCTGTATAGTGTTCCGTGTTTCTAACGCCGCATTGACCCTAGACACAATCACTAGTATCCTGCACCACCAAATACTCAAATATTCATTTGTTTTTTGATTACGCATCGAAAACAAAAAATGTTTATTTATGTACATATGTGCGTGTGTATTTATACAAGATATTGTTCCGAAATAATGCTAACAGTTTGACCACAAAAAAGCGAA